>JAPXFQ010002680.1:0-209511 GCA_028564705.1 Apricaphanius iberus
CAAGGCTAACGGTATACCTGAGCAAGATGGTGACCAGCGATGACGTCGCTTAGGCACTTCACTGGGCGCTCCGTACGTTCGTACGTCGGATCACACACGCATGCGTAGATGCATGGTACGTCTACAGGCAGGCAATCACCGAAAGTAGGGGATGTTTTATGGCTGAGCTTTATGGTTTGAGCAAGAAGCCTCGTGGTTTCTTCGGACAAAGAGACCACATGGCGCTTATTTACAGGACTAGCCTTCGGCTACAAAGAAACTTGAAATAGCCTGAGTAAAAAAAAGAGGACGGAAGCGACTCTGTGTCGACCTGCCACTCAGGAGGAACGACGTGACGCAGTTAAAACCCACGGTCGAGTGACAGTAACATGCAATCAACCCAAACAATGCTTGTCTATTAAACAATAACTATTCCAACACAATTGTACAAAAAGCTCACAGTTTACCCTTAAATAGAATCACAAACACAGCACAGGATCTCCAACACGGAGCGCTCAAATGACACAGACTCACTTGAAGTTAAGAATCATGCATGCATAAAATTACAAAGAGAATTTTCTAATTCATTCCACCCAGGTTGGAAAATAAAAATAAATGAGAACAGTCTTACTTTAAAATGGGAAGCTACCAGGTGTAGAAGAAAAAGATACGACTGATTGCGATGGAAAAACTCGAAAGGGGAAATGGAGCGCAAAAAGGGGATGGAAAAAAATAGATCAGCAGACTGCGAAAATAGTTTGGGGGCCAGCCAAACTATCGAAGAGGCTTGGTTCCAGAAAGGGGAAAAATCCAAAAACATATTAGGATGAAGAGTCTCTTATTTAAGTTCTGAGAGAACTTGCCCAATTGTAGAAGCAAACTGGAAGAGAGAGATTATCTCGTTTTAGTCCGGGAGTCGTACCAGAGAGGACTTAACAAAATTTTGTGTGGGGTGTTTCGCCCACCCTTTTCTTTTATCGATCCCCAATCACTCTGCATATAGTATTTGATTATGGGAAGGGGTAACATTAGGTAGGGAGGCGGCAGATCGGCGACACCTGACGTCCATCAGGCACAGGTGTCTGTTTGCACCCTGGGTCTTGGATTGGCTATGAACCGAGGTGTAATAAAGGTCATGGCGTTGATTCTAGCATGCAATTGTGTAACTTGCTTGTAAGCGGTGTACGCCATCGCTCCAGTGATGACCCATCCGATTACAAGCGCGATCAAAGTAGAAGTCATGATGTAGGATTTTGAAGAATTGTCTTTCTTTGGAAATTGAGATATAGGGGTAAGTGTTAATGCTACGGGTTTCAGATTAAATTTAACCAATTTGGTCCCCTCTATTAGTAGTTGTTGCTCAATTTGTGCGTCAATACAAAAGGTGTAGCCGTTAAACGCGTCCATTATTTCAATTTCTGTGTCGTGTCTGTCCGTATCCAGGTGATGGAGGATGGTGTCGCCAATGTGCAACACTGCCCCTGGTGGCACAGTCACAAACATTGTCAGGTTGAGCAATTTAACTTTGGTGATAGTGTCATGCTGCTCGAATTACATTAAAGATCCAACATTGGTGTGCTAACCAACCAGCGGTTTCCCGCCCTTTCAAGTTTTGTTTCCATTCCTGCGTCCTTTTAATGTCATAGTGGCATGGCAATTTGTTGAGGAGCGTCAAATTTTAGGCCACAACTACAATTATTCATGTTTTTAATCAAGTGTGCAACTTTTGTTTTGGTGCACGGATCAAAATTAGGAATAAGAGTTTTAGGATTTAGTTAATCTCAAATTGATGGAGTTTAAAATTGGATATGGATGTTTCTTTTCAAACATTCCATATTTAGAATAGATTTGAGCATCAGTGTTTTTGGTTTTCATATGATAAGAAAGTTAAGTGTGAAATTAATTTCAAATTGATCTGGATTAATACAATTTGAATTTTCTACTCAGGCTGTATGCCTGGTAAATTTTGAGGACTGTAGAATGTTAATATTAGCACTTTGAGTGTCTTAACCATTTTGAATGGAAATCAATTAGGATGCGTCCTAATAAAAGACTGTCTACAGATAATTAAAATTATTACTGAGATTCTGTACGAAGTCTCTTAATTTTTGTTACTATTTGTTTTGCAGCATGTCATTTTTCAAGTCACTGAAAAGATTTCAAAATATGCATGGTTTAGTGAATTTGTCTGGAGTTTAGCTTTAAGCTCAAAACAGTTTTTAACTGAGGATATTTTTAGACGAGCTGGATTTAACAAGGAGTTAATAATGTGGAGTCTCCTTACTCCAGTGGAGCATCTGAGATTTTCTGAGAATAAACCATATGTTGATCAGTGATTGAACAATGCTGAGAGTCCTTTGAGGAAGTAGGCTGCAATTTTGGAGAAAGTTCCTCTTTTATCAGCTGCTGTTTTCAATACCTGAGCTTTTCAACCTAATTGTTGATTTTAGCTTTGAAAGTAGGTTCTGGATTTATGGAAGCTGTCTGATATGTGTTTACCTGTGGGGTCCTGAGGGGCCCTAGGTGAGATGGGGGTGTGGCTCCTCCAGAGCCGGGAGCCTGTCTAGCCTTGCTGACGGGTTTTCTCTTCACCTCCTTTTGGAGGAGCAGGTGTAGCTGATGAGGTCATCGTGTCTCTCAGCTGCTGTACAGCTTCAGAGAAAAACCTGCGGCAGACATTTTCTAAGTCTTCCCGTGTCAAGCGTTTACTTTCTGTCTTATCCTGTCCAAACTGTCTCTGGCTCACCTGGTTTGGCTGGGGCGGACCTCTGTCAGACTGGGTGTAGTCTGGTTTTCGAGGCCTTAGGTTCTGTCGACCTTTACCCCCCTGGTTCTGTGGTGTAGATCGGGTCGATAGCTGTGGTCTTATGGCAGCCTTCGTTCTGGTGGGAGGAGCTTCCCCCCCTTCCAGATCAAAACTGTCATCCTTCCTGGTCTCTATCTGTAGAACCCTTGGTTCGCTGTCTGGACCTGCTTCTGGTTTCCCATGCTAGCTGAGTGAACCTCCTGATCTCTTCCACCTTTAACTTCTTCATCCTGCAATGCATAGTAACATCAAAGCGTATGGTTTCATGCAAGTTGTGAAGAAACAATTAATTAAAGGTGGGGGTTCTTCCAGGCCTGGAGCAGTCCGACCTTGGAAGTATGCTGCACTGAGTCTCCTATAAAAATCTCTAGGTGGTTAATTTTTCTTCTGGACCACCGAGAAGGCACCCAGTGTTGCCGACGCTGGGTCAGCATACACTGAGTACTCCTGTCTGAGCGCTTCACAAAGCTTAGCGTAGTCATTTCTGGTTGCTGGAAGAAGGGATTCCATGTGATTATGGACCACTCTAGACCTAGTCTTCCAAATCAATTTAATTGATTTAGCAGTTTCCTTTTTAAAGCTTATGGTCCAAAGACAACTTATTTTTTGTCTGAATTTAAAAGAGTCATGGATGTGCGAGGTGGATAAACAACATAAGAAATGTGTGATTAAACATTTTAATTGTTTGAGATTTCTGTTGATCGTCTAGATCTAACTGTTTTAGTTTTGGTAGCATAGTCATTAGCAGGCTTTGCGTAGCCTACTGCTGGAAGTCGATGTGATGGATTAATGTTTAGAGCATCACAGCCCTATCTGGGCTCTTACTGCTTCTAACAAGTAAAAATCCTATTCAAAAATACAAATTGTAAGAGTTTAAAAGGACGACAGATGTTAATATGCTATGTGCTAACTGTCAGCCATAGCGAGTATATTTAACAAGCAAGGAATATCTGCGATGTTATGATACAGCACATCTTGACTCCAAGAGCTCTGGAATGAAAAGTAGCTCAGACTACTTCTGCAAGACAACATTCCCTTCTTCCCAGCCATCTAACAGCGTTTGTAGGTCCGTGGAATGTCAACAAGCCCGGTATAATCAAGCTGTTGCATATAGTTTGTGGACACAGACAGCCCTCTTCGTCAATATGTTTTGCGTTTGTCGACTTTCCACCATTCAAAATAATTCAATTTTACAGCTTTCACTATCTATATGTATGTTGGCTTCTGCCAGTTCGGGTTACAAAACCCCAGAATGTAACGCAACACTAAAATGGCTTATTAGCTAAGTCATCTTGATCGCGGGAGGGTTCCTTAAGTAAAGGTTTAATTACAGCAACCTTAAATTCCTGTGGTACATATCTATTTATTAAAGATAGATTCATTAGATCTAAAATAGGGCCAGTAACCAGAGGGAACACTTCTTTAAATCATTTTGGGTTTAACATACAAGTTGAAGGTTTAGATGAAGTTATTTTATGTTTATATATATGTATATATTTGAGATAATTCCGAAAGTTCAACTGAATGAAAACGGTACAACCATAGACAGTTCTACAGTTCACCTCAATACTGCCTCATTTATTGAGAGAGAATGAATCATGTTTGGGATAATGCCAATAACTTTATTTTTAATAGAATTTATTTTACTTAAGAAGAATCCCTTAAAGTCATCACTACTGAGAGAACGGGGAATAGTTGGCTCAAAAGAGCCATGAGTTTGTGTAAGACTAGCAACTGTACTAAAAGAAACCTTGGATTGTTTTTATTTACCTCTATTAATGATGGGAAAGCACCTTGAATTGCGTTGTGTTAAAAGTGTGCTATACAGTACGAATAAAATTGTTAGGAATCAATTTAACTGTTGAAACAAAGCTTTTTTTCCAAAAATCTGCTGCTGAACGGGATATTAGAGATTGGCTTGTAGTTCTGCATTAATGTTTTGTCCAGGTTGTTCTTTAGTAGGGGTTTGATAACTTCTGATTTTAAAGTTTAGGGGAAGACACATGGGAGAAAGGATGAGATAACTATTTGAGTCAGATCAGGTTCAGAGTGGGAGAAAATGTGTGGATAAGATAGTGAGGCAGCAACAGAATGAGTTTCATTGGTTAATTATATAAAGGTGTGATTGGTTTAGTTCTTTGAATTAAGACATTTTCTTTACAAGGTGTTAAAAGGGAAAGGCATTGGTGGTCAAGTTTGGTACCGCTGTACAGACTGACCTTGTAACTGTCTAAATCTTTTCAATAAAAAAATGGCAAATTCATCTCAAGCCCTGGTGAAATTTAGCCAAGGGGCTACGGTGACTAGAAGATTAGATGCAAATAAATTCTACACATAATTTATGTTTCTATTAATGATTTCAGAAAACAATTCCTTTGCATCTTTCATCTTTTCAAATTCAAATATTTGCCCAGTTTTACCTTTGTTTACTGTTGTTTCCTTTTAAGGATGTTTGTGCATGGGAGATGGTTTGGGATTAAGGGGTCCTGTGGGGAAGCTGTGATTATACTTTTAACCTGAGGGGGTATGTAGGGTCATTTTTATCTGTAAAGCACTTTGAGATACCATTTTGTATAAAAAGCGTTTTATAAATAGTTTGATTTGATTTGATTTGTCTGTTTTTGTAGATCTCAATAGCTGCATCCAAAAATATCTCTACTACGCTACATCGTAGGCGAAATAGAGTATGCGAGCATTATAGTAGATCTGAATCTCCAGTATGGATTCGAGTAGTAGGCATAAAGCTCTCGGATGTGTACTACCGCCACAAAAAGCAGCTGGTGGATGCTACGCTATCCCACAATGCAGCGGAAACCTCAAAATTGTAGAAGACGAGTGTCCTTGGCTACTGAGGAACTTTCAATAATTGAAACCGCTGTAATTTCAGCATATAAATGTAAAAGTGTAGCGATGTTACTGATTAATAGCTTTTAGACAACTGATTAAACATTTAAGCTAATAAGTTTTTATTTAACGGGACCACAGGCGACCTATTGTAACGTAAACATTCAGGTCAAAGGACACGCAAAATGGTGGAGCAGTACGTCCAATTTCATGCCTACTACTCACTCGTTTGCTACGCAGTATTTACTACATCAACGGTCGAATAGTAGTTACTACTTAGTATTTAGTAAATACTAAGGATTCGGATGCAGGGATAGTGAACCTGGAGTTGAGTTTTACGCCATTTTCTCTCAGCTCATCAACACTCCCTTTTTCACTACTTACTAGTGGATTGCTAGTCCACAGGGACTTCTTTCTACCTGAGACTACTTTAGTTTTAGTTGGAGCAATGCTGTCAATGTTTCCTGATATTTTAGAAAAAAGTCATCAACCAGCTTGTTTATTCAGTTTGTGTTTGAGGATGAAGGAGATGGGGATGTGAGGTGGCAGAGTAAATTTGTGTAAAGATTTCAGCTAAACTGTCCTTGAGGATATGCTGTTTCACATCTCATCATTTCTGTAGTATAAGTTACTGAAGTAAATGTTAATTCTCACCTCTGGACATGACACGGTTGCGATGGGAATTTTTTTTTTCCAAAGATTGGATCTCAGTGGATGCAAACAAATACAGACACAAAAAAGGAGAAAATTAACAAAGGCAAATATCAGCCATTATTTAATATCCTCATTTCACTTCCACTGATATTTGCTTTTTGTTTTTCTTCCTTAGGAATGTTCAAAGAGAGCAAATAGTGGCCGTTTTTCCCTCAGAGATTTACTCATGGTTCCTATGCAGAGAGTCCTTAAATACCACCTGCTGTTACAGGTCTGTGTGGACACTTGTATTATATGCACCCATTCTGCCCGTGATTTCTGGCTGGTTTTACGCAATGTTATTTCACTGTGTTAGGAGTTGATGAAACACACCATTGACCCCACTGATAAGGACAACCTCCGAGCAGGCCTTGATGCAATGAGAGTAAGTGTCTGCTAGCATCTTTTTTTAATCAATAAGTGTTTTTGTTTCTCGTCACTCTTTTCTGTGTGTATTATTAGGACTTGGCTCAGTGTGTGAATGAAGTGAAACGAGACAACGAGGTTATCAAACAAATCACCAGCTTTCAGATGTCCATAGAAAATCTAGTAAGGTCACACTCTTCAGTTTTGTTTGTTTCCTGCTTTGTTCTTTCAATTTCGACTGAGGTCACATTGGTAATCTTCTTCTCCTTAGTCTCAGTCTTTGGCTCTTTTTGGTCGTCCAAAGATTGATGGAGAGCTGAAGATCTGCAGCTCTGAGAAAAAGTCTAAACAGGACAGGTTTGGATCATCATCAAAATCAATATCTTCATCATCATCAGTTTATCATCATCGTCATCATAGTTTTACTCTGCATTCGACATTACATTTTACTTTCCATCAGGTATGCATTCCTTTTTGACAAAGCTGTGATTATTTGTAAAAAGAAGAGTGGAGAAATGTTTGAGTACAAGGAAATCATAGAACTGCATCACTACCAGATACGAGACGAAGCCACAGGGGAGAAGGACAACAAGAAGGTAATATACATTTTTCTACAGTAATATTTGTATGATTCAGTTCTTAAAGTATTCACAGTTCTTGAACATTTTTGATGATGCTACACTATCATTAAAAACTGCAACATATTGAATTGTCTTTGATAAACCAACATAACTGTAAAGAGAAAAGAAAATGTTGCATGGTTTTATTTTATTTATTTTTTTACAAATGAAAAGATGGCTCTTTCTGCAATTTGATATCAGTATAATGTGAAGGCAATGCCATTCTTTAGATACATTTGGAAATCTAACAACTTTCATGTTGCGGAGCAGGTAGAACCCAAATGCAGATATATTTTAAGTTAAGAGTTTAATTAATAAAATGAACTTACAGAAAACCCTGTAACATGGCTCAGGGAAAGAAGACGGAGAAACCAGTGAGGTGTGACTGAACATGAGCTGGTTAAATGCTGAGGGTTAATGATAGGCTGTAAGTTGAACCTCAAAAATATGTTTAGAAAATGAATATAATTCTGACCTCTGCAATCTACATAGTTTTTGTGTCATAAAATAAATAAGTTTGTACTGAGGTCAAAAGTTAAAGTTTTCCATTTGTAATAAGGCAGTTTTTTATAATCAATATTTTCAATTCATAACTAGTTTGTTTTGACCGTAACGAGAAGGTAGTAAAATGGCTGCCGCATGACTGTTTTATACCAGTGTAGTGGCCAAGTTTAACCACCGTGATGACGTTTGAGGAAATGGCAGCGATGATGGGGAAAATACCTCTAAAGCCTCTACAAACCAAGTAAACGTGTTTGTAGAAAGTTTTACATGCATTCAACATCCATGAAACAATAACAGGAACAGGTTTCACACTTATGCTATGAAATGTGTACAGGAAAGCCATCATTGACAGTGAGTACACCCCCACAAACACAATAAGTTATATTATTTCTCTAAATATGGTTTCTGATTGATTGATTTTGACATTTATTTGGATTGTGCAAGGACATAGACTGGTGTAAACATTTATGTTTATGCTTATAAAGATGAGAGCTGCACAGATGCTATAAAGGTCCAGTGGTAATCATATTGATAATATTAAACTAAATGATGATTAAGGTATTTAAACTTATAAATTACATTGCAGTAATTAACACGGGGAGGACTGAGGAACTGGATTTCCAAAGACATAAGTTAACATCCAGAAAATGGACAGGGAGATATTGGACTCTTCTAAGGACCTGGGTGTTTACCTGAACAATAAACTGAACTGGTGCCACAAAACTCATCCTCTGAGCTGTTAAGGAGGCTGAGATTGCTGAGAAGATGCTGAGGGTACTCATAAAGAAAAAAAAAATTGGCTTAGATAGAATCAACAATCTCCTAGTTGTAGTATGTTATACTGTAGCTGAAGCTTATCTACAGCTGAGATGAAAATGCTTAGATAACATCAGGAAAGGCAGTTCCTTGCTAGAATGCTCTCTCAACCCAGTCCAAGTGGAGGGAGATGGAAGCACTGTGGGTAAAATAACATCACTGCTGGACAGTATCTCCCACCCCATTCATAAAGCTGTTGCTGAACTTGAGAATTCCTTCAGTGACAGACAGCTGCATCCAAGGTTAATGAAAAAAACATTATTTTAGGTCATTCTTCACAGCAGCTTTTAAACTGTATAACCATCACTGCTCCCTACAAAACTCAATAAGTATTTACGTTTTCACTGATATTGCACCTCTGTTTGCAGTACTTTTCTTAGTCACTTTTTGAAAATAGTCCATTGTTGAATGCACATACATGCTGGCTTTGTGGGTAAGATCCTGTTCAGCTGCACATTTCTTGAACTCCTTAATAATTTCACATTATTTTAGTGATGTAATTTTGTGTTTCTTTACAGTATAGTATTCTTAATTCAGTTTTTTTTTTATTCATCTTGGTGTGAATTTAGCCTTTTGCTGCTGGCAGATTTGCACCAACTAAATGTTTTCTCTGTGTGGGACTATAAAGGGATTTTTAGAAACTCTATTCTAATCAGATAATTTCATCCAAAACTACAATAGTAAATTTAAGTCAAGTTTATATGCATAGCCAATTTCAGCAACAAGGCCATCCAAGTGCCTTACATAATAAAAAACACAGCACAACACACAAACAAAGAAAGATATCACCAGTGGTAAAATTAACTAATGAAAAGCTGCAATCCAGACTAGAATTAATGATGCTCCAGATATTATTCATCAAGAATAGAACCAGACTTCTTTATCAGGTTGCTGAGCCATTTTAAGTCCCTGTCTCTGATGGTGCTATCCAGCAGATTATCGCTGCAGAGATTACACTCTCTACAACAGACTTGTAGAGGATCTGCAGCATCTTGCTGCAAACCTTGAGGGACCTAAGCTTCCTCAGGGTGTCCAATCTGCTCTGTCCCTTCTTGTTGACAAGTTAACTGTTGATTCTCCAGTCCAGTCGTGGTGTTCAGGGAATCACCAAGGTATTTATAGTGGAAGTCCATGGGGTAGGTCTTTGCCTGTGGAGATCCACCTCCAGCTCTTTGGTTCTCTCCTTGTAAATTACTGCAGTGTAATGAATAAATTTGGATTTAAAAAAAAGCATTTGCAGATCCTTCTGTTCAGTCATTATTACCATTTATGGACCTTAAAAGCATATGTGAAACCTACAACTTTTATGAACATAAACATTTATACAAAGTTATTTTTATGTGGAATGGTTACCACAGTCTGGGTCATTGCACAATCCTAATAAATGTCAAAATCAACCAATCAGAAACCATATTAACATCAACACTTCAGGGGCACACTTAAGCCTGATGTGCCCCAATTATCTGGATTGCTCTTAAGATAAACAAAGATATTCTTGCTGTGTGTGGTGTGTTCGGAGTGCTCTGGTCTGCTCAAAAGGACTAACACAACTCCACAACATCCAGGGCCTCAAGGAATCCATCCCTAGGGCTTTGACACCAGGGAGCTTTTTAAACCACCTTGGTAACCACAGCAAAGGAGATTGGAGAGCCCAATTCAAAGTTTCCAGGGTTCGCTTTCTTACTGAAAGACATATCAGTGGGATTGAGGAGGTCTCCGAAGTATTTTACCCACTTACTTACCACATTCCAAGTCAAGGCTAGCAGCACACTATCCTGGTGACCCTCATCAAGGGAAGGAACATTGTTTCCACATCTGTTTTTCATCATAAGGGGTGTTTGGTCTGCACTTTGTCTTACCTCTCATCTATTTGGACTCTGGAACATATAATGCTGGACTCTAATGACTAGACTTAAAATTCTTAATAAAGAATGCCAAATTCCATGAGTCAACAAAAATTTTGCTACAGTGGGTTGCTTCATTTGTGGGTAATCTACTAAGAGTGCATTTACAATTCATAATAGATGCAAAGAGCAGTATTAAATTTAGGACTTGGCGTCCGCTGCTGTGTGTGCCAGCCTTTCTGCACTCTGCACGGCAATACAGCCGGAGAAAGAAGCAATATTTGCAATCGATTCATGATGCGTCTTTGGCCATAAAAAGGGAAAATATAACACATTTCAAGTCTATGGCTGTTAGAATTAAATACTACAATAATTAATAGACTAGAATGTCTTTGAATTATATTTTTCTTTTGTCATACATAAACCTAATGCATGTGGTTTAAATGCACCGCCTCTACTCCATGTTCCAGAGTGGCTGCAGCTCGTCCCGAACAAGGCAGCTCGCTTTGTATTAAAACATGTCCATTCTGTACTGTTGTTTAATTCATCGCACGGTATCATGGCCTCTATTAAATGTCCATTTGTGGTACAACTTTATTGATTGATTGTTTAAACTGTTTATTTTATCTGTTTACATTCTTATTGTTACAAAAGGTAAACATTTCATCATAATAAGGCTCAAAAGGAGGGCTGAAAGCAGAGCTTATGTGCCCCTACCCTCTCATTAATCATTATTTGTCACCCTCACCCTATATATATTTAGTAACTTTAGGTTTTTAAGAAAGTTGACTCTTGCAATAATGTTTTTTATCAAATGTTGTGTTATTATAACAACTATTACTACTTGTGACTTTTTTTTACTACTACTATTACTACTTCAATTTTTGTGTTTACCAAAATAATAACTATATTATTTATCATAGTTATTAGTATTATATTGTTCTATGCTACTTTCTTGCTTCCACCTCCAATTTCATAGATACATTTTTGTTTAAGCATTATTTCATGGTTGCTGTATGTACCCTATTCTGTGTAGCCAGTCGTGAGGGTGAGGGGAGCCCCCATCCGACTAATCCCTTCCAGCTGCCCTGTGATATCTGTATGTAGCCCTATCTGTGACTGGTTAATAGGACTGTTGGGAGAGGGCCCCTCTATCCAACAGGTCCATACCTTGTTGGCCTTATGCTGCATTCCAGTTAACCTTCCGAGTCGGAAAGTCGGAAATCTCGCAGTTGTCTCGCATCATTTCACAGAGACACGCCCCCATTAGATCAAAAATTTGGAACTCCAACTCAGAATTCTGGAAAGTAGACAGAGTAGAGCGGGCAGCTCGGATAACAAACATGGCTGTGGCCGTAGTAGAGATGTATTTTCTTTGTATTTGTACTATTTTGGTCCTTTCAATGTCTTTTTAAAATTCTCTAGACTACATTTCTGCTTTAATCCGGTCACCAATTTATACATTGCATGGCCTTTTTGTACGTGCAATACAATGTACAGCTTGGTTTTTCATGCTGGTCTGCTGAAGATGCTATGTCGCAAACAACGACATAGCATCGACTACAATTCTGAGCAATCGAAATAACATATTACACAAATAACTCTAAAGTCCGTGTGCTTGTCATAACCTTGAGATTTGTAGTCACTTATTTCAGCGAAACGTTAACAGCAGAGTCAATGCCTGAGGAGTTAGCTCTCCTGTATTGGGCAATGCGTTTGTACAGTGGTTGTTTGGTTTCACCAATGTAGAGGTCCTTGCATTCTTCATTGCATTGGATTGCATACACAAGGTTGCTTTTGTGTGCGTGTGGTGTCCTTGGGATGTACTTGTCTCTGTCTGAGTGTTTTGCTGGGTTTGAAATACACAGGGATACTGTGTTTGTTTAAAATCCTCCTGAGTTTTTCAGAAATCCCAGACACATATGGAATGACTGCATTGTTTTGTTTTTCTTTTTCAACCACTTTGTTGGCTTTTTGTCTAGCTGCAGTTTTCACAAAAGTCCAGCTGGGGTAACCACAAGTTGTGAGGGTGTCTCTCACGTGCTTGCGTTCTTCCCCTTGGGCCTGTGAGCTGGTGGGTATGTTATCAGCTCTGTGTTGCAGGGTCCTGATAACACTAAGCTTGTGTTCCAGTGGGTGATGTGAGCCAAAAAGTAGGTATTGGTCTTTGTGTGTGGGTTTTTTGTATACCCCAATGTGGAGCCTTCTTTGTGTTCTCCTCTGGACGACACAATCTAATAAGGGCACACTATTGTCCTTGACATCTTCTCTGGTGAATTTGATGTTTCTGTCCACTGAGTTTATGTGTTCAGTAAAAGCTTGCACCTCTTTGGTTTTGATTTTAACCCTTGTTTCTTATGTGTGGCTTTAGCAGTTACAATGGTAACAGAGCAGCATCGTGAGTTTTGAATAGTTTCTTACCTATTGATTCTTAGAATGGCTTAAACCTTCAAAAGGCGTAATGGATATGTCAGTAATGATTTGAATAATTTGATTACTTACTTGATAACTTAGTTATCTTTATAAAATATACATATATTTTAACAGGTTTACTCTGATTAGATACATGAAGGAAATAAATGTGTGTGATACTAAATCAATAGTAAAATGTGCTAACAAAAAAATTCATGCAAAACTCTGCTGTCTGCAGAGCATCTCAGGAATTGAATAAATGATCTAAAATATTAGAGAATAAAACTGTTATGTATTCTTTTAAAAAAGTTTTAAAATCTAATTTTAGCTTTGGTGTATTAGCATGTATTTTATTGATGGTTGAAAAATGAATCTTAATTATGCCTCGTTTTTGTTTGTAATCTGAAATGTATGAATTTGATTGTAAACGCTCACTTTGCAAATATTAGCCCACTGTCGCCCTAAAGGCTTGTAGTGTTCCATGACTCTCATAAAAACTCATCTCTATGAAGCGCATCTGAAGAAGTCGGTGTACTACTGTTTTTTCTAGCTCGCTAGTCAAAAAAACCAAACATCACACTAACTGTGTGAGTTGGTAAACTGTCAAACCGTTTTCCCTGCACTAAATTATATCATCATGCCGACCAAATACAATAACCCTGGAACAAGCCTTTATTACTTACCAATCTAGTAGCAACACAGCTAGTTCAGCATTCACATTCCATCCAATACAATAAAATGGAAATAATTATTTAAAAATCATCCACTGTGATTTGTTGCATTTTGGTTTTAAATTCTGTCCCTCACACTTGAGTAACATTGATACAAATACAGACCTCTACATGCTTTGTAGGTGGAAAAACATCAACAGTGTATCAAATATTTTTTTCTCCCCAATGTAAAATGTTTTTCTAGTCCTACTGACCACTCAATGCACTTTACAGTGCAGACACATTCACTGATTTGCACTCACATTCATAAACTGATACAGAGGTCCGTAGGCAACTTATGCTGCATTCCAGTTAACATTTCTGAGTCGGAAAGTCGGAAATCTCGCAGTTGTCTGGCATCATTTCACTGAGACACACCCCCATTAGGTCGAAAATTTTGAGCTCCGACTCGGATCTCTGATAGTAGACCGAGTAGAGCCTAAAATATGGTCAGCGTTAGATTCTAAAGAATTAGATCAAACTAGGTTCACATGTTAGAACTGCCCAATGTACAGTCCATTTGAAAATCGGTAGCAAGATTTTAAAACTTATGTTTACAAACTTTGTTAAAAAGAAATTGAAAACCATGCATCATTTGTCATCCTATTTAAACATATGTTTCTGGTGTGTTTGTCTCATACATATGATCCCAAAACAATTGATTGAGGTTTAGAAGTTGAAAATACTGTGAAAAGGCTCTGTCAATGTTTAGAACACCCAATAAAGCATACATTGTGTGTGTTTTCTGTCTGAAAAGTGGTCCTATCTGTTCCTTTTACTGGATTGCTACGGGAGATGTGGCTACGATTTCTACTTCAAAACCAGAGAACTGAAGAAAAAATGGCTGGAACAGTTTGAAATGGCAATGTGAGTTATCCCACTTGGACAAACACAGAACAACACTAAACTAAACAGAAGAAAGGGAATAGGTTTATAACAAGGAAACTTTTACTGATGAATATTCAGGTATTACCCCAAGGAATTGTTTAAAACAATACATTAAACTTCATCACTAGGCTTAATAATAAAGTTGCTGCTGTTTAAATTTACGACACGAGCTGGGAGTTTGGTTTTCAAATTTGACCAAATTTAACTGAATAAACATCCCAAAAAAAAGGATATAACTTAACTCATATGCAAAGAAATGTTATTCAAAATATGTATTCTTTTCCAACAGTGATTACTGAACCCCACTGGAAATCCACAGAAATAACACTAATTCTTCAGTGTCTGATTTTAATTGTAATCACTGGAGCAAAAACAGTTAATTTTTATAGTTTTTATTTAACCTTGACCAAAAACAAAACAGCTGTGTCGAGCTTTGGTCCCAATTTTCGTACTGTACATAAAAATGCAGGTCAAACATGTGTCCTGAAAACTCCACTGCAAATAACCACGACTTCCAGATGCACTGCTTTGAGGAAACAACCTCCTGCAAAGCCTGTTCAATGCTGTTAAGGTATTTATCCCCGCCTCTCAGAACTAATACAATATATAGTTTTTAAAAGTGTTTACTGAGGTGAAATCTCTTCATGTTGCTCCAGAGGGACATTCTTCCAGGGCTATCAGTGCACTCGTTGTAAAATGGCAGCACATAAAGAGTGTTTAGGCAGAGTCCCGGGATGTGGACGTAATTCAGGTCTGTACACAGGCATTTAAAGTTATAAAATGATTCTAGAAATGCTAAATGTTTCTCCTTACATTAATGTAATGATCTGTTGAATTTACAGATCATTCTGGCAATATTAAGAGACAGGTACAAAACTGTTTTAGATGAACAGAATCATTACTTGTTAAATGTGATCAGTGTCTCTATATAAAACCTTTCATCTTTTTATTGTTTGTTTTCAGGATAAAACTCACAGATCCTCAGGGAGTTCCAGCATAGGTATGGTATTGGAAATACATTAAATCTAAACTACCATTTACCTATTAATCTATAAACTTGCAGCCTTTTAGGTTTGTGATCATTTATACTGTGCAGTGAAAAAAAATTGTCCTCTTACAGATATACTTTTCCATGGTTAAGACTATCACACCCTGTTAAATCACAAATAAGCAAACCATACTTTTGGGTGATTTTTTTCTTTCTTCAGTTGATTTAAAATGTATTTATAAAACACAATTACCACAATATGATTGCCCAAAGTGTTATACAAGTAATAAAGAAAAAAAAATGAAATAAAAAACAAGTAACTAGTTGTAGTTTAACACAATAAAAGTATACATTTCAATCACAAAATCAGAAAGAGTCTGAGTGGTTAGAATATGCAGCGACAAACCGTTCCATAAATTAGAAGCAGCCATTGAAAAGGCTCTGTTATCCTGCAATCTCAGCCTTGATAAGGAACCTCCAATAAGACCGGAGAAGATGACCTCCCAGCTGGAACATGATTTCCTATTAGCTCAGATAAATAAGCAGGAGCTGTTTTGTTTTAAAAGAGTTGTCAATCCATACTCCACAGTTTTTGGCTAAAGAAGAAGTGGCAAGAACACTATCAGCCCTATTTACATCTCAGAAATTTTTAATAAAATAATATCAGACTTTGGGACTCTAGTGTATTACAATGACACCCAAGAAATATAAAAATATGGAACAGGGGTGAAACTTTCTAGAAAAGGTTGGCCTGCCAAAAAAAATGACCCTGGGAGCATGTCACAAACGAAACCAAGAACATCTAAATGCCTGCAGGCGTAACTTGCCTACCTTAAGGTCATGATTTATGATTCAATAATAAGAAAAAGACATGGCAAAAATGGCCTCAATGATAGACTTCCAGCTCAAAAGCACTGCTGATGAAATTAAACGCCTGCATCACATTTCCCAAAAAAAGATGTTGATGATCACCAAGACTTTTGGAGAAATATTCTGTGGTCCGAGGGAACAAAAACAGACCTTTTTGAAACGTCTTGCATCTGCCATAAAACTAACACAGCATTTCAGAGAAGGAATATCATACTGACAGTCAAATATAGTTCTGGGGCTGTGACGGTCTGGGATGCTTTGCTGGTTCAGGAGATGAACTACTTGCAGTAATTGATTGAGCCATGAATTCTGCTCTCTACTAGAAAATTCTGATGGATAATGTCTGGCCATAAGTTAGGGTTAAGCAGTGAATTTGGGATAGGCAGCAGGTTTGAATAATTTCAACCTTTCATAAATAAAATAGCTTTTTTTTAGGTTGTTTTTGTCTGATGTAAAAATAAGTTTCATGATCTGAAACAACTCTGTAAGGGAATAAATACTCTGTCATCACATGATTTTCAGGACTGCAATTTAAATTTGTCTATTGGAACATCCTAGCATTTCCTCTGTTTGTCCTTTATTTTCAGGATGTCCAAAGATGGAGGTGTGTCAGGAGTATTATGGCCTGCCGCCGCCCCCCGTTGGGTTTGGTCAACCGCTTCAGCTCTTTAAAGGTGACATTATTGAGCTTACCAGGGCCGATGTTGATCTCGCCTGGTGGGAGGTAAGACTGGATATGCTCCCTAATTCAAGGGTCACTCGTCTTTTTGTACAATTTTTAGGCTTTGTTTGAGATGCTGCTGTGTGCTCATTTTTGGTTTTCCTCTTATTTTCTGTCTTTCACTTACTTTATCAAAGCATGCCTTCACTTCAGCTCCATCCATTTTTCCATCATTTCTGAGAACCTTCACTGTTCCAGTGAGGCCAAACATCCGCACAGCATTATAATTCCGCCACCATTGTTTCATTGTTTGTGTGGGGTGGTTTGTTCAGTCGATGAACTATTAGTTTTCCTAAACATCCATTGAGCTGCATTTAGGCAAAAAAAAGTTCAGTTACTGTTGCCTGGAAAAATACAGACCCTGATCTATTAAGATTAAGGGTCTGGCAACGAGTATTGAAAAGGGCCTAACTCCAGGGGCAGAACCAAGCATGCATTTGAAACTCTCACTGCAGGCAATTGGATAATGCCATGACCGATCACAACAATACACGGTGTGACATATCAAGCTACCAGCGGAGCTAACTGGTAGATTAAACTCTTGCGTATCCAGTCAGCAAAACAGCTTTTTTGCAAAGGAATGATTCGAGTGCCGTTTTTTGTTCGTCTTTTAAATGAAAAGCCAAGTCTAACTCATTTATTGTAGCAGCCAAAGACATTTCAAACAACTGGTGTTCATCTCTAGCCATGTTTTCATGTTTACTAAATGATTCCAGACGTCGCAGCGCTGTTGTCATCAGCTTAGCTCGCCTCTGGCCCGCCTACATCAGATACACCAATTTGATTGGTTCCCCAAGCTGCTCACGTAATGCAATAACAGTAACAATAACATCATGGCTCGATATTAGAGTGTCTTGCAGAGTCGATTCAATTTGTGCTCTTGCGAGACGTCTGGATTTCCAGGGTACAGTTATGCCCCATTTCCAATTGTGCCACTACGGTGTGGAACGGGTAGCTTTTGGCGAGTTTCCATTACCTGTGTCTGTTCCGAGCCGACCCCACCCAACCACTTTTTTCGGACTACTACTGCCTTGGTTCGAAGCGTGCCGAAGCGACCCAACACGCCCATCTATGGACTGATTGGTCCGGTAATATGATATCCCTCACTCCTACCAGCTCCGTCTAGTACGTCCATCGTCTCTACTCAATGGTGCTGACTCCTACACAGCAGTTGTTTGTTTGTCTCAGAGTAAACTATAGTTTAAAGTTTCAAATAGGCAGCACACTGCAGTTAACTGCAAGTGGCCTAACAAAAAATTCTCTTCTTTCTCCCCACAGCCATCATGGTCTAAAACAACTCCTTGAAAAATGAATTAGTAATGAGCTACAGCAATGCTCTGGGATCAATAAAGTATTTTTGAATTTGAATTGAATTATACAGGTTTTAAACAATGTGGGGATCTTGTCAGTATACATATGATTAAATCCATGTATATCACCCTGTTGTCACGTTGGTTGAGTGGTTAGTGTTGATGACCTGCTTGGTAGGTCCAGCTCCACGTCCTGCTATTTTGGTGCTGTGATACTTTTTCACAGTAGGTCCAGGTTCACAGACATTCTTCCTGGTTTCAGAAAATATACTGTTTCTAGATTATTTTTTAAATTATATATATTTTTTTAAACCAAGTTCTGACATCAAGACAGTGGACCGATAAGTTATGTATGTTCAGTGCTGAACAGTATGGATGGTCAATAAATTAATAAAGATAGGAGGAATAATAATTCTGTTGATTCATTTGCTCCCCCAAAATGAACAAGGTCTTCTCAATCTTCAATGCATTGTTCAGCATGTATCTCAGATCATCATATTTTTACCAAGATGGTGGAAAAGATGCTGTGGTGGATGTTTTAGGTTTTGTATTTCAATAAATGAAACTAAAAACACTATTTGAATGGCAGAGCAGTACTTTTAATTTAAGATTTTAATTCAGTATTTCTTCAATTTATTTTTGTGTCAAAATATGATTCCCTGGCTAACATTATTAAACAACTGCCAAACCCTTCTTATTTTACAGGATTAAATGTTCAGAATAGAGGGTGAACAGGCAAGGCAATTTTATTTGTATAGCACACTTTCAACACAAGGCAATTCAAGGTGCACAGAAACACTTGAAGGTAGGGCAGGGCAATATGGCTTAAAAATTAAATCTCAGATTTTTTTTTTATACCAAATACGATTTCAGATTTTAATAAATGTTTTCCTACCTGTTAACAGTAAGGAATTTTTTAAAGGTGGTCTTACTGTGATTAGTTATTTTAACTAACATGGTGCTTTCAAATGTGATACAGAAGTGGTCAGATAATGTTATGTCAGTTACCGCGATGTTATATACATGTGATATACATGATATATATGTTATAAATGTGTGTATTCACACATTTCCTTGTCCCCCACCCCCAAAAAGCCTGTCCGGAACTCGACCGGAAATTCTGAATCCAAACACCCTACTGTGACAGGTCTGGTCTTGTTCCTAGCTGTTCAGTTGATAATACACTGGTAAAAGTTGCACAGATTCAGAATTTTTGCTTTTAGACTTGAAAATCAAAACGACAAAATACAAAAAATTACTATTTTTCATGGTTTGCATGGTTTTCGCTTAACATCGAACTGAAATGTGCAACCATTTGTTCGTAATCAATTAGTGTGATTGCTACAGAGATTATTGTCATGAGGTTTTCTATTTTTGTCTCTGACAAAGTGCTTTTCATGGGTGTTTAGATTTTGTTTTAAAGGCTTGAGCGTTTTTGGACCAATTTTTTATGTTTTTAATTCTTTAAGCACTGTTTCAAGCACCATTTAAAAACTGGCACCGTTTCAAAAGTACTGATTTGGCACCGGTATTGGATAAAACCTAAACAATACCCATCCGTACTTAAGACCATCCACTTTCCGATTATACATGTTGCTAAGAAAGTTCAGCATTAATATAACCAAATAACTGAGATCTCCACTGTTAGTAAATTTAGGAATTTTGGACAGAGTTGCAGATCACCTGGATAAAAATGTTGGTAAACCTGTCATGGCTAGTTTGTTGGTTTTCTGTGTTACCACATCTTTCTGTATCCAAGTAACCATTTTCGGCCACTTCAAATATCATTTGGGCGTTACATACACACACATTTTTGTTTAATGCCACACTATTAACCCAGAGTTTTCAAGAATACCTTGTTAAATGTGTTCCTGCAGTTTTTATGTAGCTAAACTTATTAAAATTTGCATATGTATTGTAATGAGGTTGATTCTTTGTGTTTTTTAGGGAAGAAATCTAACAGCTGGTCAAGTTGGTTGGTTCCCCTGCCAGAGGGTTCAACCTTACATCTCAGTAAGTACCACAGCCTGCACTAGCTGAAAACATATAACCTAAGCCTTTTGAAAGACAATATCTTAAAACATGCAAAATTGCTAAAGAAGGAAAAATGAATCTTTTGGACTAGTTTGCAGTTGTTACCATTTGTAACACTTAAAGAAAAAAATGTACAGAATGAGGAAGTGAGGAACTATTACACCCCAACCAATAGACTTACATGAGACTTCTGTGTTATCCTGTTATTTTCTAGAGGCCAACCCCAGACCTTTCTGGCTTCCTCTGGTGAGTATGAACAGAGACTGAGTAAAATGACTCACACACCAACCAACCAACTCTAGCCTTATGGTGCTTTCAGACAGCAAGCTTTGTCAGCGATGAGCAACGCTCACAAAGCGACTAGTTCGACGCAGAAGATACATCTTTAAGCTGAAGCTTGCATAGCTAGTAGGCGGGCCTTTCCCTGCTGGATGTTTTGAACACTCACTGATTGTGGTTGGCTAGGCAGCGTCAACGTCGGGCAACGTCACTACCGTGAGACACTCTGATTGGTTGCCGTGCTGCGTCAAGAGCCTTAAGACCATCAAAAGTTCAAAAATGTGAACTTTTGCTTTGCTAGCATTATGCACTTTGAATCTTGAGATGCAGGAAATGCTTGAAAAGTTGACAGAGCCAACGCTCACAAAGCGCCCCAGAGACTGCAACGTTCCTCCAACCGTCTCAACCATAGACTTAACATGTAATCTTGACGCTGCTGATGCTGACAAAGCCTGCGGTCTGAACGCACCATTATTCAGTCAAACTTCTTTCTGCAATGCAGTTCATAGCAGAACTGACTGGGACGTCTGAATCAATCAGATTTACTAATTCATTCCAGAACAATTAATAGTTACAGCTTTTTAAACATCTAATCCTTAGTTAGCCTTATCCAAGTTGTAAAGCATTAAAACCACTTTTGTTTGTAGTTATGTATCATACATCAGGCCTTATTCTTGATTTTTAGATCAGATCTCAGATTTGTTATCTGATTTAGTGTCTGTTTTGTCTGGTTTACTTGATAAGGTCATAAGATCAAAGTGGGCGATTTCGATATTCATGTTCGTATTGAATGTTATAGAATAAAAGCAACATTTAATGCTGTCTTGGGGTCAATTGATTTTGCTCAGCAAGTGCAGGTACCCATCCACTGGGGTCAGCCCACTTTGGTTCTTGAAGTAACATATAGCATTGAGTGTGAGGAAATAATAATCCTTCCATATAATCATATCCTGTCTGATCAAGTTTTGATAAATTTCGAAGTTATTTTAACTGACTAGCCCAAAACTTAAAGAAATGTAAATTTTAGTAGAGCTTTATCAGTCATTGCTATAACACGTTTTAAAGAATCTTTTCTGTTCTTGCTTTCCTGAGTGTCTCAGAGTAACAGTGTAGGGCAGTAATTCCATCTCTAACCCGTCACCCTTCTTAGCATTGCTTCTTCATTGTGTCTGCCATTAGACAGTCAGTGCATTTATGTGCAGGAAGAGAAAGTTAATTTATTACCTTAGTCTGACTGAAATCAGACTTTTGAAAAGCATTTTTACCCTCATTTTAGCTCGACTTGAGTGCGCAGGTCCTTATAATATTATACTCATGTTTACTTAACACTGGAAATTATGTCATAGGTGTTATTATATACACATTTTCTGAGTTATTGTGTAGCAAAGTGGTTAGTGCTGTACTCAGAAAACAGAGGACCTTTTCTGAGTTTGAGTCCCATCACCTGCTGTATATTATTGTGCCTTATACAAATCCAAATGCATTAAGTTGATGCAACATGTTGAAATTTAGGCCCCTAAACAAAATTCTTTATTGCTAAATCGAACCAAATCTGTTGGGTGGAAAGTATTTACATTATTGCAATATGTTCACCAAACAAGTTTTTTGTGTGTAGGTAGCAGGGCCAGATTTAGCCAGTACCACTAAGGGGTGCAGGTAGAATATAAGGGGGGGGGGGTAATGGGTGCGTTATCTTTTATCTTATTTATTTCTATCTATCTATCTATTGTGTATTTGTCTTTTTTTTGTGTATTTGTCGTTTTTATTTTTTGCGTATTTGTCATTTTTATTTTTTGTGTATTTGTCTTTTTTATTTTTATTTTGCATTTTTCGTTTTTATTTTTTGTGTATTTGTCGTTTTTATTTGTTTTATAGTTTAAATGAGTAACTATAGCATCAGTCGTCTGTTTTTGTGTGCAAAAGTCCTAACAAATGCGTCCGTATCTAGGCCTGTCGTTATGGCCTTCTCATGAGCCAGAATAACTACATTTCTTTTTCTCTCATGTAGCATAGTACGGTGGAAGGGGTTAAGAACGTGAGACAAATTAGAAAAAGAGCTCTCACATGATGCAGATTATATTCCAATCACAAGGGAGGTCACATACTGTACATTCGATGGAGCTCAGCAAAAGCATTCTTATACCTGTGCAGATATTTGCAAACGGTGGAGAGGTCTACAAAATCTACATTGCTATCATCATCGGTCTTTTTGAATTATTTTTCCAACATTATTTTTGCAACAAGAATCTCATTGGAAAGTTTGTCATCGTCACTTCCTGCCATTTTCTGCAGAGGACTTAACATAGCAACATCCAGAAACGTGGGAGATGCATTTACAGATAAATCTAATCATGACTGTCAGATTCTCCACATTGCATTTGTCCCTAGTTCCATCACTTTTAGTGCAAAACCCAGCACAATCTGATTGTCATAATTATCTTTTATCTTATTTTACATCATTTTGGCCAGTGTTTCAATAATTTAATTTTGTATGTTGTGGGAGGTGTATTTTGCATTTTGTGGGATGTGTTTGTTGATTTCATTAAATTTCGGGTCCTTTGTCAGTGTATAGTCAACCATTTTTAAGAACAGTCCTGTAGAGAAATCATAATTTGAGCTTTCCACAGTGCCACGAAGTGGAAGTTCATTTACTGCTAGGAACTGAACAACTTCTCCAATTTGTTTTTATGTAATATCTGTTTTTCTCAATCTGTGTGGGACTTATTAAATTATCAATGGTTTCCCCTATGGCCTCTCTTTGGGACATTTCAGACCAGATTTTTGCATTTTTTTATGTGGCATTGACTTGATGCATGCTTTGTGAGTCCATTTTCTTTTTCCAATGCCGTTTTCCAATTATTAAATCCATGTTTTGTGAAAACCAAATCCCTGTCTTTGTTCCCCCCAAATTTACTACATCGGAAACAAAAGCATACATCAAGCTTTGCTGAATATTCGAGCCACGGTCTCCCACGATACCAGCCTGGGCAGAATGAGCGGGCGTTTTTCCCAAAATTACGCTTGGGGAAAATCAGAGCTGTGGGTTGTGACGGTGCTGTAGTGTTCAAGCCTGTGTTTAAATCCCTCGCAGCGGCTGGGCTGGGAGCAACGAGGACAGCGGGGGCTGCGGTGGTTGTGCAAATATAAGAACTATGTGCAACGGTACTGCACTGGGCACGGGGGTTAGAGTTTGTGACAAGTTGAGAAGCAGTATCACCCAACGAGCCGGGTAATGATTCGGTCTCTGCTGCTGCTAATGCCGTAGCACTGCCAGTGCTAGGTTTAGCTTTAGCAATCAGAAATCTGCGCATAGTTGACTCGGTTCCCTTTCAGTTACAAAAGACAGAGACAGAGAGACTGGGAGAGAATGAAAGAGTAACCAAATAATTCCGGTGCCAGACAGCGGAATAATCTCAAAATCGTGGCTGAGCTCAGCTAACAGCAGTGTGTCTGCGTACTCTGCTGTGAATGAGAGAAAGTGAGAAGCAGAGGAGCAACAAGCAAGTGCAGCAACTGGCCACACCCTCTCTGTGCATCTACCAACCAACAGCTATGAATGAGGGACAGAGAGCGCTCTGCTAATTTTACTTCAAATATTTAATAAATTTGTTATTTTTGCATGCCATCACGTTTGGGGGGACAGTCACGGCATTTACGGGGGCACTGCCCCCCCCTTGCTATGCCTATATAGCAATTCTGATTCTGATATCCAGGCCCGGTAGGTAGTGTGGGGGTCGGTATAGTGACAGCAGGTCTTCAGAAAAAATTTGAGTTAAGCCATTTAATGATTTATAAACTAGTAGGAGTATTTTCAAAGCTACATGGAGCCAGTGTAAGGACTTTAGAACTAGGTTTGATGATGTGCTCTACTTTACTGGTTCTAGTAAGGACTTGAGCAAAGTTCTGGATCAGCTGCAGCTGTCTAATTGACTTTTCATGATACAGTAATCAAGCTGACTAAAGATAAACACATATATACATTTTTCAAGTTCCTGTTGCGACATTATTCCTTTAATACTAGAAATGCTCATTAAGTGATGGAAGGCTGACCATTTTATTGCTTTTATGTGGCTTTGGATGTTCAGGTCTGAGTCCATTGTTACATCTAGATTTCAGGCCTGATTAGTGTATTCTAGTTGCATGAACTGAAGCTTAGCGCTCAAGCTTGATCGTTCCTCTTTAGGTCCAAAAGTAAGTACTTCAGTTTTGTTTCTGTTAGCTGGAGAAAGTTATGGGACATCAGGCTATTGATTTGCTCGATGCATTTGTTTAGGGTCTGGATGGGTTCAAAGTCACCAGCTATAATGTAATGTAAAGCTGAGCGTCATCTGCATAGTTATAGTAACTAACCTAATTGGCTGCTCTATTTTGGGTTAGTGGGAGCATGTAGATATTGAACAGAAGAGGCCCCAGGATGGAGCCTTGTCGGAACCCCACATGTGATTTCTGCTTGTTTTGACAAGAAATCTCCTATTGACACAAAGAATAAGGACGTGCTCACTTTGGTTCTTGGCCCCATTTTAGATATTATGAAATATCCAAGTAAATGGATATGTATCACAGGAAATTAAAGTAGCTGTAACTAAACCTTCACTTAAGAAACTCAATTAAGATTACTTAGTTTATTAGAGACCCATGTCTAATATTCCTTGGTCATAAAAAAAAATAGTTGCTAATCAAGTCTGTGAGCATCAAAACAGCACTGGTGAAAGTTACAAATGATATTCTCAGATCCTGAGATAATGGAATTGATACGATTTTGGTCTTCTTAGATCTCAGTGCTGCCTCTAACACAGATGATCACAATATTCTCTTAGAAAGGCTTAAACATGTTGCAGGGATCAAAGGTGTCACGCTGTGTGCTGCATGGATGACGAAGGTCCCAGGCGCAGAAGCAGAGTTCAAAGGTAAGGTGAATATTTATTGAAGTGCAGCAAACATAAGGTGAGACGATACACAACATACGACAATGATCGAGCGAGGACTGAAGCGCTCACTGGATCTTAAATAGGGCGAGACAAGGAGGAACAGGTGAAAACAATAGGAAGTGAACACAGGTGCAAACGATAGGAGCTGAGGAGGTTCAGACAGGACAACACAGGTAGAGATAATGAGGGAGTGACAGGAGCTGATTGTAATCATGACAGGACCCCCCCCCCCTTTAAAGGCGGATTCCAGACGCCATGGAGAGAAAAACAAAGAAAACAAAAAAGAGAAGCACCCTTCCAGGGTCTGTGGAGGGGGGCCTACGGCAGGGGGGCCTGAGTGTCTGTAGGTGTGCCCCTGGAGCTCGGGTTGTCGGGCGGACGGCCCGAATGGGGTCCTTTGGCCAGACGACAGACTGGCGGGCGTCCCCTGGCGGGACGTGGGACCGACGGACGGCCTGAAAATCATCTCCCGAGGACCCAGAGGTCCAGCTGACGGCTGAACGGACCTCCCTTTGCAGGACGTGAGACTGACAAACGTCCCCTCTCGGGACGCGTGAGGGGCAGACTGCCCAGACATCGTCTCTTGGGGACCTGAAGACGAGGAGCAGGTCTGGGAACCTGGAGACGACGCGCAGGTCTGGGAACCTGGAGACGACGCTGAGGCGTCGGGGCCTGAACACTCAAGAGGGGTGCAGGCACAGGGGCCCGGAGGCGGGGAGCAGGTTTGGGAACCTGGAGCCGAGGAGCAGGTTTGGGAACCTTGAGGCGGTGCAGCGGCGGCTGAGGACAGGCGCAGCGGCGGCTGAGAAGCGGCGGATGAGGACAGGTGCAGCGGCGGCTGAGAAGCGGCGGATGAGGACAGGTGCAGCGGCGGCTGAGAAGCGGCGGATGAGGACAGGTGCAGCGGCGCATCCAGCAGCTCTGGCGGAGGCAGCAGCCAATCCAGCTGCTCTGGGATCAGAGACTGAAGGGGCTCTGCTTGCTCTGGGGGCAGAGACTGGAAGAAGGAGAACGAGAGGGTTGAAAAGGTCGATTCAGACGGCAACTTCGGAGCCGAACAGACTGAAGCAGACGCAAACTTCGGTGGCGAACAGGCTGAAGCAGACGCAAACTTCGGTGGCGAACAGGCTGAAGCAGACGCAAACTTCGGTGGCGAACAGGCTGAAGCAGACGCAAACTTCGGTGGCGAACAGGCTGAAGCAGACGCAAACTTCGGTGGCGAACAGGCTGAAGCAGACTGGAGCAGACGACATGGGCGGAGCCAGAGCACAGCTCGGAGCGGGAAGAACCAGCGATGAGCTGACTGCTGCGGGAAGAGCCGGTGATGGGCAGATTGGAGAGAGAACAGCTGTTAGCGTGCTGTCGACATGCTCCTCCACCCTGGAAGCAGGCTTGCCTCGACAGCGCCGACCTCTGCGGCAAAATGGTGGAGAAGGGTCGTTCCTCCATGACCTGATGTCAGGAGGACGGTACGCTGACTGTGTCTCACAGAGGCCGATCTGCTGCTCCGGGAAGTCATCCGAGAGGCAGTTCATCTCCCGTGGCGGATGATTGCTCGCATCTGTAGCCCCCAGGCTGGCTGTCGGTGCGGGACTGGGTTCTGCTCCCCGCTTCCAGAAGCAGCCCTACCGCGGCGGTGATTATGCCTATGGCTGGGAGATGAAGACTGAGGGTGGACGAACGACCTCCTCCCACGCCTCCTGGTACACGCGCTCAAGGTCCTGGGCGGAGAACACCCTCCGAAAATGAGGAAGCACCTTTATGATCTCCTCAGATCCGGAGAGTCGCGTGAGGAGAGGCGGAGATCCTGGACAGATTAGCCCAGACGTCCTTCTGCAGGGCGGCGATCTCCTGGGCGACGGCTTCCGCTGGGTCCATCTTTTCAGGCTGGATCATTCTGTCACACTGTGTGCTGCATGGATGACCCAGGCGCAGAAGCAGAGTTCAAAGGTAAGATGACTATTTATTGAAGTGCAGCAAACATAAGGTGAGACGATACACAACATATACGACAATGATCCAGCGAAGACTGAAGCGCTCGCTGGATCTTAAATAGGGCGAGACAAGAAGGAACAGGTGAAAACAATAGGATGTGAACACGATAGTAGCTGAGGAGGTTCAGACAGGACAACACAGGTGGAGATGATGATGAGGGAGTGACAGGAGCTGATTGTAATCATGACAAAAGGAACAGCACTAGGTTGGTTTAAATCATATTTGTCAGATTCCAGTTCGTTTAAATGATAAATCTTCCTCACACTTAAGGGTTACTTGTGGAGTACCACAGGGTTATGTGCCTTGACCAATTCTTTTTTGTATATATATATATATATATATATATATATATACAAAAAAGTATATATATATATTAGGGGTGCAATGGTACAGGTAGACCATGGTACAGTTCGGTACATGTTTTGTGCAGAAAGAGACGGCTTTTTTAAATCCCAAAACATATAGGCTATTTGATTTTTTGGGGGAAAAAAGCAGAATGTCACAGTTAACTTAATCAGCCCATAGTTACAGGTTTGGGTGGGTCAAAGCCATGAGAATACAACAAACGTGCTGTACGTCTCTCTGGGATTATGGTTCACACACAGGGCCGCAGTAACAGAATGTTTTCTGTATTTACCGGTTCTTTAAACGAGAGCGCATCTGACCACACTGACATAGATAGATAAATATTCTTCGTGTGCCCGCTGCTCAAAGGGCATGTGTGTGTGCATCAATGAATGGAGCGAAGCACATCTCCTCTTTGCTTCGCGCTCCGGCACATCACAAAGAGGAGATTAACATAGCGCAACCCGGCGCCCCTGAATGCTGGAGCCCGCCCGGGCAGAAGCACTCAAGTCGGGGAGAAATTTTAGCAGCGCCTCACACCAGGGCTGATTTCCGGAAAAAAGCGCAACCGACCCGTGTAAATTGCTCCGCACAGCTCCGTGATGCGCGCATTGTGGAGAGGAGGTCGTGTCTCTATGTCAACCAGCTGCTGGAATGGGGAACAGCGAGCTGGTTGTTGGACCTGTGTCTGGGAGCGCGGCGCAGTTTGGTAACGTCGGGCCGGCAGTAACTAATTACCTGCACAAAATCAATGGCAGTACCGAAGTCCCGCGGTACAGCAGAACGGATTGTCCCATGCAGGGCGTACCGAACGGTCCGGTACTTTACCCTGTCCTGTTGCATCCCTAATATATATATATTTAAATATTAAACATTGTATTGTAATAACTCTTCTTGTAAAGTGCCTTGAGATGACATCTGTTGTGAAATGGCCCTATATAAATAAACTGAATAGAATATATATATATATATATATATATATATGCTTCCAATTGGTAAAATATTAAAAAGCCTGGTATAAATTTCCATAGTTGTGCCGATGAGGCACAACTATTTTTATCCATTAAACCTGATGAATCCTATTAGTTGGATAGATAACAGGCATGTCTTAAAGATGTAAAAAACTGGATTACTCTAAACTTTCTGATTTTAAATCCAGACAGGAAAGAAGTTGTCACATTTGGAACAGAAGCTCTGGAAGACGAAAAAACAATAATAAATTGGCCCTCAGTAATAACGAAATAACCTAGAGTTATTTTTTACCAATACATGACATTCAACTTCCATTTTAAATAGGTTTCTAGGATTTCCTTCTTTCACCTCTGGAATATTGCTAAAATTACAAATATCCTGTCAAAGGGTGATGCTGAAAAACTATTCTGTACATTTGTTACTTCAAGGATGGGCTACTTTAATTGTTAACTATCAGGAAGTCCACAAAATGCAATTAAGACTTCAGTTGATCCAAAAGGTTGCAGCTAAAGTACTGATGAATATTAAAAAGTGAGATCACATTTCTCCTATTTTAGCTTCCCTTCATTTATTCCCTCATAAATCTAAAATAGAATTTAAGATTCTTCTTCTTACATGTAAAGCTCTTTATAATCAAGCTAAATCATATAACACAGATCTGATTGCTCTATTTTTTCCTAACCAAGCACTTTGCTGTCAAACTGCAGATTTGCTTGTGGTTCCAGATGTCTAAAAGCAGAATGGGAGGCAGATCATTTAGTTATCAGGCTCCTCTACAATGGAACCTGCTCCCAGTTTTAGTCCATTAGGCAGACACTCTGTCTACCAGGCTTAAAACTTTTTGATAAGCTTATAGTTGGAGTGGCTTAGGTCATCCTGAACTATCTCTGTAGTAGGGGTGGAGCCAAACCTGAATTCTTCCCTCTCCACTGTTGCTATATGCTTGCTCAGTATGAGGGATTGCTGTAGTCAGAATAAATGGAGCATAACTGGCAGTAAATTACCCAATGTAACCTCCTGGGATTCCTTAAATAGAATGGAATGTATGTATGATTGAATTGTATGATGAAATTAATTTGCTTGTAAAGGACATCCATTGTGATTTGGCGCTATATTAATAGAGTTTAATTTAGTTGAAACACTACAGTCCTCACAGAGAAAATCCCTCCTGTAATAATAGCCACGAAAAGAGAAACATACTGAGGAAATCGGCTGGTGGTTTTAAAGATGTTGTTGGAAGATACTGTTGTGTAATGCTAATGGAATTACATTGCTCAAGACATCTTTTCTGTTCAAAATATATATATATCCCAACTGTACAGTGATTGCTGCCTAACAATCTGTGATGAGTTACAACAAAATTTGTTTTTTTATAATAATAATTAGATGACAAATAAAAAAAACATTTAAAGTAGATAAAGTCCTAAAAGTCACAGTGGAATTAAAAAAATAAATAAATACTGCTGCCACCTAACGGTTAGTATTATTCAAACATAAATTTGATTCCTATCTGGACTACATTTCTCTTTATTCCTTTTCCTTGAAATAGATTGTACAATCACCTAAATGAATCTAAATGAAGTTGCTCAAATAGCTTGATCTTTATTAGGTGGAAAAAACAGTATATTTGAAAAAAAGAAGTCCTAAAGAAATACACATTTATTTTTAACACATGATATAAAACCCCTAACCTTACCCACCAGTAAAACAAAATTTATGTAATTCCCACACCGTTTTTTAAAACGTTTTACGAATTCTTTGAGGAACGCCTTTTATATATGGTAAATTGCTCTCTACAGTTGGGTGTTTCCCCCACCGCTTTTAAAACGGCGGTGGTGAAGCCCCTTCTGAAGAAGAGCAACCTAGACCCCACCATTTTTAATGATTATCGGCCTGTATCCAACTTACCATTTTTAAGTAAAATTTTATAAAAACTGGTTTTAACCCAATTAAATTATTTTTTAAGTTCAAAAAGTACGTTGGAGAAGTATCAGTCTGGTTTTAGGACGAACCATAGCACAGAGACTGCCCTTTTAAAGATTTTAAATGATACCAGCTTCAATTTAGATAATCATAAACTCACAGTCTTGGTTCTACTGGATCTTACCGCCGCTTTTGACACAGTAGACCATCACATTTTAATTAACAGACTGAGGAACCTGGTCGGACTCTCTGGCACCGTTTTAAACTGGTTCTCCTCCTACCTCACAGACCGAAGCTTCTTTGTAAGTATGGATACCTGTTCTTCAAAAACACATGATACAACGTGTGGGGTGCCCCAGGGGTCAATTTTAGGCCCAACACTTTTTAATCTGTATATGCTTCCCCTGGGTGATGTCATCAGGAGGCATGGCATCAGCTTCCACAGCTATGCTGATGATACGCAACTGTATATCGCCGTGTCTCCTGATGACACAAGGCCAATTGATGCCCTTTTTAACTGTCTTTTAAATATACAAACATGGATGGCAGAAAATTTCCTGCAGCTCAATCAGGATAAAACAGAGGTTTTAGTTATTGGTCCTGAAGGCCAGAGAGAGAAACTTTTACCTAAATTGAGAAATCTCAAACCTTCACAATCTGTGAGAAATCCGGGCGTGATTTTTGACTCTGAGCTCAGTTTTATTCCTCATATTAAAAACATAGCAAAGGTAGGTTTTAACCACCTGAAGAACATCGCCAGAGTCCGCCCGTTTCTCTCTCAGGCCAGCACGGAGGTGCTAATGCATGCTTTTATTTCCAGCCGGTAAGATTATTGCAATGCCCTGCTCTCTGGTCTTCCCAAAAAGAGTATATACAATCTACAGTTACTACAAAACTCAGCAGCACGAGTGCTGACGAGGACCAGAGGGCGGGAACATATTACACCAGTTTTATGTTCGCTGCATTGGCTCCCCGTCCGTTTCATGATCGATTTTAAGATTATTTTACTAGTTTTTAAATGTCTTAACGGTCTTGGGCCTTCTTATCTATCTGACCTGCTTTTATTATATCAACCCTCACGGACCCTGAGGTCGTCCGGCGCCGGCCTTTTAACCATTCCACGGATTAGATCTAGAACACATATGGTCCCCGCCTGTGGAACAGCCTGCCGCAGGACCTCAGGGCCGCAGAGAATGTTGATGTTTTTAAAAAGCGGTTCAAGACTCACCTTTTTAGTCTAGCTTTTAACTGATGATCTGCTATAGTTGATTCTATTTTAGTCTATTTTAGCAAATTTGTAATTATTCTCTTTTATTTTATTTATCTTTTTATTATTTACTATTTATTTATTACTTCTTATTTATTTTAGTGATTCAGTTTACTTCTTACCTTATTTTACCAAAGTTTTGTTGTATTTTAGTTTTGCTCTGTTTTATGATTTTGTTTTATGATTTTCACCCAGCGTTAGCTCCAGTTTCTCCTCCTGGGGGACGGCCACACCGGGTGCGATGTCTGGCTGGCCGGCGGGGGAGCTGTATCGCGGAGGGCTCTGGCCTGGGTGACTGGTGGGCCCCTGCCCCTTGGTGTGGGGCCTTCGGTCTGCCGTGGCCGGATTGGCCCTCAGCGGCGATGCTCCCGGTGGTCAGGGTCTCCCTGGGTGTGGTCGGCCCCCAAACGTGGCCTTCTCTCACCAATATGTCGGTGCCCAGCCATGTCTCTCTAGTGTCAGCTAGTATAAGTGGGGTTGAGCATGTGTGTGTGTGTGAGTACTGATGTTCCGGCGTGTTGGTGTGAGTGTATGTTGGTGTGAGTGTGTGTTGGTGTGAATGTGGGCTTGTCTTGGGGTGTGGATATGTGCGGGAGGGGTGGGTCTTTTCTTTCCCTTGTTCTTAATGTTGTTGTTGCTTTTGTTTTTAGCCTGTGTAAGGCACTTTGTGTTACTGTTTATGTATGAAAAGTGCCTTATAAATAAATCTGATTTGATTTATAAAAAAAGATTGAAAACCCATTTAAAGTTTAATAAAAACCATCATAAAACCGAGGACATAGTTAAAGGGCCCATATCATGCTATTTTACAGCATTTAACTTCTGGGATGATAAAATGGTACCATTGGTGTTATATAATATTAATGCCAACCTGAGTGCGACAGTGAATTTGAACCAAGTACCACAATGAATGTGTTATATTAAGGGCTCGGATGTTTGGTTTGTTTATTTTTTGTAAAAACCATAGTAAATAAAGCTTATTTCAGCTGCTAAATCTACCTGGCTATAGAGGGAGCCAAACCATCAAAGCTGAGTCCAGTAAGCAGATCTTTCCAGCCCAGTATATAAAAAAGGTGTTGGTGTTGTTTGCACCAGTTTACTGAACATTTTGAGATGCTATAAATCAATTAATTAACCACACAATGCTGTTATAAGATCACATAAGCAGCTTGATAAATGGCTAACAAACATTAGCAGGTAGCTACTTACTTCTCTCTCAATCAGGCGCAGGGGCACCGAACAACCCCTCCCACAATACAATTGTAGTGGGCTGTCCATTACACTCATACTTCTTATATCCTCACTGGTCCTACCTAACTGAATAAAGTGATCACTAACTATAACAAGGTTTAACTTTTGCGGCGTCACTGTTTTGCTGATTTTTGGATTGTATAATCTAACATGCTTTCTGTACAGTGTACTAATGCGCATTGTGTTCTGCATCCTCATTTGAGGCATTGTCAATCTCCTCTGTGCCTTGTCTCCTGCGCTTGCCAAATTGATCACAGTGGGAAAGAAAATACGGAGGTTCCTGTATCCCACAAACCCCCCCCCGCGCTTTCTCACAACATCCTCTGCCTGCTCCTGCTGACGGAGAGCAGACATCACTGCTCTCTTCCTAAATTGAGCTTCCACTAACCGGAAACTGGTCTGTCATTTTGCCGCACCGTGCTGCTGTTCACCAACCCCCCACCCCGCGGTGCCCCCCCCTCCATCAGGCGCCCTAGGCAACGGCCCTGAATAAAATGCGCATTGGCGCCATTTCAAAAAAAGTGTTACAGGTTTCTTTTCTCCCCGGGAAAACAAATAGGTAGAGTCAGATTTAGTTCAAAAGTTTATTAATCAGGCAGGTTGGTAAAAAAAAACCGTAAAAAAAAGTCAATTGGGGGATGGCGATAGGGCACAGTCTTTAAAAGAGTCTTTAAAAGAGAGTCTTTACCAGGGATTCCAAGAGTCATCCAAGAAGTCCTCCAGTGCCCCTCCACTGCATATAAGGAGAATAGAGGGGGGGAATAAGACAGCTTCCAACCAGCGCACTATCCTTTGCTGCTGCTGCTGCTGTCCCAGCTCTGCTGCCTCTGTGATTCCTCTCCTTCAATTCAATTCAGTTTATTTATATAGCGCCATTTCACAACAGATGTCATCTCAAGGCACTTCACAAAAAGAGTTATTACAATACAATGTTTAGTGTAGAAATTACAGAACCACAGAAGATTGCGTCGTGGAATTCTCAGCAATCCCTCATACTGAGCAAGCATGCAGCGACAGTGGGAAGGAAAAACTCCCTTTTAACAGGAAGAAACCTCCGGCAGAACCAGGCTCAGCACAAGCGGTTATCTGCCGCGACCGTCTGTGGCTTGGAGAATACATAACAGAGACACAGAGCAATAGAACTGATGCAGAAGTTTGTTGCAGGACGTGGAGAATTTTCCGTCACTGCAATGCCATCTTAGTCAGGGTCGTCAAGCAGGGCTAATCCGGAGCACCTACTATAATAGAAAACAGGTTAGTGCTTGAATTGACAGCACATCATGCAGTTGGGGAGAAGTAGGAGAGAAAGTAGGAACAGACCCTAATAATGTCCTCCAACAGCCTAGCCTAAAGCAGCATAGCTACTAACATTAACCTGTCTCCTAGCTACTAGGAGACCTGGCTACCAACACTCTGTCTGAGTCCTCCTGACCCGTGGACGGTGTAGGGCCGGTAACGGCCCCCGTCATGCCGGGGTCTTCTCGGAGTCGGGTTGTTTGAGAATGCAGCCCAAAGTGGGTGGTAAACTCCATCTAAGGCTAAATACCGGCACGAGACCGATAGTCGACAACTATCTTAAGGAAAAATAGACAGAACTGAGAGGACAGAGTTGAAGAGGGCGAGAAACGTTTAAGAGATAAACGGGTGGGGTCCGCACAGTCTGCCCGGGGGATTCAACCCGGCAGGTAATGGGCGGCCGCACTGTGCGGGAGGATCCCCTTGAGGGACCTCTCTCCGGCGCTGGCTGGCCCCTGTGGGGCACATTTCTTCCGCGGCGGTAAGCCGCGACCGGCTCCGGATCTTTACCTGGCTTACATTAATCTATCTCTACCTAGCTACTCTACCTCTTCCTATCTCTTCCTAACTTTTGACACTCTGCCTGACTACTAACATTAACCTGTCTATTCCTATCTACCTGTCTGACCTGACTCTAACTACCTATAAACATATCTCTAACTGTAAGCTTTGTCAAAGAAGAAAGTTTTTAGCCTAGTTTTAAAAATAGACAAATTGTCTGCTTCACGAACCAACCCTGGGAGCCGGTTCCATAGGAGGGGAGCCTGATAGCTGAAAGATCTGCCACCCATTCTACTTTTAGAAATCCTAGGAACTACCAGTAAACCTGCAGTCTGAGAGCGAAGGTCTCTGTTAGGAACATATGGAACAATCAGGTCTCTTATGTATGATGGAGCTAGATTATTAAGGGCTTTATATGTCAGAAGGAGGATCTTGAATTCTATTCTAGATTTTACTGGGAGCCAGTGAAGAGAAGCTAAAACAGGGGAAATGTGATCTCTTCTTTTAATATTCATCAGAATCCTAGCAGCAGCATTTTGAACTAACTGTAGACTTTTAATTGTATTCTGTGGACTACCTGATAATAGACAGTTACAGTAATCCAGCCTTGAAGTAACAAATGCATGGACTAGTTTTTCAGCATCAGTCCTGGACAGGATGGTTCTAATTTTTGCAATATTCCTAAGGTGAAAAAAGGAAATCCTACAGACTTCTTTAATGTGAGTTCTAAATGACATATCTTGGTCAAAAATGACACCGAGGTTTTTTGCTTTATTACTGGAGGCTAATTTAATGCCGTCCAGGTGAAGGGGCTGACTAAGTAGTTTCTTTTTCAGAGCTTCTGGTCCAAAGACGACAACTTCTGTTTTATCAGAATTTAGAAGCAAGAAGTTTAGAGTTTTTATGTCTTCCAGACATGCCTGTAGTCTACCTAACTGATTGGATTCATCAGGATTTATGGATAGATATAGCTGTGTATCATCTGCGTAACTATGGAATTTTATCCCATGCTGCCTAATTATTTTACCAATAGGAAGCATATATATAGTAAAGAGAATCGGCCCAAGCACTGAACCCTGTGGTACTCCGCAAGTAACTATTGAGGTTGAGGAAGATCTATTGTTTACCTGAACAAACTGAAATCTGTTAGACAAATAAGATTTAAACCAACCTAGTGCTGTTCCTATTATACCGACACTTTGAAGCCTTTCTATGAGAATATTGTGATCAACAGTGTCAAAGGCAGCACTGAGATCTAACAGGACCAGAATGGTCACCAGTCCATTGTCTGAGGCTATGAGAATATCATTAGTAACCTTCACCAGAGCTGTTTCAGTGCTATGATGAGCTCTAAAGCCTGACTGAAACGTCTCAAACAGCTCATTATTGTTTAAATGCTCACATATCTGGTGTGCAACTATTTTCTCAAGAATTTTAGATAAGAAGGGAAGATTAGATATCGGTCTATAGTTAATTAAGTCGTTTTGATCAAGAGAGGGTTTCTTAAGTAGAGGTTTAATTACAGCAATCTTAAACTCCTGTGGTACATATCCATTGACTAAGGATAGATTCATTATATTTAAAATTGGAGCAGCGATCAGAGGGAAAACTTCTTTTAAGAGTTTAGTTGGGATTGGGTCTAAAACGCAAGTTGAAGGTTTAGATGAAGCTAATAATTTTAGTACATCACAAAGTTCGGCTGCATTAAAGCAGTTTAAGCATATATTAGGTTCCACCATTTTTGAGGCTGCCTCATTAACTAAGGAGGAAGCAAGCATATTGGGAAGGTTCCCAATTATCTTATTCTTTATGGAGTCTATTTTATTTATAAAGAATTGCATGAAGTCGTCACTGCTTAGAGCTTGGGGAATGGTTGGCTCGATAGAGCTATGATCCTGTGTGAGTTTGGCAACTGTATTAAAAAGAAACCTAGGATTATTTTTATTCTCCTCGATTAAAGATGAATAATATGCTGTTCTAGCTGTGTGAAGGCTCTTTTTATATAGCAATAAACTATTTTTCCATATTAAAAAGGAATCATGTAAATGCGTGGAGCGCCATTTTCTCTCTAGTTTTCTAACATTCTGCTTTAGGGTACGTAGCTCTAAATTAAACCAGGGAGTTAATCTTCTATGGCTAGCCACCTTCCTTTTCAAGGGGGCAACTTTGTCTATTGCCCGACGCAGGGAGGAATTAACGCTATGAACTAAAATGTCAAGTTGTGAGGGGTCACGAGTTAAATCACTGTTTTCTGTTCTGCATTTATAAACTGAGGAAATTAAAGTTGGAAGAGCTTCTTTAAAATTTGCTACAGCGTTGTCTGATAACGTTCTGGTATAATGAAGTTTTCTTTCAGGTTTGATATGATCCATTAGAGTAAGTTTAAAAGTGATAAGGAAATGATCAGACAGGATAGGGTTATGTGGAAAGACTGTTATTTCTTCACAGTCAATGCCATAAGTCAGCACAAGATCTAAAGTGTGGTGACAAGAATGTGTTGGTCCCTGCACATTTTGAGTAAAGCCTATTGAGTCTAGGATAGTGTTAAAAGCTGTATTTAGACTATCACTTTCATTATCAACATGAATATTGAAGTCTCCAACTATAATGACTTTATCAGTGTTTAAAACTAAGTCAGATAGAAAATCTGAAATCTGATCTAAAAATTGAGAATAAGGTCCTGGTGGACGATATAAGACCACAAACAAAAGTGGCTTTACTGCTTTGTTATGTGTATGAGGAAAGCTAAAAACTAGATGCTCAAAGGAACTGTAACTATTATTTTTTTGGAGATTAATTAGTAAATCGGAATGAAAGATAGTTGCTACTCCACCTCCTCGACCAGTACTTCGAGGGACACTAAAGTTTAAGTAGCTAGGGGGAGTTGACTCATTTATTGTGACATGGTCCTCTTCCTGCAACCATGTCTCTGCAAGACAAAACAAATCAATATTATTTTCACAAATTAAGTCATTTACTAAGAGTGTTTTTGAGGGGAGAGATCTTATGTTTAGTAAACCACATTTAATTGATTTGTTTTTATGTTCAGTCCGAGTTTTATTTATCTTTATGAGATTTTTATACTTTGCTCTAGTAGCATTAACTTTTAATTCATTAGTTTTGGGTAGTGGACGGGAAACTATCTCTATAGGGTAGTGGGTGGGTGGCAGTCCCTGTTCCTTGACCTGGACTCTGGGTTCCCTGATCTGGACTCTGGTTTCCCTGAGCTCGACTCTGGGTTCCCTGAGCTGGACTCTGGGTTGTCACGGCTTTGGGGAACTAGAGATAACCCTATCAATGTTCCTGGAAAGAAGCGAAGCTCCGTCCTCGGTGGGATGGATGCCGTCTCTACGTAACAGTCCAGGTTTTCCCCAGAAGGCCCCCCAGTTATCAATGTAGCCCACATCGTTTTCTGGACACCACCTTGACAACCAAAGGTGGAACGAAAGCATACGGCTGTACATGTCATCGCTAGTACGATCAGGCAGGGGACCAGAAAAAATTACAGAGTCAGACATCTTTTTGGCAGCCCTACACACCGAAGCTACGCTAATTTTAGTGACCTCCGACTGCCGTCGCCGGGTGTCGTTGCCACCAGCATGGATAACGATCCTGCTATACCGCCGTTTGTCCTTGGCCAAAAGCTTCAGATGGGACCTAATGTCCGCAGCCCTGGCCCCTGGAAGGCATTTGACGGTGGTCTTTCGTGTCTCTGGAGCCACATTCCTAACTATGGAGCTGCCAATTACAAGAATCGGCCTCTCCTGCTCGGCGGGTGCGTCGCTGAGCGGGGCGAACCTATTGTTCAGAGAAAGGGGCTGGAGGTTGGCCGCGGACTGGGGTCTGGCGCTAATCTTCCTACGAACAGTCACCCAGCTCGCCTGAGGTCCCGGCTGCACGGGAGCTGTTGAAGGACGGCTAGGTCCTGTCCTAGTTGACTCCGCGCTAGCTACTGCTGGGCCTGGCTGTTCTACAGCGCGGAGCCGGGCCTCTAGCTCAGAAACCCTCGCCTCCAAAGCTACAAAAATGCTGCACTTATTACACCTACCAACTTCACTAAATGAGGCGGAGGAGTAACTAAACATCTGACAGAGAGAGCAGGAAAGAGGAGGAGGTGTAGAGAGAGATGGAGGGACAAGAGAGAAAGCTGCCGAAGCCATGCTAGCCGTAAAGCTAAGCAACCAAGCGGTACCTTACCTTACCTAAGAACAAAGTAATTAACCCAGTAAAACGCTTAAAGAGTCCTAAACCGTGAAGAAAATTAACGTTTTAATGTGTTTGTGTGTTAAAGCAACTCAGAAAAAACTTATTGACAGAGAAAGTTAGATCAGTTCAAGAGAGAGAGAAACACCGACTTGCTACAAACAAGTTAGTCACAAAACAGGAAATGACGCGATACGTCTTACCAACGCGATACGTCTCCACCTTTTGGCCATGCTCTGCTTCCTCCTTTTCATCTGTTTGGGAAAGTGATTAGTGGTTGCAGGTGTGCTAGGTTGTCTCAAGGTATGAGAGAATTTCACAACTAGATGATTAAAAACTCTAAAAACTTGATAGCACATGCATTGCTAAAAGTTTGCGCGAGTGGGTTGTCCTTAATTTGTGGGTGATTTACTAAGATTGTGTGAGCAATTCTCAAAAGACGCAAGCAGCAGTATTCAAATGAGGAGTTTGTGGCAGCTAAGGCGAGCTGCACCACGACTAGACAGAAGGAATAATGTGCATGGATCCATAATGCGTCTGTGGCAAAAAAAAAAGGCTAAAAGGCTAAAATGCTATGAATTCTGTTTTTTGTTTGTCAGTAATAAATGTAATTCAAGCGATGTATATGCGCTGCTGTCTGCTTCATGCACACATCGTATCGTAGGGCTAGACTGATTAAAACTGCAGCATGTCTGAATTTTGTTTTTAAAATGTCATATATAATGCTAGTTATCATTTCGGTATTGTATATGATTACTACATTTAATAATTGGACACCAGGAAAGTTAACCACTACCTGAAAAACGAATGAGGATTGAAGGATTTTAATCTATATTCAATTTAAACCTTAACTCTATAAATTCCATGCATGTTCATTTTTATCAGAGAGAAGACAAGAGTAATTTAATTTTCTTTAGATTTTAATACAAGAAATCAAATACTGGTTCACAGAGTTGCTTAAAACAAATCAAATATTTAGCTTACAGAGTTGTATAAATTATCCACACTCTGGGTCACCCTACCTAGGAATGACAAAGTATATAACAGAAACATTAGGTTTTATATTTCAACAGAAAGTTAGAGAAACTCCCCTCTAATTTTACACATGGCACCCAAAACATGATTGGCTCATTCAAACTTTTGCCAAGACCAGCCTCCTTACAACCATGCATGTATAATTAATTACCTTCCTGTTATTCTACTTAAATCGTGACTTTACAAACCAGCTCTAACTAGAGTTGTTGCTGACCGTTATTTCTTACATCCTTCCATTGTCAATTGTATGGTGATGCCATCTACCTGTGCTTTCCTGCTCAATTTCCTGTTTTTCTGTGACCAAAACAAGAGCTGACTCTGCAAATACCTCTAAAACAATCTTAAAAGTATAATTAAAAAGTATGGTAACTAAAACACCTTAATCAAACATTAATAGACGTTTAATATACTTCAGGATCCACTAAGATGATGTGCACTCAGCCCATCTTTGCCAGGTGGAAACATGATGAGCGTGCAGTGAGTTATGATGAGTCTTTGGGGGGAAAACAGGTTAACATTTACATAACTATCAGGTTTATGGCCATTAGAGTGTTAATTACTCTTAGTTTATATTGTGTGTCAATGCCTATTTTTCTTTATTAATAATATGTTGAATGTGGTAGCACAAAATTAAGACATGCTTTTCAGAAGTGTTAAAAATACACGCTCAAATAGCCGGCACAAAGATTTTTATGCTTCGTAAATCACAGTGTGCCCGGAAGGCCAACTTCTTTGCCTATTCTCCTCCCAATAGTTTGTGTCTTCTTAGAGAAACGCCCAGATTGCATATTCATCAAAGGCAAAAGTGCTAAACGGATTGCGTGCAACTTGCTGTGGGTTTAACTGGCAATGCACTCTCCGCCATGTTGATAGATAGTTTTTGCGATGCTGTGCGGTTTGCGTGGGTTTTAACAAGTGGAAACTGTTGATAAATCAGCCCCAAAGTGTTTTCATGAAATGGATACTGGAGCTGTGATTAGAGGAGAGTACTGAAGGAATTTAAACTGCAATGTTTTCTTATGTGTGTTTTATTTCCCTGCTTATGGTTTTGCTTTGTCATCTTGATCATAGGTTTGCAGGAAACATGGACCGCACTGCTGCCAAAAACCTGTTAATTTCACGGTCTGATGGAACTTTCCTTGTTAGGCAAAAAGATGGAGGAGAGTTTGCGATCAGCATCAAGTAAGAAACATTTAGCCGTCTAATGTTTTGCTGTAGATGACATTTTTATAGATCTTATATTTTTATATAGCTACAAGGAAAATGTTGGTTATGGGAGTTAAACTTGGAAAAAAGAGGTTTACTGTTTGTCTAGATACAAAAAAATATCTGGTGTAGATGCAAGTGTAGAAGCTTTGTAACTGTTTTTACAGCGCTATGCAACAATATTCATATCCTTTAACTTTTTCACTCCTTGAATTTATTTTATAAGCAAATATAGTTTTTTAGAACATTTTAACTGGAACACCATAAGCCTGGTTAAGGAACTCTCTTCAGATGTCACCAAAGTTTATGTTTCTTGCCTAAATACAAAACTCTGATAGAGTTAATGAGAAAATGGATAGTCAATTACAGGGCGGTTCTGCAAGAAAGCCTGTTATACTGGGCATTTACCAAAGGATTTTCACAGTCTCAGACTAAAGATTCATAGTCTATAGAAATCTTGCTGGAGTTTCGGCGTACTACCGTAGTCTTGATCATTAAATGTAAGGTGATAATCTCCATTTGGCGACCTGATTTATGGCAGTCTTTCTGTAGTCTTTTGAATCAAACATGTCTGATTTTATCGCTAGTCCTACTGTAGTCGTAGTGACCTAAAACAAACAACCAATAAAGGCGTTCTTACACAAGCGGAAGCACGAAGCGATAGAGGTTAGATGCAGAAATTGTTTTTCAGGGGTAAGAATCCGTACCCTCAGTTTACTAAACCGTATTCACAGAGTTGTAATCTGTTCCCTCCATTTATTAAACTATGCGACCGTGTGGGGGGTCCCGTCCGATTCATAGTGTACCCTGGCTGTATGGAGTTGTACCTTGATGCTACGGCCCAGTGGTTCATACGCAGGATTATTACTGAGAATACAGTGGGTCCAAAGCCCGCTCACGACATTGTTTTGCACCTTACAAAAACATCAATTTTTGTTGTTGTTGTTCCTGTGGGAAAGTAGGCTATAAACATAGGTGTCATATTTATACAGTATTGTAGCCACCTATGGAGCCTGGCAGGGTCTATACACAACAAATGCAATGTTTGTGTTGCATGGCTGAAAAATGGTCTAGAAATTAGCCATAAATTACAAAGTGAATGCCAACCTTGCACTCTGATATACAGGAAGAAACCAGCACTATCTGTGCAACTGCATGGAGCAAGTGGTACAGCATAAACACCTTGCATTAAAAACATGTGAGTTAACCAGTTACTTGTCGATACAATACCCACTTTTGAATGCAAGTCTTTATTTGACATAACATCAATCTCGGCAAAGAATGCTACAACATTCGCAGATAAAGAAACTGTATAATTCTGAGCGTAATGGGAGGAATTTGGCGGGAAGCTAGGTGTAGTCTTGTAAATAGTGTCCTTACAAGATTCAGTGTTTATAAAATCTTAAGTCTGAGACTAAAAAACTGTTAAACCAAGTCTTAAGATATGAGCTGATAATCTCTTAGTCTTTTCTAAATTTTTTCAAAGTCTTTAGGTGTACAGAAAGCATTAGAGTTTGTCAAAGATTTAAAATATGGGATGAGGCTCACCTTACGGCAGGACAATGATCCTTGAGATAAAGTCAATTGGTTGTTTCAGATTAAAGCAAAGCATATTATTGTATAGAAATAGGCGAGTGTAAAATGGCTAACTTTATTTCTAGATCTAGATATAATTGAGTATTTGTGAAAGAGATGGAAACTGATATCCATGCATTATCTCCTTTCAGTCACCTAAGCTTAAGCTATTTTAAGAAAATGTAATACAACTGTAATTATCCCCATTTTATGCCTTATGCAGTCTTAAATCCATTCAGAATTTTAAAAGTGAAAGGGTGATTTCTCTATGCAAAGTTTGGAATTATCCCATATGGAGGCTGCATTGTGGAGGTTTGCATCAAAATTTAATATGAATGCCATTATTTTCCAAATCCACTGCAAATGTGAAATAATAGAATGACTCAGTGCCTCTAATGAAAGCTTAGTAGTGGTGTAGTGCATAGGAGGGAGTGGATCACACATAAGTGACATGATCCTTGACATAAAGCCATTTGGTTGTTTTAGATTAAAGCAAAGCATATTATTGTACAGAAATAGGGTAAAATTGCTAACTTTATTTCTAGATCTAGAACTAGATATAATTGAGTATTTGTGAAAAAGATGGAAACTGATATTCATTCAGTCACATAAGCTTAAGCTATTTTAAGAAAATTTACTGGTTTTTAAGTTTTTTAAAAGCCTTTAAAAACCTTGTATTACAAGTACTGAATTCACTTGCCAGATTAAAAAACCCATGTTGGCTAAGTTAGATAAATACATTTCTTAAGGTATTACTCAATTTTTGCATATAGCCTTTATACTTCACTTAGATATTCAAGGTGGTTTTTTAAAAGTATTGTTCTAGGGAAGGTAAAACATAAATGCACACCACACCATCAAAAATGTGGGTAGTTTTCTCCCACTATTATGCTTTCCACTGTTATGCACTCAAATTTTTTTGTCTACTTCATTTTTTTTCCCATAAATTACGCAGAAGTTTCCGGTCTGTGTGGCCAAATGGATAATTTAAAGTCTTACTTCCGTACTGTGTGTACAAAATATGTTTTTTCAAAGCTCGTTTAAGCCAAATAGTCATGTCAACAGAAGGAAAATTGTAAAATAAATTCTGTGAATTCTATGAATTCTACAGATTTTCTTTAAGTCAATGTTTTAGCTTCAGCTTGCTATTTGTTGTTAAGAACAAAATACACCTCATGAATGAACTGTTTGACGTCACTTCTTAGTTGCAGGGAAGTAAATCTTTATTAACACAGTTTCTGCTTGGTTTGACTGGAAACCATTGATACGAAGGCGATTCCTGTTTGCAGAAGTATATTCAAAGTGAATCAAAACAATGAACTTTCCATTTTCTGTCAATAGTCTTAATGTCAATTATTGTACCAAAGTGTCATCTATTATTTTTCTTACTTTTATTGCTTTATATGTGAACATGAGGAGCTGTCTAAAATCAAGCTTCCTATTTTTTCTTATTCAAACTAATGATCCATGTGGGTGCTCTCCAGGTTCAACATGGACATCAGACATATCAAGATCACTTCGTGTGAGGGCCTCTACCGCATCAACGACAAGAAGGCATTCAGAGGTTTAATTGTGAGTTTTTAGCAGGATAGCCATTGCTATTGAGGGATTTCTGATTGGCATAATTCCCCTTTTTAATTACCCACCTATATTTTCTCATCAACCTTGCCTATATCTATCTATATTAGGAAATGATTGAGTTTTACCAGAAGAACTCTCTGAAAGAATACTTCAAGGATGTGGACACAACGCTACGTATCCCTTTTAAACAGCCAGATAACAGCAACTCACCTAACAACACTCCAAACACAGGTACAGAAGCCTTCCTGTGAACACATTAAAGTAACAGTCAGGTATGTTGAGAAACTATTTGTTTGATCTTTCATAATAATCAGATGGGGAATTAGGTGCCACAGTCAGTAACAATAAACATTTTAGTCAATTTCCAGCATTTTGTATAGGTGCTCTCTCTTGATAATTACATTTAAAAGGTGAAACTCATACATAATGTAGAGCCATTATACACAAAGTGATATATCTAAAGCCTTTATTTCTGTTGATATTGCTGATTATGGTTTACAGCTAATAAAAAAAAATTTGCTTCTTTCAAAATTAAAATATTGTATAAGATCAATTAAAAAAGACAGAAATGTCATCCTACAAAAAGTATGCTATGATGCTATGATCCTACCATACTTCTTTCCTCCACTCAATTTTCCCTTAATGGGCAGCCCTCTTCTTACCATCAGTAAATGGCTTTCCGTGCTTTCAGAAGGTGTCAATGATTGTAAAGGTTGCAAAAAACATTATGCAACGTTTCAGTCACAGACTCATCTGGCAAACTGTTTTCAGTGATTTAAAAAACAAACAGGAAATTTTATCTGTTCCTTGTTATTGACATGTATTTACTTGGATTACTATGAAGGAAACATTGCATTGTAATTTTTTATGTAGACCATACTAACAGACAAAGATATGACAAATCCTCTTGTGAGGCTCTCGTTCAGAGGTAGTGTATTTTAAAATGCTGTAATGTGGGCTCTCTTTCACAGGGGGCAGCATAAGGAGCTTCGGTTTAGCGAGGGCCAGATACGACTTCTCAGCCAGGGACCGCACTGAGCTGTCTCTTAGAGAGGGGGACACCATCAAGATCCTCTCCAAGAAGGGACACAATGGCTGGTGGAAGGGAGAGGTCTATGGCCGGGTGAGATTTTCAGGAAAACAAAAACTTTAAATATTTGGAGACACCTTGTCTAACCTTTTTTTTATTTACTTCCAGGTGGGGTTATTTCCATCCAACTATGTGGAGGAGGATTACTCTGATTATTGCTGACTTCCACCTAAATGAGATGTGTAAACCCAATCTGAATGTGAAAGGGTCCTTGTGAGCAACTTGCATTAAGGCAAAATGCATGAGTAGTGTGATGGTGATTGTGTGTGCATGTGTCTGGGGGGCTGTGGGTGGGATAGGGTTCTATAACTGGCTGTCCAGTGATGTGAATAAAACTTTTGTTCAGTTGGCTTGACCAGTCTTATTAATTTATTACAAATTCTGAGCAAACCTAAACTTAAACAGTTTTAAATGAATAAGAAACAATTCTTTTGCAATGTTACTTGAATATTAAATGGTCCATATTTTTTTTTTTTTTATGATTCACATTTTATTGAGGTTTTCCAACAAAATTTTACATACATCCCACACATTTGAACAAAGCATTACAAACACATGACCAGGGGCGGATCTACTGGGGTGGCATAGGGTGACAATTGCCACCCTAAAAGAAAGCCTTGACACCCCAGCTGCCACCCCAGCCAGCGCCTATGAAATCAATAAATAGTTGTGTAAAATCGGACATTAAACAAATGAAGCTGCTTTTTCCGACAACATTGAATGCAGCACGACGAAACCGGACCTGAGGCCCCGTACACACTACTGTGTTTTCGTTTAGAAACTGAGAGTTAAAACGAAAACTATCTCCGTCCACACTGGCGTTTTCGCTGCGTATTAGAATTTATTTCCGTCCACATTAAAACGACTGAAAAACGCGGATCACGTGACCATTATCCAACACTGGGCATTCGCGCGCCGGTATAAACAGGAAACAGATTGACCATTCCTCAGATTTGATGAAAGTAGCTAAGCTAACGTACCTGCTAAACATGTCGAAGGCCAGAGATGTAATTCGTTATCCATGTTGCAGTTTCTAACGTAATGTACTCCAGGCTGTTTTTGTATGTTATCTTCCGGGGACGGGTCATGTGATGGGTGGCTGACGAATCAGGGAAGGATACGCCATGACCGATGACACCCAATCAAAGAGCCGTGTGTGATCTGCTGCGTCAACCTTTTGTAAAGTCTTCTGTTTTCAGCATAGACTGTAAAAAAGAAACGTTTTCAGATGTCCACACCAAAACGCCCTCCGGAGTTTCAAAACGAAAAAACGGGGTCGGCAGCGTTTCTAAACTTCTCAGTTTTGGGTCTCCGTTTTTGCCGTTTTAGTGTGGATGGGAAGTGCAAACGTAGCAAAAGGTCTCCGTTTTTGAACGAAAACGCAGTAGTGTGGACGGTGCTCCTTTTTCCGACAACATTGAATGTAGCACAACGTAACCGGACCATAGACTGTATCATAGACTGTAAAAAAGAATAGACAACGCCTCCTCACTCCTCCCCATTTACCAGAATGACACACGTTCATTGGGGAATGAACGTGAGGACTACCATTCTGAAATGATGAGTTTGCGCCCAAGCATCTGGACCCACTCTGCTACAGGAGATGGAATGTCTACCAGCAGGGATGGTAGACATTATGTACAATCTCTTTGTGATATTATTGTAAATCTCGAGCCATAAGTCCTGTATCTTTTGACAGCTCCACGGGATGTGAATCAAGGTCCCTTCACCACTCTGGCATCTCCAGCAATCTGAGTTTTTTCTTAATTTAACTCTATGTATCTTAACAGGGGTCCAGAAAATTATGTTCAAGATTTTGAATTGGACCAGCCTAGTTCTAAGTTCCCTGGACATTTCTTTCGTGTTTTATAAAATCCCACTCCACTCCCAGTCTGTAAATGAAACATTGAGATCCTTTTCCCAAGCCAATTTAAGGGGAGCGGCACCCCTATCAGAGTGCTTCAGAATCATTGAATAGTATACTGAAGCTTCATGACCCTTTCCAAAAATGTTCAATATTTGGTGCGTTGCATGGTGTAGTGGTTTAAGACAGCTTCCCCATTTACAGAGGCCTGTCTTGGTTTGACTCCCAGCAGTGAATAGACGCGCTCCACACGGAAATGACGACACCACCAGTCGTAATAAAAGAATCACCTCACGACCGTACAAATACCAAAACAACACGATTCAAGCATCCCACAGCAACACAGCAGATTACAAAACGGCAGGTTTACTACAACACTCACCCTGTAGATGGCTTCAGGTAGCCGTTGACCAGTAAACGAGTTTGTTTACATTCTAGGCTGTCGCTTGTTTTATGACGTCGGTACTTCTCACTCCCTTGTTTTTTTGGATAACTACAGACTTATTTGTATACCGCCACCTGCTGTTTAGTTGTAGTAAAAAACTGGATTCCAGTACGTGTCAAATATGTGCCATCTGAACAGAAGAAATTTGCATTTTCTCTGGCCGTATTCTGGCACGGCCACACATGTGAAAACGGCCTAAGTCTCCAAGAGCCAAAGCTCCCCTGTTGACTCGTGACCTCCAGAGAAAGGGTGATTTCTCTATGCAGAGTTTGGTGTTAGCCCATATGGAGGCTGCAATGTGGATTTTTGCATCAAAATTGAATATGAATGCCATTCTCTTCGAAATCCACTGCAAATGTGAAATAATAGGATGACTCAGTGCCTCTAATGAAAGCTTAGTAGTGGTGTAGTGCATAGGAGGGAGTGGATCACACAGGGAATGTTCAAGGCTGTACGGTAGGGTCACTCACCCAGGGGGCAGTAGCAATGCACTAAGTGTCTCAGGCTAAATGCATAATGATAATTTGGGTCCCCCAGTCCACCTTGATCCAAAGGCTTCTGCAGCTTTGCCAATTTTAGTCTTGGTCGCTTATTGTTCCACAAGAATTTGTTGCATAGCCTACTAAACTGCTTGAAATATGTCTGGGGGATCTTCATTGATAGGGCCTGTAATAAGTAGTTCAATTTTGGAGTGCAATTCATTTTTATTACATTAACCTTACCCCAGAGGGAAAGTAAAAGTGGAGAGCACCGTTCTATATCTATCTTAAATTTATTAAGAAGAGGTTTAAAATTGACCTTGACTAAGTCATTTTGGGGAAGGGGGAAATAAGATGCCTACATATCTGATACCTGATTGGGGCCAGGTGAAATCCTCAGGATGAAAAAGGTTCTTAGGGCAAAAGTAGGTCAGAAGGAGGTTTGCAGCTCAAAAGGCTTTGATATTATTTTAGTAGTTTGAATAAAGCCAACTTGATCAGGATGGATTAAGCTGGTAATTACCTTATTCAGCCTAACAGCTACGATCTTAGCAAGAATTTTACTATCTCAGCCTATCAGACTGATCGGCCTGTAGCTTCTGCAGTCTAGTGGTTCCTTTGCTCTCTTTCAGATGAGAGAGATAAAAGCCTAAGATAGGGTAGGGGGCAGACTGCCTTTTCCCAGTGACTCATTATACATCTGCAAAAGTAAATGGGAGAGTTCCTCAAAATACACCTTAAAAAATTTGGCTGTAAAGCCATCTGGGCCTGGAACCTTGTTATAGATTGGAGGCCTTTAATAACATCCATTATATCTTCTTTAGTAATTGGCATGTCAAACCACTCAACCTGTTCCACCAATAGAGTGGGGAGGACGACAGAGATCAGAAATGCATAAATCTCCTGTTCAAATTGTGTTTCTGACGAGTAAAGAGTAGCGTAAAATCCTCTAAATATCTTATCTCAGTAGGATTATACATAACTACACCGTCCTCTGATCTAATTGCTGCTATTGTGCTCTGGACCTCTCTTTGTTTAATGTATCTCGCCAGGAATCTTCCTGCTTTATCCCCTTCTTCGAAGTATTTTGTTCTGAATCTAAAGATGGAGAACCTTGCTTTCCGAGTCAAAATGGAGTTGAGTTCATATTTTAGTCTAGTAAGATTAGTGAGATTAGCAGGGGTCATATCTTGCATAGATGCACCCTCTGCAGTCTTTTTCTCCAACTCAAGTTGTTTTACTATATTGGATTTCTTTATGAAAGAGGCATATTGTATTATGTGTCCTCTAATGAAGGCATTGAATGCTTCCCACGCTACACCAGCAGATGGTGCCGTTCCTAAATTGGTTTCTAAAAAAAAGATTAATTTGGCCTCCTAAAGATTCTCTAAAAGTTTGATCAAGCAAGAGGCTGGAATTGAGTCTCCACCTGGAGGATTTAGGGATACTGTAGGGGGGGGGGGGGGGGGTTACACATATAAACACAAGATTATGGAGGGGGTGTTAAAACCAGAGGCAAAAAAATGATCAGTTCTTGAATAAGATTTATGACGTGGAGAGTAAAACGTGTAATTTCTTATAGCTGGGTTTGACAACCACCAGATATCCACCAGAACTAAGGCTTCAAACATATTTTGCATAATTGATGCTGGTTTGGGTTGACATTGTGATGGGGTGCTGCGATCTAACATGTTATCCATCACCTGATTAAAGCCCCACCCCATCAGAATTGGGTGGTTTCCTATAAGTTTGCACTCTAATTGCCCGAGAAAAGGGGAGTCATCTATGTTAGGGGCATAAAAGTTGGCTAAAATTACTTTATAACCCTGGATCTCAGCCAGGACTAATACAATCCGTCCCGAGTCATCCACACTTTCCTTCATACACTTAAAATGCATTCTTTTGTGGACTAGAATGGCTACACCCCTGCTATGGCTAGTTCAGCATGAAACAAAGGCCTGGCAAACCCAGTTTCCACAAAGCCTCCTAGATTCTTAGGCCAATAAGTGGGTCTCCTGCAGAAACGCTTTGTCGCATCTTTTGGATTTAATACATTTTATAACTTTCTTCCTTTTGACAGGATGGAGAAGACCTCGCACATTCCATATCATTAATTTCAAGGACCTCCCTTTATCAGCCTGAATCATCAGATCCAAATAGGTTTAGCCTGCCCTTTTGGGAAGTATAACTTGTCCTTAATAACACCAGCGCCGAGCAGCAATCCTCATACATATCGGCAGAAGAAGAAAAAAACATGGGGCAACAAAGGAATAAATACAGGGAAGGGAAAGGGGTATAATAGAAAAAAAGACTAAAATAGTTACACATACCTACATGCTGACCAAGATTTTTTGTTACCTGCACGTGTTTTAAAAGCACCAAACCTGACAAAAAAAAACTTGGTCCATGACTATGAACAGTATAATAGCTCACGGAGGGGGCAGCCAGGCAGCTATAATTGCAGCATCTGTGGAATAGCCTTGCGTAGGTACGCGAGCGCGTCCTGGCCCACAAAGCGTAGATTGCTCCGTCGGGTCGTATTTTCCAGGTCGTCCAGTTTCTGTCATAAAACTTCCACCTCGGATTCTGTTTGGGAGGGGGTTAGTTTCAAGCGCTTGGTGGGCATCTTCTGGGAAGTCTATGTGGGACTCAACCTGGGTTAGGCATGCAGCAATGTCGGACAACTTGACCTCCATAGCCCGAGTTGCAGACTGAATGAATTTCATTCTGTGTTCTTGGGACTCTGATGTTTCTTTCAAAAGAGCATAGATACTCGCCATGCCCTTCGCCACGTCCTTCGCCATCTGGTCGGGTGGGGTAGCTTTGTTACTCTGAGTTTTGGGTGGAGACGCCGAGATGTTTTTAGCTGCGGTGTTAGCTGCGGTGTTAGTTCCTTTAGCTGCATTGCTAGCATCGATGGATTTGCGAGCTGGTTCTTGGCTCCGTGTTGTAGGTTTTTGCTGTTGGCCAGGCATGGTAGCACGACAGGTATAGTTTCAAAAGTCTCCAGCGATAAATATTTCAAACAGCCGTCCAAAGAATTCACTTTGTAATCTTTAATTAAAATAAAATGAGCTACCTGACTACAGAGCCTCCGATTAGGCTGCCACCGTGTCTGCCGGCATCTCTCCTAAATGGTCCATAGTTTAATGTAATAGAAGCTTTAGAAAGGTAAGGTAGGTAGGTAAATGGCCTGCATTTGTATAGTGCCTTTTTCAACCAGAGGACCACAAAGCACTATACTCTACATACATGCACATGCTGATGATGGGAAGCTACTAAATTGTAGCCACAAATGCCCCAGTGCACATTGACAGAGGCAAGGCTATCGGATACAGGCACCACCAGTTCAGTTCTCAGAGAAACTGAAGAAGTAGGCTCTTATATGACAAACATTTTCAAGGCAAGAAGAAAAGTCTAGTTGCGTTTATTTTAACTATCAAGACTATGATGTCCTGGATTACTGAGAAGCTACATCAACCTACTTGGTTAAGTACAATTGACATAAACTCAAAAAGAGTTTGACAGATAATGAGGATTTTTAATGTGATTAAATGTTTTATGCTTGCTGAAAGTTGCTAAAGGCCTAAGAGGAAGTAGTATCTGATATGAGATGTGCTGTACCATATATGGAGTTGTTTTTCAGACCAGAAGCTGCAGAGCCAGGCACCGTCAGGCGCCGCCAGGTACCTGTTATTTCGCAAGATGTAACTGAAATGTGTATAGGGAGAATAACCAGCAAATGTAATGATGTGTATGTGCTATGAGCCACTCCCTGTTGAATGAATAAAAGCCGGTCTGCATCGGGGCGCCAGAACACCTGGGACTCAGACTGCTGGGGACAGGTCTTCTCCACGCTCTGCAGAGGTGAAACTAAATTAAGTCTCAGCCAGGTTTTTCTCCACTGAAGATGTTTTACTCTAAGTACTCCTGAACTGGGGGTGGTATTATTGACCACGACAATTTGGTGCCGTGACCCGGATTTTCGTCACAGAAAAGGAGTCTTGGAGACCATTTGGACCGGACCAAAGCGAACGGAGACTGACACAAATCATGCCGGCACTTTCATAAGGTAAGACGTTTTGTTCTGCTCATTGGCTTTGTTCAAAAAAGTTTTTTGTGTCAGACTTCAAGTAGCTACCTGAAGTTCCTAAATTTACTGCAGTGGAGAAAAACGAGGTATGAGATAAAGTAACAGGGTTACTGAACATAGAGTTGTGTGGTAACTGGGTTACACACTTAAATCCTCCGGGAGGAATACTGCATTGAGAAAAGCAACCGGGTTGCACCAGGCCAGGGGTCTGATAAAGGTTAGAAACGTAACCGGGTTACGGCAGGCCCGGGGTCTGATAAATGTTTTATCTTGGAGTGGCGTCCTAATATTTTTCTGACGAGAAAAGTACTATAACCGGGTTATAGAGCTGGGTTTTGAGCCCCTGGAGGTAGGATCTCCAAAATTCTATTTTGAAATAAAAGAGAAGGGATCCTAAAAAGGATTCTTTGGAGCTGATTTGAAACTGACCGAGGCGAAAGGAGACTGACACAAAGGCGTGCACGCAAAAGAAGATAAGCAGACCTTTTCTTCTGCTCATTGGATTTTACCAAAAATCTTATAGTGTCTAGACTTTAAGTAACTGAGGTTTATAAATTATCTAGAAGTGGGTGATACGAGTAGAATTTTAATATAGTGTTGAGGGTTCAAGTCCCAAAAACGTGAGTAAAAGGGTGTTTTAAGAAAATAGAATCACAGAGAGGAGAGAAAAAGAGAGGAGAAGGTGTGTGTGATAGAGATCTCAGCGCTAGGGTGTGTGTGTGTGGGTGTGTGAGATTTCAACTTTGTATGAAAGCAGGAAGTTGAGAGGTGAGCTGAACTTTTGGGTTCGTGTTAAAAAAAGGACAATCATTAGTAAAAACTCGAGTATAAACTATTATATAAGAATATATGAATGGATAAGAATATATAAATGGATAAGAGAAATTAAACACTCTAGAATATATAGATAGCGGAACTGATGTTGGGTACGCGTTTTAGTCCGTGCTGAATTTGTGACGGATACGTCTAATTTTGTGCCACATTGAAATCTGGAAAAAGTGGTGTGAATTACGCTGATGGGAATTGAAATTGAGGTGTGGAGTTCTCTATTTGCCGAAGGGTATGTTACTATTTTGTTGAGTAGTTTCGTGGTAGAGTTTAACTGTTTTAAGCGACGTTAGCCGAAAGAGCTCGCAACGAGCGGATTCTGTTCAAGAATCTTGGTTTTTTGATAAATCTCTGAATAAAAATAACTTGATAAGAAGCTAAACATCAGTTTATAAAGCCTTTTAACTTTACTAAACTTCGGCTTGGGGCATTCACTCTTAAGATCAATTGTGAATGAAAAAATAGATAAAAAAAAAAAAAAAAAAACAGCTCGGAGGAGCGATTTAAGTTTGGAAACGCCTCTTGAAAACGACCAGGAGTAACTCATAAGAGATTAAATAATTACGCAAACAGCTACCTTGTCAAACTTAAATAAATGTGGATTTGGCTTGTTTAATTTGGATTTAATATTTTATTTTTTTTAAAAATAGAAGCTTGGTAAAGGGGGGATTAAGAAATACTATTAAGACAAATACTTGATAACATTTAAATTAGTCTTAATCAAAAAGAAGGCGCGCCAGGGCAGTTTTGCTTGTATAGCACACTTTCAACACAGTGCAATTCAGGGTGCTTTACTTATGATTAGAATACAAATGAGCATTAACAGTAAGTAAGACAATAAGTCATGTGACAAAAACAAACAAGTAAAAGCAGTTACTCCTAAGCGAGTCTAATTTGGTAAGTTTTAGTTTAAGATTTAATAGAAGAATTCTGAATTTAAAAGCAGGAGTTTTTATAGTAAATTCAAGAATTTGCATTTTTTCATGTTGAACGGTCTAGATGTATTGCTATTTTTATTGTTTTAAGTAAAAGAAGGATTTTTCAATGGATTATAAAATACCTTTAAAGGACGCTGTTCAGAATGTGTCTGAACCAGCTCAAAAGAAACCGAAAATTCTCACTAATGATCAGATCTGCGATCCTATTAAAAATAGGGTAGAAGAATTTTGAAGCTCGAGAGAACTACATGTAGCTGGAGCATGCGACAAGTTCAACCAAGTTGCAAAATGGAGGACGGTGCAAAAATTTGAATAGTTTAGGAATATGTCTATAGTTGGTTTCTGAAACAGGATTAAATTGGCTAAATAAGAATAAAAATACAAGCTGTATTGATAAAGGACAGATTGAAAAGCAAGCAGATTTTTAATTGAAATAAATATAAAATGCTTAAATCACTAAAAAGAACTAAGTGTGTTGATAAAAGATTGCGACGGTCAATCTTTATAAATATTTAATTTACACATGAGATGAAAGAGACATTTATCAAATTGACAAAATAGAGAATGGCATTGCATTGATAAAGTATACAATATAAATTGGATGAAAAAAATGCAGGAAACATTAATTAAAATAAGCAGGGGAAGAATTAGAACAACAGCTTAATTAGACATATAAGGATTAATGATCCTTCCTGTTGGAGAGAGCAAACCTATAAATTAGTATATTTTTACCATAACTAATACTGAAGAAATTATTGCTAATATAACTGATTAAAATAAAAGTAAAATAGAGCCCACATAGGCAGTCTGAGTGGAAAAGATATTTGAATTCAGCTTTTGAGGAAGGAGACTAATGAATATGAAAATAAAAAGTTTAAATAAAAGTTGATTTGAATAGGCTGAGAGGATCGACTCTCTGTCTGTCTTTTTCTTCCTCTAATTATATATTTTTTCTCTCTTTTTCGCTTTCCCATCCCGCCAACAGAGAACCCCTCAGATAACATTCTAGAGATGTAATTTATGTTCCTGGGGAGATGTGACGGGAGGGGGTGCTGGGCTGATGACGGATAGTGCCAGGTGCCCGCCAGAACTGCCAAAGAAAGAAAAATCGATACAACCAGAGCAGAAGTTCTTCTGATTTGTGCTCTGCTCCCAAAACAGGGGGACAACAGTGACTGAATATTTTCAGGGGTGAAACAGGGGGCACCCTCAAATAAGAGCACATTTCCTCCTGCTGAACTGAACTTTCAAGGACAATATGTGTGAATCCACTTGGCTGGTGTAATATGGACAATTTCTGCTGAAGAAGTGACGATCAAAGGCTGCTGATTGAATGTCAATGTTGCTGAACTAACCACAAGAGTTTCTGTTTTTCTGATCGAAGGTGGCCCTGGTTGCTTGAACTCTGAAACCCCGTGCCTTCCCCTGAATTATTTACCAGGACCAATTGGAAAGTTGGGTGGAAGGTAGAACTGGGCCTATAGCATGGGGTTGCTGGCTGGTGAGAGAGGAAATTTTTTTATTTATTTACATAGCAAATTCAACACCTAAGGAATACAAAGGATACGTTCCATATTAATACACAACTGTAACGGTTACTTAAATGATATCTTTATTTTTACGTTTCATCCACAGGGATGTACTAAATTTAGGAAGGGATAAATTGTAATGGAACAGCTATATCAAAAGTAAGTATAGTAATCAGTTGAACTGTAGACAAAAAGTAAAGTCTTGAGCCTGCTCTTGCTTTGAAATCCATCAATGAGGGAGGTGTTTTTGTTTAGTTTTCAGGAATAACAACGGTGTTGCACCAAAATAAGATGGATTTGCTCTTTCCCCTGGGATTATTTTTTAATTAGATGGGTGAAATAATTTCTCAGCACAATACAGTTGGATTAGATTGAAAAGGAGTGGATGTCCAATAAAAGAACACGGAATCGGGAAGGAACTTTTACCTTATATTTCAATGTTAGATAATAGTTTAGTTTTTGCATTTTAGAGGGTGCATTTGTATTGTTATGTTATTAAAATGACATACTTGGTAATGTTGGTATATACTCCTCCTATCAACATGGATACTAAATAAGTCTGAGGTAACTGGCAGAAACAATCTCTAATTGGACGACACATTCTGCAGGGGTACTCAGGACTCAGAAAAGAGAAAAACAAACACCGGATATAAAGCAAAATCTTTTAATCAAAAATAAATGTAATTTAAATAGGGCATGACTATGACAGGCAAACCAAGTCTGTGTAGCAGATTGGTTCAGGGCAATACACAATTTAGGACTTAATTTTTAGCAAATTGATAATGTATGGTTGCAGGATTTAAACATATTTGGGATTCAACTGGATTATGCAAAATAATAAGTAGGTTTAACAATTTTTAATAAATTGCGGTTCGAATTAAATTTTATGAGGCCAGGTTTGAGGACAATTTTTACCTACTGTCAGTACTGTGATGGGAAATTTTTTTTTAGATCTGTCTGGGTTAAATGGATAGGTGATGATTGATTACATACGTGATGACTTCGGTCAGGGTTGCGGATTTCTTTTGGTATTCACTTGTACGTCTGCATGTTAATCTAAGATCAAAATTGGCTAACATGACTGCGCAGTTGGGGTTTATCGGCGAAAGGCCCTCTAAATTGTTTTGATGATCATCAAGAGTGATTACAAGACCGGATCAAAAACTGACATTTTTAGATGTTTACAAGTTTATGTCCCCAGGATTCAACAACAGGTGTCATTTTTAGGGAGAATGGTGTTCCAAAAGGGGGTCTCCCTTTCCCCTGAACATAGATCTTCTTTTTTAAATCATCCACTACCACACACAGTGAAAGAAATGTTGTCTTTCCTGGGCCTAACGGGATACAGCAGAAACTTTGTGGCAGATTATGTAGGCCTAACACAACCATTAAGGGAACTCATCAGGGAGCTAGGCATGAGAAATCTGTCTGCTCCTCTGAAATGGACTCAAGCTGCAGAGGAGGCTTTCATTACGCTCAAACAACGTCTGTCCACAGCAACTGAACTGGTCACCCCTGACTACAGTCTGCCGTTTCATCTGGATGTTTCTGGAACAAAGGAAAGGATGAATGGCGTTTTGTTCCAGAAAAAAGGGGGAGAAAAAGTAGTATAAATGTATGCTAGTGTAATGCTAGACAATATGGAGAGGACAGTAGAACGGTAGTCAAATGCCTGATAAACCACTACATTCCCCAACATGGGTTCCCTGAAAAGATCAGATCAGATAACGGAACACACTTTAAGAACAAAGATTTGCAGGAAGTTGAAAAAGCCTTGGGCTTGAAACACAAATTTGGGACAGTCTATCATCCACAGTCTCAAGGAAAAGTGGAAAGAATGAATCAATCTCTAAAAGACAAATTGGCAAAATCTGTGCACAGACTAAAATGAATTGGATTGAAGCACTACCACTAGCCCTTATGTCTATCAGGTGTTCAGTGAACACAGCCACGGGGTTTACTCCACATGAATTACAAACGGGGAGACCATTTCCTGGGCCCAGTAGCAAACTCCCTTTGCTTAACTCTGAATGTGATAAACTGAGTAAAAGAGTGTATTTTAACATATTGCAAAGTGTGGTATCTCAGTTTTCCAAACAGGTCCAGGACCAAAGAGGCGAAACGGAGGTCACCAGCTCACCAGAAGTTGAGTGGGTGTTGCTAAAGGTCACTAAGAGAAAGTGGTCAGAACCCAGGTGGACGGGCCCATACCAGGTGGTGGAGAGGACGTCTCATGCTGTTCGCCTGAGAGGAAAAGGAGAGACCTGGTATCACTGGAGCCAGTGAGCCCCCACGGAGGGACCTCAGAGATCCCTCTCTGAGACAAAGAAAGATCTTCAATTAGGTGAGGAGGCCAAATAGTGGGGCAGAATCATCCCCGGCCAAATCACAGGGCTCAGGGTAGTCGACCCCTGAGTCCACAAAGAAGAAGAGGACTGGGACTAGAAGTAGACGACCAGGAGGAGGAACAGAAGGCCAGCCAACGGCGACAAAGACAAAGAGCGAAACCACACTTCCCAGCTGCCAGGAGCCAGAGAGGGGGAAAGGAAGTGCCAGGTTAAGAAGAGCAAAACTTTTGTTGTAAATATTATCATTTATCATTTTACTGTTTTCACCTCTGCAGACTAAATAATCACTTGTATATCTAATCAACTTTGAAGCAAAAATGACAACCGCTTGGCTCCACGTGCTTATCGTTTTTTGGTGTATAATCATGGCTGTATTTTTATGGGGACTCCTGAGGGCAGTGGGACTGGCCTAAACAGCTGAAAGAAGGATCAACTTACTTACAGTAGCATAGAATAATTATTACCTGTTACAGGGCCAGAAAAAACAAAACACACATGATAATTTGGATCACTCGATTGGTCTGGCCGGAAAAAGGCAGGGACGGACAGATAAAATATCACGAAGGGTATAACATTCAGGAGTGGACCAAGAAATGTGGGACTCCTGGCTTAATATGTTTGGTAAATATAAAAGTTTAGTTCCCTAGCAGTGTTTACAGCCATTATGGTCACGTGCGGATGCTGTTGCATCCCATGCCTACGCGCCCTCCTTAACAGATTAATCACCACGGCCATCTCCCCTGCTCCTCAGGACTCTGCACACATGATGATTGCTCTCTTAGGAGAAGAACCTGTGGAAGAAAATGAAGAGGATGAGTTTGAAGTACTTTAAAATTTTTTGAGGTGTGCTTTTCTAACATGATTATGATTTTTGATATGTTTATTTACTTTCTAGCTACTATCGGTATGTACTGCTTTGACTTATGTTGAACTCTTAAGAGAGTTCAAAAAGGGGATTAATGAGGATCTTTAATGTGATTAAATGTTTCATGCTTGCTGAAAGTTGCTAAAGGCCTAAGAGGAAGTAGTATCTGATATGAGATGTGCTCTACCATATATGGAGTTGTTTTTCAGAGCAGAAGCTGCAGGATCAGGCACCATCAGGCACCACCAGGTACCTGTTATCTCGCAAGATGTAACTGAAATGTGTGTGTGGGGAAATAAATCAGCAAATGTATTGGTGTCTATGTACTGTGAGCCACTATGTTGAATGAATAAAACGAGCCTGTCTGCAGAAGAGCTTCAGAACGCCTGGGACTCAGCCTGCTGGGGATAGGTCTTCTCCACGCTCTGCAGAGGTGAAACTAAATTAAGTCTCAGCCAGGTTTTTCTCTACTGAAGATTTGAAGCTCCAACGAACTCCTGAACGCGGGGGTGGTTTGAGACCACGACAGTTTCTAAAAAGAAAACAGGAGGCGTCAGGTTTCCCCGAAGGGGTTATCAACCAAGAAAGCCAGGAGAAATACATCCGAGATTTCGAGACGAACCAAGGGATTCGTTTAGATCCCTCGAAGATTTGTGTAAACCCCGCAAAAAGACAGGTTGCAAAAACTATGTCTGAACAGTTTATGGGGGAAATTTGGGCAAAGAAATGATTTAACACAGACCTCCATCATCAAAGAATCAGACGAGTTTTTCAAATCATGTTTTCAGGCATGTACAGACGTGGACAAAATTGTTGGTACCCTTCATTAAATAAAAGAAAAACTCATAATGGTCACAGAAATAACTTTAATCTGACAAAAGTAATAATAAATAAAAATTATATAAATGTTGACCAATGAAAGTCAGACATTGCTTTTCATCCATGCTTCAACAGAATTATTTAAAAAATAAATGCATGAAACAGGCCTGGACAAAAATGATGGTACCCCTAGAAAAGAATGAAAATAATGTGACCAAAGGGACATGTTAATCCAAGGTATGTCCACTAATCAGCATCCTAGGTGTCTACAATCCTGTAATCACTCAGTGGGCCTATATATAGGACTCCAGGTAGTCACTGTGTTGTTTGGTGACGTGGTGTGTACCACACTCAATATAAACCAGAGGAAGCAAAGGAAAGAGTTGTCTCAGGAGATGAGAAAGAAAATCATAGACAAGCATGTTAACTGTAAAGGCTATAAGACCATCTCCAAGCAGCTAGATGTTTCTGTGACTACAGCTGCACATGTCATTCAGTAATGTACGATCCATGGGACTGTAGCCAACCTCCCTGGACGTGGCTGCAGGAGGAAAATTGATGACAGATCAAAGAGACGGATAATCCAAATGGTAACAAAAGAGCCTAGAAAGACTTCAAAATAGATCCAAGCTGAACTTTATGCTCAAGGAACATCAGTGTCAGATCGGAACATCCTTCGCTGTTTGAGCCAGAGGACAAATCATTAAAAAAAACAGACTGGAGTATGCCAAACTACATGCTGACGAGCCACAAAGCTTCTGGGAGAATGTCCTGTGGACAGATGAGACAAAAATTTAACTTTTTGCCAAGGCACATCAGCTCTATGTTCACAGACGGAAAAATGAAGCATATCTAGAAAAGAACACGGTCCCTACTGTGAAACATGGGGGAGGCTCGGTTATGTTCTGGGGCTGATTTGCTGCATCTGACACAGGGTGTCTTGAATCTGTGCAGGGTACAATGAAATCTCAAGACTATCAGGGGATTCTAGAGAGAAATGTGCTGGCCAGTGTCAGAAAGCATGGTCTCAGTCGCAGGTCACGGGTCTTACAACAGGAAAATGACCCAAAACACACAGCTAAAAACACCCAAGAAGGGCTAAGAGGAAAACACTGGCCTTCTATGAGCCCTGATCTCAATCCTATTGAGCATCTTTGGAAGGAGCTGAAACGTGCTGTCTGGAAAAGGCGCCCTTCAAACCGGAAACAACTAGAACAGTTTGCTCATGAGGAGTGGGCCAAAATACCTGCTGAGAGGTGCAGAAGTCTCATTGACAGTTACAGGAATCATTTGATTGCAGTGATTGCCTCAAAATTATAATTTTATATTAAGACATATTAAGTTGTGGGTACCATCATTTTTGTCCAGGCCTGTTTCATGCATTTATTTTTTAAATAATTCCGTTGAAGCATGGATGAAAAGCAATGTCTGACTTTCATTGGTCAACATTTATATAATTTTTATTTATTATTACTTTTGTCAGATTAAAGTTATTTCTGTGACCACTATGAGTTTTTCTTTGATTTAATGAAGGGTACCAACAATTTTGTCCACGTCTGTATGTCATAACGTATCTCCATTTTTTTGACACAGGTTCTGTTCTGCTGCAATGGAAGTATGACAAAAAATACAAAACCCCGCCGAGCCGCACCAGCAATGTCTTCGTTGCCGCTTTCACAACAGCCTATGCACGCCTAGAGCTTTACAAATGCATCTATAAACTGCAAGAACGCGTTCTTTATATCGACACAGACTCTGTAATCTACACTGTAGGAAAAAACGAAGACACGTTAGAAACCGGTAACTATCTAGGAGATTTAACCAACGAATTACCATACGGAGAAGTGATTCAGGAGTATGCTTCTGCAGGGCCCAAAAGTTACGGCTACCAGCTAAGACACAGTAAAAAAACTGTTTTGAAAGTCAAGGGGATCACGCAAAACTTCCAAACGACAGGTGCTGTAAACTTTGATTCTGTCAAAGATTTAGTGGAGGGGTATTTAAATAACGGTCGAAAAGAATTACATACCTGTCAAAACACCATTAGACGCGATAAAAGCAGCTTTCATCTAGCAAACGCATCATTTCACAAAAAAATTAGAGTTGTGTTCGATAAACGACGTCTTTTTTCAGACGGTAAAACATTACCGTTTGGATATTAAAAAATGGATGAAGTTGAATTTGACCGTAGATTTAAAACACCCTTTTCCTGTCTAATAGCTGGTCCAAGCGGGTGTGGTAAATCAATATTTTATGAAAAATGTATTGGAAAATTGTATACAAGTTTTGGATTCTGTACCCTGATGGGAAATACAGTATAAAACATTACTTTGGGATGTATGAAATGTATTGGTGACTTTATTATAACTTTGAAGTGTTGTTTCTGGTTAAAGAGATGTTTTGTCATGTGCATACAAGTTAGTTAGATAAAAACAGGAACTTTAGAACAGGATGTTAAACCTTTGCACCCAAACTAGTGGAGAAAAACAGGATATGGAGGATGTCTGGACTGCAAAAGAATAGGGCAATAGATAAGAACATGTAAGAAATAACAGTCAGCAAAAACTCTAGTTAGAGCTGGTTTGCAAAGTCAGAATAACAGGAAGGTAATTAATTATGCATGCATGGTTGTAAGGAGGCTGGTGTTGGCAAAAGTTTGAATGAACCAATCATGTTTTGTGTCCCATATTTAACGTTAGGGGGGAGGTTCTCTAACTTTGTGTTAAAATATAAAACTTAATGTTTCTGTTATATACGTTGTCATTCCTCCTAGGGTGACCCAGAGTGTGGATAATAATTTAAATATTTGATTTGTTTTAAGCAACCCTGTGAACCAGTATTTGATTTCTTGTATTAAAATCTAAAGAAAATTAAATTACACTCGTCTCCTCTATGATAAAAATGAACACGCATGTAATTTATAGAGTTAAGGTTTAAATTGAATATAGAATAAAATCCTTCAAATGGTGACCTCAGACGCGATCAGAGTTTGGAGACGGGATTTAATTTTTGCAGATATACAGATAAGTAGACTTTAAAAAATAAAATGAACAAAAAGTTCTACTAATTGACTACTCTAAAATAAATGTTTACATGAAAGAATTATGTTTTCTATTTTTGGGCAGGTTAAATATTTAGTTTTTTGGAAGTGTGAAGTGTGTTTTGGAATTTTATGGTATTAGTGTGAGACTAATTAAACTGCCTGTGCCTCTGGGTTTTGTCGCCCCTAAGCAAGAGCGGACGCGTTCTGCCGAAACGATCTGGGATCGAGACTAGGTTTAAAGTGTTCCTGTAGGTGAGGTCTACAAAAACTTGTTTGGGTTGTGATCACAGGTCAGTAACAGCTTGTGGGAAGCTGCGAGAGTGTGGGACTCTCTAAGGTCAATGACTTTTTATGGTGATTTAGGAATAAAGACGTCATGGAATAAAGTGAAATTAAACCTAGGTTAGTGAATGTGAGTCTGATTAAGAATTGATTGTTGATGTATTTCTCTTTTCTTTTTTTTCGGCATCTGATCTGCACTCCGGGGAAGGAGCACCATGAGCTGCTGGAAATTGGAGGTTCTCCGCCTTAGGGACCCGGTGCAGATGTGGGGTTCTCCCCCGGAGTGGAGTCAGCTGGTGAATCTTTTCAAGGGCTCAAAACCGGTAAGTGAAGTTTTAGATAATATTATTTCATAAATTCTGAGGTTTCGAGTCCTTGAAGCGATAAGCTTACAAATAAATAGATAAATATCTATCTGAGTCTTATATAAATGAGAGATAGCGAACAATTGTGTGTGTGCGTGTGTGGGTGTGTGTGAGACGAGGTCTCGGTGTTGTGGTTGTTGATGAGTCTTGTGACTAAAACTCGAGTATAAAGTATTATTTAAAAGTAAATGATGAATAAATAAATAAATAAATAAAGTAGAAGAAACTGAATTAAACATATTACATCGGAAAAAAAAGTAAACATAAAGAGTAATTAAATTGTTTTTGAAGCAGGCTATGTGACGTAGTGTGTCGAGAATTCCGACTCATTTTGAAGATTAGATCCTTGTGGCTTACTGTTAACAATACCATTTCGGCTCCTATAGGAGTTCGGTTACTATTGAAGAGTTGGTCCTTAGGGATGTATCGTTTATAAGCGACCTATCAGTAAAACAGAAAAAGAAAAACAGCAGTTCACACATTCAAGAGTCAGATGAATATATCTAAATTTTATTTTAAACTAAATAGTTTATTAAATCTGCTTCCTCTTTTTTCATAGTATGACCAACTTTGAGTTGAAAAGGTGAGGCTGTAACAAATAAAATCGTCCCTAAAAATATATTTTTAAATAGATAAAGAAGTGATTGCTGACCGTAATTTATCTGCTATGGAGATATTCTTTCTGAGATGATACTGTTCGGTTCCTTTTGTGTCTGTTTACGGAAGCCGGCCCCATATTCAGACCCAAATAGGATTCCAGTTTGTGGACAGTTAAGTCTCGGAACCTCTAAATAAAATAATATTGTAATAATCTAAGAATTAAATCTTATAATTGAGGTGGATAAACTGCAGAACAGAAAGGGAGCAATAAAAGCAGATAGGCAAGGTGATATGAAGTTGTATTGAAGTGAAAATGGAAAATTTGAGCATGAATAAAATGATGATAAATGGGTGTAGATGATGAAATTAGGACAGTCTGGTGACAAAAGTAAAATATCTAGATGACAAATCGGACAATGAGTGTAAATGGTTGGTGAGCTGCTTAAAGAATAAAATTAAAAGATGCATTGATAAAATAATTAATTGGATATATTGAAAAGCAGAAAAGTTGATTTTTTACAAATAATGTTTAAATTCTTGCAAAGAAAACTGAAACATTTTGATGAATATTGGTATGTCCATTTTCATGAGTTAGTTCAGACATGAGATACAAAATTTTACAAAATTGATAAACTATTGAATAGTAGATTACTTAATGATAAAATAATGAGATTAATGAATAGGTATTAAGGACATCTTAATTGCTATAGTTTTTGAAGAATTAGAAATTCATTAGAAAACTGTAAAAACATCTCAGAGAAGCATATAACCTTGTCTAGTATGAACGGTTAGGAATTGGCATGTTTTTCAATTTACAGGAATAAACATAGTAAGTGCTACACAATTTATACACGTTTTTCTTATTTCCATGATTTATATAAGTACAATTTAAGTAATTATTAACTACTGAAATTATTTTAATTTTGGCTATTTCTTCTAGCCCTGTAGACTTTAGAAATGCTGTTTGGGAAAAATTGCCTCTTCTTTATACAAATAATAAAATAAAAGGGCTTTATTATTGCAATTACCTGTTACTGGTTACTTGACTAAATACATTGTTGAGTAATATGAAAAACAATAATTATCATAGTGATAATATATAAACAGCAAGGAGATATTATGAATGTGATTAAACTATTCTGAGTTGTCAAAACTTTGTTTTATAAGACAAAGAGTCATCTTTAAAAGCATCTGATTTTATGTATTTTACACATAAACATGTAAGAGCTATGACGAGAAGCAAGTTGTTGCTGAATTTAAAAATGTTATAACGACTAAAAGAAAATGACTACATTATGTGCTAAATTTGTTGAATAACAACCAATAAATATCAGCTTAATCCTAAATGTTAGTTTAATTTATAAGAAAGAAGTAAGTTCTAATTAATTTATTCTGATTGTGTGGAAACAATCTATGCAACTGAAGCATGTAAATTTAAATAACTTTTTGTTTTGTTTTCAAGTGTAGAGATAAATGCAAGTTTTCAAAATCTGTTGAAGATTTCTGTATTGGCGGAAAATAGGAATTGGGTTTAGGTTTTCAATTTTAAAATTAATCTGTCAGATGTTATGCATGATCTGGTAGCTAGTCTACCTGATGCTGAGTGGGAATTTTTGCCTCCTGAATTCAGAGAAAAAGGTTCTACAACAGTTATTATAATAGAATAGAACAATAGAATAATGTACCATTTAATTAGTGAAGACTTTGTTGCTGACAGTTGATATAGATTTTTATTACATTTTTTATTTTTATTTTTCTCAACTTGTATTTATATTTACTTTAAAGTGGATCCTGACTGGAATTGCAAAACTGCAGCCGATTTATTAATGATACATTTGGGGAATGTTGATTGAGAAACTGAGGTAAAGCAAAAATGATTCGGTGGTCATTTATTTGACATTTCTAGAAGCTTCAATTCAATTTGGTGTTTATCATTGGAGGAACAAAAAGAAGCCTGAGAGGATAATTGGGATTGACTGTAAAATGCTGATTTTTGTTGTTTTGTTTTAATTTTAAAACTTTTGTTTAGAAAATTTTTATCTTTTGAAGCTTGTTTATGAAATTATTTTGTATTTTTAGTTTTATTGTTTAATGGAAATTGGAGTATTATACGTGTTACAAACATTTAAGAAAAAAAGGTAAACTGCCATGTAGAGGAAGTAACTGGAGTTTTAGTTGCACAAATTCGTTTGACTGTGTTTGACTTATTCAACAGAATCTGACAGATGTTTTTGAAGTATGAAATGTTTTCATTATTTACAATCAGAATATCTGGGCCAATTAGCACATTTGGGTTTGTTTAAATAGGAAACATATGACACAAAAGTCATATTCAAATATAGATTAGACTTTTAGAACAAACAAGTACTTTAGGTTTGGCAATTTCTAACAATAAGCAACCACCTGGCTACTTTCACATCAATTTGATCAGGGAATGAGACATGCCTGTTTTGCACTATGGTCTTAAAGTCCCACAGAAATATGTATAGGGAAGCTGTTTTGTCATTGATTTATATCTTGGATTTTTTCTTTATAAATATGGATAGAATTTGAAGTATAGCAAACTGAAGACTATTTTTGTAAAACTATGTTTTGTTTATCAGTCAGTACTATTCTCTGATTTCGTTTTAAACATTTGATGTTTTTTAATTTTGATATTTTTTCTGTCTGAGCCAGCTTGATAGCGATCCAGTGTACTGAAGTGACGAATGATGCTATATTACTTTGGATAAATTTGAAAAGAGGGGGAGTTGGAGACTGGATCTTTATTGGTCATTGCTCAGGTGGGAGGAGATTCACAGGTAACCTTTACGACACAAACAACAGTTATAATTGGAGGGGAACCTAGTTGGACATCTTAAGCTCACTCTAAGTAGCATAAGTATAGTAGCAGAAATTATTAATTCATTAAAGGGACAGAGTCTGGGGAGAGTGGTGTGAAGTCTGAATTTCAAAGGGGTTTAGTTCAATATGAGCTATTCGTCTCAACCTCAGTGAAGCGAAACCAGGAGAACCACTTTTCCATAGAGACTGTTTACAAGAGGGACAGAAAAAAGAGGATAGAACCTTTGCAGATGGTTATTGCTTTTATTTTTTGTTATTGCAATTTTTAGTGGTGCTTTAGAACAGCAATATCTAACAGAAAAATACAGCCTTTTTTTATTTTATTTATTTACGTTGTGAACAGACCACTAAACTTTGAAGAAAATAATTAATGAATGGTATCGATACAGTTTATATCTGAGGAATAGACATTATGTTATTAATTGTTATGTTTGCTCTCAGACACCATATTTTGTAGGACATCAACATAGAGCATACTGATCTTACTGATTAATTTTCAGATATTTTACTCACCTCAAGGATTTGGCAGACTGAAATGTATTGCCCAGGAAGGAAGTTAAATGGGTGAGGAAAAGATTTTCAGTTACACCCACTGTAAGGATAAGATTGACAGGGAGACGGACGTAAGTTAGGGTTAACCTGGGTATTTCAGCGATCATTATTACATTTGAGATCAGACCACAGATCTATTTGTTTGAAAATGTTTTGAAAAAATCTGGACATGTTTTGCCAAATCCGGGACATGGGAAATATATCACAATGGTTTTGTATACTATGAGCAATGTAGTTATGCGTCCTTTGTTCTGACTCATTCCAAAGCCACAGGACAAAGTGTGCTCCATTTTGAGACTGTTGACGCAAGGGGAACTTGCCCTATTGACGATCATCTGCTTCTCTGTGGATATCTGTTCATATCTGCCTTTGACCTGGACAGGCAGGAGGACTTGCTGAATTTAAAGAGCATTCTTTTCTTTGTCCGCAGTAGAGAATCAAGAACCGGAGGAGGAAGTGCACTGCCACTGCTCCAAGTTACCGTATCTGGACATTTTAACGTTTCACCAGAGCACAAGCTATGGAGTGATGGACAGAAAAGTGATCCTATTTTCCCATGGGCCGGGCTTGGTAAGATTATGCGGAGTTTGGAAACTCTAAATTATAGGTTTACTAGTTTTGTTAATTAATATCTGGCAAGTTTAAAGGGTCTGACTGCTGAAATATAAAAATTCAGGTTAACTGCTTTGCAAGATAAATAAGTTTTACGCATATCATGAAACATGCTATTTCTGAATATATAGCTAATGTTATAGGCCTTACAGACTGTTCAGAGGGCTGATGAAAAAACAAAAAAACTAATTCTGTTGAGAATCCTGGCATCAATTTGCATTATAGTATTAATTTTTGTGTTACTAAAATTTTGTGTTTTGCTCTATGTTGTAAACAGGAGCTTTGCTAACTTGGGATTGTTTTTATGTTTTCTAGTGCCAAATTTAGCAATTTGGCAAAGAGGGAAGAGCTGAGTTCGTACTAGCACTAAAATGATGATTAGAGAAATTATTACTATTATTATTACTAATTGTGTTGAAGGTAAAGAATGGGGAATGGATGAGATTTCTGTTTTGTTTGTTTGCAATTATTATAGCTTTTATTTATTTTATTTTTCGATTTAACGGGATGGTGTGTTTTGCTGAAGTAAATTAGAACCTTCTGGTTTGTTTAGAGGATGATACCTACACAGAATTCTTTTTGGTTTTTCTGATCTTACTTTTTGTTTTCAGATGTTTTAGGAATTGGATCATCATTAACCCTAACTTATATAATTAGATGAGAAGTCATACATGTATGTTTGTAGTTCTTTGAGCTCATTCACAGACGCCCGGACACTTTGGAGATTACTCTTCTTCATTCTTTGTGGAGAATGAAATACCTTTCTGACACATTATAAACAACAGCAAATTGGTCGGCTCCAGGTTGTTTGGATCAAAACAATGTGGAGGATGATGGACAAACAAGTGTGTCAACAGGTTAAACACTGCACATAATGAATGCTCTTTGCCATGAATTGTTGCTGACCACTGGTGAAGTGGTTGGAGATTTAAAGTGATTATTTGATGAGCTCACTGGACCAGGAAGCAACAGGATTCAAGAAATGAGGAACAAAAAAAAACTCAGTTCAGATTTACGGGCATAATAATCCCTTGTGACTGAGAAGGACCAGGTTAGTCTACACCTGTGTTCTGAAGATTTCACCTGGACGCAAAAGGATGAATACAGACAATGAAAATGTATGAATGATTGTGAAAAAAAAAGTGACAAAACCTTTGTAAATTGTGTTGTTTTTATGTTTCTGTATTTTTACATTGTTAAGCTAAATGGTTATCTGATGGATCTGTAAAAAGTAATTGATTACTAATGTTTGATTAAGGTGTTTTAGTTACTATACCTTTAAATTATACTTTTAAGATTGTTTTAGAGGTATTTTGCAGAGTCAGCTCTTGTTTGGGTCACAAAAAAACAGGAATATATTGATCCTTCTTTAGGAAGGGTCAAAAGAGGGAAAATGATGGGAAATACAGTATAAAACATTACTTTGGGATGTATGAAATGTATTGGTGACTTTATTATAACCGCTTTGAAGTGTTGTTACTGCTTAAAGAGATGTTTTGTCATGTGCATACAAGTTAGTTAGATAAAAACAGGAACTTTAGAACAGGATGTTAAACCTTTGCACCCAAACTAGTGGAGAAAAACAGGATATGGAGGATGTCTGGACTGCAAAAGAATAGGGCAATAACCAAGTTTAGGTGATGTCAAGATATAACCTTCTATGATCGTCAGGGATGTGGAGAACATCCTCCAGAGAAGATTTCAACCAACTGTGACTTTCTGAAGAGGAGTTGTAACTGTTTCAATATTTATGGCGAGAAGCTTAGGCGAATTTTGTTTTGTTGTTTGGGGTTTTGTTATGATTCTAGGTGGCGCTGTGCAGGTATTAGGCCAATACCACCAAATATTTCCATACATATGTGTTTAGGACAGGAGTAGAATGCATGTGGTTGAATTTGGAGCAGATCAGATGTGTGTGGATATTAGAACCAAACGTATTTCCATGGCATAATATGAGGATTTGCCATGCTGCTACAGCCACACCCTTGTTGGGGTCTGCACCATGAATATGACATCAAAAGGAGCTCTACAATCATGACCCAGCATTCCATAACTTGGCGACACGCCCCTTCCCCCGGCTCCGCAATTCTGACCAATGGCGGAGCTATCCGCTCCTTTCCTGTTTGAATCCGCTGAGCGGTGGATGATCTGGCTAGAATGCCAATCCCTCAAAACCGCAGCTGCTGCCCGCAGCCTGATTGGAGACAGACACGGGGAAAGGGGGGCTATGCGCCCACACTCAGCATAAAAAGTGATGGATGAGCATCCATCTTCCTCTTCCAAACTCGCCTGATGGTGTCGGCAGTTCTCCGAACTGTAAGGAGAGACTCCTTTTCCTAACACGTGTTCTGGATTTTGTCCTTGCTCCCTGCAACCAAGTTTTCCAAATAGTTTGGCTGGCCCCAAACTACCCTTTTTTTGATCTGCTGAACTCCCCTCTTTTTGTTTTGTTTTTTGCACGGGTGACGAGCCAAGCATCTCGCTTCCCGACTTTTTCTTCCACACCTGGAAGCTTCCTCTTTAAAGTAAGACTGTTTAAATTTACTTCCAACCTGGGTGGATAAATTAGGAAGTTTTTCTTTATAATTATATGCATGCATAATCATTGATGTGAAGAGCTGCATCTATCTCGAGCGCTCTGTGATTCCCCCGTGCCGTGTTTTGCTTACGTGTAAATTTGTGAGTTTTTCTATTTCGATTGTGTGTTTCCTGTATGTTTTTGTCTTTTTTTGCAGAACTGTTAGTCTGTAGAAGTTTGGTTCTTCTCCGGTAGTTTACAGTGAAGTGTTGTTGTCATAGGCATCAGCATCCTCGGAGTGCCTGCCAAGAACGCGCAGCACGCAAAGGACATTTTGAAACCCATTTTCTCCCATTTCCCAACCAGAGCCTGTATTAGCAGAAGCTAACTCACTGATAAGAGCCACAATATTTCTTTGTCAGGAAGGAACTGCAGGCCTCTTGCTTCAAGTTAAACAATAAGTCATAAAACGGGATCATAAAACATCCCCCCATTCCTTGTCAAACGAGCTGCGCGTTCGCATCATACACCGCCTCCTCGCGTACACGCGAGGGGCTGCGTACAACATCGGTAGGAGGCACTCCGTAACGGCCCTAAAGAACGTCATCGCTGGTCGCCATATTGCTCAGGCACCGGTAGTCTTAACAGAACCGTTTAGGATAAGTAGAGTTCTAATTTAGTTGTGTTTTTATAATAAATTGGTTAAATTGATTCAAATCTCTGTTTTCTTTTATTCTGAGTGTGTATGTGAATTACTGCAAGAATTCATTTCCTTCAGATAGGATCTTTCTGGTGTAATCCCTAATAATTAATCATTACAAGTGAGATTATTGATTAATAATCCCCTTATTAATAGATATATGTTTTTGCCATTTTTTGGGGATAAAAAAATGGATGGTGACCTGTTAATAATCTGAAGGGAGAATTAGATTAATAATTTACAATTATTGGTTAATATTCTCAGCATCACCAGATAGATCATAACAATTATCAATTAATTAATTACTTTTAATTGATAAATCCACAACACCCTCCTTCCAAACATCTCAGCTCTGGTCAAAAAACATTAAAGCAGCCTCTCCAGTCACTGTCCACAGGGAGATTTAATTAGACAAAGGAAGCCAAATAACCACCTTCTTTCCATTGCACTTCCTGTTGGCAGGGGGCGGGGTTAGATGAGTAAATGACTTAATACAGTGTTCATTGGTGGTATGTAATGACAGCCCTGAAGTATGGTAGACCTGTGATGTTCAATGTGCAAGATAATAGAGTTTGTAATTATACGGCGAAAATGTATGATTGTGGACATGGCCACGCTCACATGCTATGATAGAACCAAATCCTTCTAGAAAAATCTTGTCCCCCAAGCTTGTGAAGATACTAATTCATTTGTAAGTGTGTAAGTCATGAATTGAAAGATTAGTTTTTTTTTCTCATGTAACTTATATATAGAAGAAAATGGCAGCTTCGATACAAAATGGCTGACTTTCTGTGATGTTTTGAAGTGGGTTCAAAATTATTTTTGGTCAAGGCAATCACAACCTACATATGCCTGCTGAATTGCAATTTCTTATATAAAAGCAAACCTGAAAGCTTATCATTTGACTACTCCTAGGGGGCGCTGTGCAGGAATTAGACCCCAACCAGGAAATAAATGCATGTATATCCCGAATGACAGTAATGGATTTAGAAGATAAAATATCATCAGCAATAGAAAATAAAAACTATTTCATTAATATTTTTATTGACTTAAAGAAAGCATTTAATGTCATTGATCATTCAAGGTTACTTCATAAATGACATCGGTATGGAATAAGAGGTGTGGCTCATCAATGGCTAAATAGTTATTTAGACAATAGGAAACAGTATGTTCAAATAAATGATGCTAGATCTGAATTTACTGATATAAGGCACAACAGAGGACGTCCTTCCTGAGGCAGTTAAAGACGTTTCAACTTCGACGAACAATGCTGATCCACTTCTACAGTTCCAGCATAGAGTCCATCCTCACCTGGCCCATCACCATCTGGTACACTGCAGTTGCAGTCTGCAGAGAGGTGCAGACTGCAACCCATCATTTGCTCTGCAGACAGGGTGATTGGCTGTACTCCTCCATGACCTTGAAGAGAGCTAGTCAAAAGCTGATGACGCCTCTCACCCCGACATAGACTGTTTGAACCCCTCCCCTCTGGCAGAAGGCTGCGGTCCATTAGGACCATAACCACCTGCCACAAGGACAGTTTTTACCCCTCTGCCATCAGACTTTGGAACTCAGCCAAAAACTCTGACTGACACTTATGCACCATACAACTGTCACATGTACTGCATCAACGCTGCCCCGCTCTTCACCGGACACTTTAAGTTTAACCGCACACTACCTCCTGCACTACATGTGTAAATAAATAAATAAATATATAAATATATACATGTATATGTATATATGTACAGAACTTCTATTTATGGTTAAAAGTTTATTATGCTTACGTTTTTATTTCTCATGCTTATGTTTGTTTCTTGTTTTTATGTCAGCACCGTCAAATCACGACAAATTCCTTGTAATGTAAATTACTTGGCAATAAATCTGATTCTGATATTCATTATGTAGTGCCACAAACCCTTGACCCTTGTGGCACTCCATAATGACATCCTAACCATGTGTATACAGACACAGTTTAGGTCCTCAGACCTAAACTGTTCATACTGTTTATTGATGACCTTATAAATGTATCTAATTTACTTGGTACAGTTTTATTTGCAGATGATACCACATTGTTTAATTCAGGATAAAATATACATGAAGTGTGATAAACAGTGAAAAGATTAAAGTTTAAAAATGGTTTGATATAAACAGACTGTCACTGAATCTGAACAAAACAAACTTTATACTGTTTAAAGACGCTATATAGAAAATTCCGTCAGGATGGCGGATTGGACAAGCTGCTGTGTCTAAGCTCTCACACTAATTCCCTAAATGTACCTGAAAATACAAGTACAATACTTTTGCGACTCTTGAACAGGAACTCAAATTATTAAGAAGTGATTAACCCTCAAAGCACTAAGAACGTTCAACTTTGTGTTAAAACTCCAGAAAGTTTGTTGGTATTACCATGCCGCCCGGCAAATCGCAAGCTAAGCTAACAGCAGAGGCAGCGAGCTCGAACACTGCTCACTCAAATGAACATGCTTATGCTCACATGGATGTTACAATTTCAGGCTCAATGAAGAGAGAGGACCCCCCTGCTAGCCCAACCAAAAATGCTACACCACCCGTGAAGGTAAAAGCTCATCAAGAATCATCTGTAGATACTATCCAGACACTGGTTAAAGCTATAGAGAAGCTAACTGAAAAGATGGATGTCTTCGGTGCGCAGCTAAAAGAAAACAACATCATGGTGGTTAACATATTCAAAATTGTGGAAATGAATGCCGCACAAATTAAGGAATGCAAAGAGGATATCCAAGCAGTTAAAAAAGAAGTGCCACGTCTCACCAAAGAAAACAAAGATTTGAAAGAAAAACTACTGGAGTTGGAGAGATACAACAGGCGGCGCAACCTCAAATTACGTTGTCTGAAAGAAAATGATGACGAACGAATCCGGGATGTTGTTATGGAAATCCTTTCCAAGATCGCACCGCAGATGACTCCGTCCTTGGACTATGTGGATGACACTGTTCATCGCCTTGGGAGAAGATTGGAAGGGAAACACCGACAAGTAATGATACAGTTTTCCACGAGACACCACCGCGACGCCCTCTGGAAGCTCTCACAGAACTGTAAGATCTGCAAGGATATGGGAATCCACTTCAAGCAAGATTTCTGCAAAGCTGACCAAGAGGCTTGTGCTGCGGCATGGCCAAGGATGGAGCAAGCTCACGCTACAGGGAAGAATGTATACTACAAAGGACATGTAGGGAACATTAACGGCAATAGAGTTGAAATAGTTTAGGGACAGACAGACAAAGTATTACATTTTGACGGTCTCTTTCACTAGTTCTCTAATTATTCGTTTCATTTGCTGTTGAATAAGTCTTAAAGCTTACACATTTCAAATTTAAAGATACAACCCTCCATTTCTTTTCTTTTAACCACCACTAAATTATTACTAGTAAATAAAATGTTCTCTTTAATGTTCTATTCCCAGTCTCTTATAAAAGGGTTAAAGAAGTTCATTATACTTATACATTTATTTGGTAATGTTAAAAGGGGCAGTGTTACAGTACTTAAATTCAGCTAAGTTCCTATTTGTTAGGCCTAAGGGATTTCATTACCAATAATCTCTTCTAAGTCTTTTTTTAGTTCTGAATTTTAATTTCTCTCTCTTAACGCTAGGGGTCTTAGAGATTCTATTAAAAGAAAATCAACCTTTCTCTTTTGCAAAGGTGAAAAAGCTCAGTGTGTTCTCTTACAAGAGACACATTCAAATGACTTAGATGAAAAATTCTGGTCCAATCAATGGGGCGGGAAAATCATAGTCAACCATGGCACAAATAGATCAGCCGGAGTTGCTATACTTTTTAACAACTTCCTTGGCAAAATTCTAATCACGAATAGAGACCTTTCAGGCCATTGGCTGATCTGTGTTCTCGAAGCAAATAATGATTTGCTGATTCTTGGAAAAATGTATGGTTATAATAACTTTAACCAAAACAAAAAAATGCTCTATGTAATTAAACTAACAATTGAAAGTCTTCTTCTGCAGTATCCTACCAGAAACATTATTTTTGGTGGTAATTACAACATGGTAATGGATGAATGGTATGATAGGAATCCTTCAAAATATCATTATATTATGTATGATTCCTCATTGTTGGACTTCTGTAAGGAATTCAATTTAAAAGATGTGTGGCGCATAAATAACCCAAACTCCAAAAAGTTTACCAGGTTTAAACCTGACTGTTCAATTAAATCCAGAATGGATTTCTGGCTGATTTCAGGTATTAACTCCAATTTACAAATTTTTTCAGACATTTTGGCTGCTCCTCTTACCGATGACTGCCATATTAAACTACAATTTCTTCAAGTAAACAAAAGTTTTAAAAACAATTACTGGAAATTTAATTCAAACATACTTAATAACGAGTCCTTCTGCAAAGAAATTAATTAAATTTCAATTCAATTCAGTTTATTTATATAGCGCCATTTCACAACAGATGTCATCTCAAGGCACTTTACAAAAAGAGTTATTACAATACAATGTTAAGTGTAGAAATTACAGAACCACAGAAGATTGCGTCGTGGAATTCTCAGCAATCCCTCATACTGAGCAAGCATGCAGCGACAGTGGGAAGGAAAAACTCCCTTTTAACAGGAAGAAACCTCCGGCAGAACCAGGCTCAGCACAAGCGGTTATCTGCCGCGACCGTCTGTGGCTTGGAGAATACATAACAGAGACACAGAAAGAGCAATAGAACTGATGCAGAAGTTTGTTGCAGGACGTGGAGAATTTTCCGTCACTGCAATGCCATCTTAGTCAGGGTCGTCAAGCAGGGCTAATCCGGAGCACCTACTATAATAGAAAACAGGTTAGTGCTTGAATTGACAGCACATCATGCAGTTGGGGAGAAGTAGGAGAGAAAGTAGGAACAGACCCTAATAATGTCCTCCAACAGCCTAGCCTAAAGCAGCATAGCTACTAACATTAACCTGTCTCCTAGCTACTAGGAGACCTGGCTACCAACACTCTGTCTGAGTCCTCCTGACCCGTGGACGGTGTAGGGCCGGTAACGGCCCCCGTCATGCCGGGGTCTTCTCGGAGTCGGGTTGTTTGAGAATGCAGCCCAAAGTGGGTGGTAAACTCCATCTAAGGCTAAATACCGGCACGAGACCGATAGTCGACAACTATCTTAAGGAAAAATAGACAGAACTGAGAGGACAGAGTTGAAGAGGGCGAGAAACGTTTAAGAGATAAACGGGTGGGGTCCGCACAGTCTGCCCGGGGGATTCAACCCGGCAGGTAATGGGCGGCCGCACTGTGCGGGAGGATCCCCTTGAGGGACCTCTCTCCGGCGCAGGCTGGCCCCTGTGGGGCACATTTCTTCCGCGGCGGTAAGCCGCGACCGGCTCCGGATCTTTACCTGGCTTACATTAATCTATCTCTACCTAGCTACTCTACCTCTTCCTATCTCTTCCTAACTTTTGACACTCTGCCTGACTACTAACATTAACCTGTCTCTTCCTATCTACCTGTCTGACCTGACTCTAACTACCTATAAACATATCTCTAACTGTAAGCTTTGTCAAAGAGGAAAGTTTTTAGCCTAGTTTTAAAGATAGACAAATTGTCTGCTTCACGAACCAACCCTGGGAGCCGGTTCCATAGGAGGGGAGCCTGATAGCTGAAAGATCTGCCACCCATTCTACTTTTAGAAATCCTAGGAACTACCAGTAAACCTGCAGTCTGAGAGCGAAGGTCTCTGTTAGGAACATATGGAACAATCAGGTCTCTTATGTATGATGGAGCTAGATTATTAAGGGCTTTATATGTCAGAAGGAGGATCTTGAATTCTATTCTAGATTTTACTGGGAGCCAGTGAAGAGAAGCTAAAACAGGGGAAATGTGATCTCTTCTTTTAATATTCATCAGAATCCTAGCAGCAGCATTTTGAACTAACTGTAGACTTTTAATTGTATTCTGTGGACTACCTGATAATAGACAGTTACAGTAATCCAGCCTTGAAGTAACAAATGCATGGACTAGTTTTTCAGCATCAGTCCTGGACAGGATGGTTCTAATTTTTGCAATATTCCTAAGGTGAAAAAAGGAAATCCTACAGACTTCTTTAATGTGAGTTCTAAATGACATATCTTGGTCAAAAATGACACCGAGGTTTTTTGCTTTATTACTGGAGGCTAATTTAATGCCGTCCAGGTGAAGGGGCTGACTAAGTAGTTTCTTTTTCAGAGCTTCTGGTCCAAAGACGACAACTTCTGTTTTATCAGAATTTAGAAGCAAGAAGTTTAGAGTCATCCAAGTTTTTATGTCTTCCAGACATGCCTGTAGTCTACCTAACTGATTGGATTCATCAGGATTAATGGATAGATATAGCTGTGTATCATCTGCGTAACTATGGAATTTTATCCCATGCTGCCTAATTATTTTACCAATAGGAAGCATATATATAGTAAAGAGAATCGGCCCAAGCACTGAACCCTGTGGTACTCCGCAAGTAACTATTGAGGTTGAGGAAGATCTATTGTTTACCTGAACAAACTGAAATCTGTTAGACAAATAAGATTTAAACCAACCTAGTGCTGTTCCTATTATACCGACACTTTGAAGCCTTTCTATGAGAATATTGTGGTCAACAGTGTCAAAGGCAGCACTGAGATCTAACAGAACCAGAATGGTCACCAGTCCATTGTCTGAGGCTATGAGAATATCATTAGTAACCTTCACCAGAGCTGTTTCAGTGCTGTGATGAGCTCTAAAGCCTGACTGAAACTTCTCAAACAGCTCATTATTGTTTAAATGCTCACATATCTGGTGTGCAACTATTTTCTCAAGAATTTTAGATAAGAAGGGAAGATTAGATATCGGTCTATAGTTAATTAAGTCGTTTTGATCAAGAGAGGGTTTCTTAAGTAGAGGTTTAATTACAGCAATCTTAAACTCCTGTGGTACATATCCATTGACTAAGGATAGATTCATTATATTTAAAATTGGAGCAGCGATCAGAGGGAAAACTTCTTTTAAGAGTTTAGTTGGGATTGGGTCTAAAACGCAAGTTGAAGGTTTAGATGAAGCTAATAATTTTAGTACATCACAAAGTTCGGCTGCATTAAAGCAGTTTAAGCATATATTAGGTTCCACCATTTTTGAGGCTGCCTCATTAACTAAGGAGGAAGCAAGCATATTGGGAAGGTTCCCAATTATCTTATTCTTTATGGAGTCTATTTTATTTATAAAGAATTGCATGAAGTCGTCACTGCTTAGAGCTTGGGGAATGGTTGGCTCGATAGAGCTATGATCCTGTGTGAGTTTGGCAACTGTATTAAAAAGAAACCTAGGATTATTTTTATTCTCCTCGATTAAAGATGAATAATATGCTGTTCTAGCTGTGTGAAGGCTCTTTTTATATAGCAATAAACTATTTTTCCATATTAAAAAGGAATCATGTAAATGCGTGGAGCGCCATTTTCTCTCTAGTTTTCTAACATTCTGCTTTAGGGTACGTAGCTCTAAATTAAACCAGGGAGTTAATCTTCTATGGCTAGCCACCTTCCTTTTCAAGGGGGCAACTTTGTCTATTGCCCGACGCAGGGAGGAATTAACGCTATGAACTAAAATGTCAAGTTGTGAGGGGTCACGAGTTAAATCACTGTTTTCTGTTCTGCATTTATAAACTGAGGAAATTAAAGTTGGAAGAGCTTCTTTAAAATTTGCTACAGCGTTGTCTGATAACGTTCTGGTATAATGAAGTTTTCTTTCAGGTTTGATATGATCCATTAGAGTAAGTTTAAAAGTGATAAGGAAATGATCAGACAGGATAGGGTTATGTGGAAAGACTGTTATTTCTTCACAGTCAATGCCATAAGACAGCACAAGATCTAAAGTGTGGTGACAAGAATGTGTTGGTCCCTGCACATTTTGAGTAAAGCCTATTGAGTCTAGGATAGTGTTAAAAGCTGTATTTAGACTATCACTTTCATTATCAACATGAATATTGAAGTCTCCGACTATAATGACTTTATCAGTGTTTAAAACTAAGTCAGATAGAAAATCTGAAATCTGATCTAAAAATTGAGAATAAGGTCCTGGTGGACGATATAAGACCACAAACAAAAGTGGCTTTACTGCTTTGTTATGTGTATGAGGAAAGCTAAAAACTAGATGCTCAAAGGAACTGTAACTATTATTTTTTTGGAGATTAATTAGTAAATCGGAATGAAAGATAGTTGCTACTCCACCTCCTCGACCAGTACTTCGAGGGACACTAAAGTTTAAGTAGCTAGGGGGAGTTGACTCATTTATTGTGACATGGTCCTCTTCCTGCAACCATGTCTCTGCAAGACAAAACAAATCAATATTATTTTCACAAATTAAGTCATTTACCAAGAGTGTTTTTGAGGGGAGAGATCTTATGTTTAGTAAACCACATTTAATTGATTTGTTTTTATGTTCAGTCCGAGTTTTATTTATCTTTATGAGATTTTTATACTTTGCTCTAGTAGCATTAACTTTTAATTCATTAGTTTTGGGTAGTGGACGGGAAACTATCTCTATAGGGTAGTGGGTGGGTGGCAGTCCCTGTTCCTTGACCTGGACTCTGGGTTCCCTGAGCTGGACTCTGGGTTGTCACGGCTTTGGGGAACTAGAGATAACCCTATCAATGTTCCTGGAAAGAAGCGAAGCTCCGTCCTCGGTGGGATGGATGCCGTCTCTACGTAACAGTCCAGGTTTTCCCCAGAAGGCCCCCCAGTTATCAATGTAGCCCACATCGTTTTCTGGACACCACCTTGACAACCAAAGGTGGAACGAAAGCATACGGCTGTACATGTCATCGCTAGTACGATCAGGCAGGGGACCAGAAAAAATTACAGAGTCAGACATCTTTTTGGCAGCCCTACACACCGAAGCTACGCTAATTTTAGTGACCTCCGACTGCCGTCGCCGGGTGTCGTTGCCACCAGCATGGATAACGATCCTGCTATACCGCCGTTTGTCCTTGGCCAAAAGCTTCAGATGGGACCTAATGTCCGCAGCCCTGGCCCCTGGAAGGCATTTGACGGTGGTCTTTCGTGTCTCTGGAGCCACATTCCTAACTATGGAGCTGCCAATTACAAGAATCGGCCTCTCCTGCTCGGCGGGTGCGTCGCTGAGCGGGGCGAACCTATTGTTCAGAGAAAGGGGCTGGAGGTTGGCCGCGGACTGGGGTCTGGCGCTAATCTTCCTACGAACCGTCACCCAGCTCGCCTGAGTCCCGGCTGCACGGGAGCTGTTGAAGGACGGCTAGGTCCTGTCCTAGTTGACTCCGCGCTAGCTACTGCTGGGCCTGGCTGTTCTACAGCGCGGAGCCGGGCCTCTAGCTCAGAAACCCTCGCCTCCAAAGCTACAAAAATGCTGCACTTATTACACCTACCAACTTCACTAAATGAGGCGGAGGAGTAACTAAACATCTGACAGAGAGAGCAGGAAAGAGGAGGAGGTGTAGAGAGAGATGGAGGGACAAGAGAGAAAGCTGCCGAAGCCATGCTAGCCGTAAAGCTAAGCTAACCAAGCGGTACCTTACCTTACCTAAAAACAAAGTAATTAACCCAGTAAAACGCTTAAAGAGTCCTAAACCGTGAAGAAAATTAACGTTTTAATGTGTTTGTGTGTTAAGCAACTCAGAAAAAACTTATTGACAGAGAAAGTTAGATCAGTTCAAGAGAGAGAGAAACACCGACTTGCTACAAACGAGTTAGTCACAAAACAGGAAATGACGCGATACGTCTTACCAACGCGATACGTCTCCACGCCAAGACACCACACCTGGTGATTATTGCAATGATAGATGAAATTAATACAGATAACAGTATTAAAAACTATAGGGATAAATGGGAGTTTCTAAAATACAGAGTACGTCAGATTTCTATACTTAAGAGTAAACTGATATCCAAAGAAACAAAGAAAGAGGAACTAGAAATTATTAAAGAAATTAATAAAATCTGTAACAAACCCTCATTAAGTGAAGACAACAAACAAAAACTTTCACTGCTACAATCTTCTTTAGATAAAATGTACATCTCTAAAACCAAGGGAGCATTTATTAGATCAAGGGCGAAGTGGATAGAAGAAGGAGAACGTAATTCTGCTTACTTTTGTAATTTGGAAAAGAAAAGGCAAGAACAAAATGCAATTAAAACCTTATTGATTAACGATAACGAATGCTCAGACCCAGCTGTAATTTCCAAAGAAATCTTCAACTTCTACAGTAATTTATATTCGTCCTCCTTCGTGTCCTCAGATGCAGAGGCCTTCTTTGAGCATGTTAAAGTATGGGTACCCAGGATCGATGGTAGCTTCAAATCCATCTGCGAGGAAGATATCAGACTAGAAGAAATTGAAATGGTTGTGAAACACTTAGCGCTAGATTAATCTCCCGGACAAGATGGTATCACTAGTAATTTTTTTAAACATTTCTGGTAACACCTCAAAGAGATCTTCTTTAAAATGCTTAAAGAAATTCTAGAAACCCTAACTCTTCGTACCACTATGAAACAAGGAGTCATTACGCTTATCCCCAAACCCGGAAAAGACCATAGATTAATTGATCATTTAAGACCCATCACCCTACTTAATAATGATTATAAAATTTTTACTCATATATATGCAAACCGACTAAGATTGAGCATCAATCAAATTATTACAGAAACTCAATCTGGTTTTATAAAGGGAAGATCTATTCACCATAACATTAGACTTGTTCTTGATTTACTCGATTATAATTATCTACTTGAACATGATGGTTTCATTTTATTTTTAGATTTTTTTTAAAGCTTTTGATATGGTAAAACACAAGTTTATTTTCAGTACTTTGGAATTATTTGGCTTCGAAAAGAATTTTATGAATGTAATCAAATTAATATACAGAGATAAAAAAACAGCTCTGTCAAATTACCACAGGGTACCTGTCCTAGATTCCTTATAAGGAGAGGCATTAAACAAGGATGCCCCTTCTCCCCTCTCCTTTTCATTGCAGCAGCTGAGATGCTCTCCATTCTAATGAAGCATACAAATTTTAGAAAATTGACATTTTTGGCAATGATCTGACAATCAGCCAGCAAGCAGATGACACAACAGTGTTTATGAAAGATATCAACCAAATCCCTATTATAATCAAAACAATTGATTTCTTCTGGAAAGCATCCGGACTAAAACTAAATTTAAAAAAATGCGAATTGCTACCCATTCATGACTCTCCACTTACCGGCACCTCATGTTATAATATATCTGTTAAATCAGAGGTAAAATATTTAGGAATACATATTACAAAGGATGCTAACATTTCCAATAATCTTAAAGAGATATTTCTATTATTGGTCGAATTTTTCTCACAAAAATGGAATGTCTTTTAAGGTTTATTTATCCAGCTTTCTCCATTGCGCTCTCTCAAAAAACAATCAAATCTATTAATCAGGCTAATTTTAATTATATTTGGAATAGAAAAACTCACATCAGAAAAGGTACGCTAATCAAAAAATATGAAGAAGGAGGTCTTAATGCCATTGATATAGAATGTGTCAATGTCTAATTATATCCCAGTCATCCGCTGCAAAGAAGTCAACATTATGTTTACAGAGGTAAGTTTTATGTGGAGTTCCTGTTGGTGTCATAGTTGTCCTGGGTCTCTTCTGTGTATTTGCCCATTTATTGCACCACTTGCGAGTGTAGGCTAATCACTGACTAGCGGTAGTGATCTGAAACGTTTAACATGAACGTGCATACGTCACATCCACAGACACACCGCGCAAAAAATCCGACCCGACAGAAAAAAGGAAAAATTGGATTCAGGATTATAGGTGCACCCACGGTGAGCTGACAAGGTGTCAGTATGCTCATCAAAAGATATTTGAGTCATAGTCAAAGCAAAAGGCTAATGATACGTTTATTATGGGGAAAAATTCCATATAGCCTTTTTAATAACAAAAAAGCTGTGACTTATCTTTAAGAATAGATGGAATGGAAGTCATGTTTGATGAGGATCTCACTTGGCAATCACAAATAAGTTATATAAAAGGGAAAGTTGCCAAAGCCATAGCAGTATTATATAAAGTCAAGTTCCAACTAAATTCTTCTGGATTATTAACATTGTATCACTCACTGGTTGAGCCATATTTAATTTTTTGTTTAGAAATTTGAGGAGCCACATGTAAAACCTTTACATTATTCATTCTACAAAAAAGAGCTTTGAGGATCATTTATAACAATAACTGCAGAGATCACTCTAATCCATTATTCATTAGATATAAAATACTGAAATGTCATGACTTGGTAGAGAGGAAAATATTGCAAATAATGCACAGAGCAAATACGAGTAATTTACGAACTGATATTCAGAAAATGTTTCATAAGAGAGTGAGTGGGTACATGTTAATAAGAACTGATGCCTTTAAAAAAATGAAATACAAAACCAAACTAATATATTTAATATATATATACAGTACATGTTTTGTCTGTAACGTTCGGAGCTTGAGCTGTGGTAAACAGAGCAGAGCTGGCAACCTGGATGAGGAAACTCTACTGACTTTGTGATTTGTAGATAGCTTGAAGGTGGAGCCTCAGACCAAAACAGAACATGACAACAATAACATCACATGAGGGCTGCAACTTTCACTTTTAAATAACAATATCCTGGCCAGACCTCTATTGACAGTGATATAAGTATTTCAAAAGAACATGATTTCTTAATGTCTAGTGACATATCGGGGCCATTTTATGATTACTTAAAATAAATTTCTTACATTCGTTTCCTTTAACTGATTTCTCCTATATTTCTTTTTTTTTTAAAAGCGACTTTATCTAGATTTGTCCCTATATTTACGCAGAAAGTTCTAGTTAGTATTTTTTTGGGGTCTTATTTAGCAATGGGTATTGATTCACAGCTACTGTGATTAATTAGATTAAAGATTTTTATTGTTTGACAGACCTACTAAAAACAATAAAAAATAAGAGATGTATTTGGACCATGTTTGTATGTTTAACATTCTTTAGGCACCATTTCAAGCACCGGTTCAAGCACCTTTTAAGCACCGGCAGAGTTTCAAAAGTACCGGTTTGGCACCGGTATTGGATAAAACCTAAACGATACCCATCCCCACCCGCAACCCAACCTAGTGTGATTGGATTAGAGGAGCCCTTCTAGCCCACATCTAGTATCAGATTTCCTGCACTGCGTTTTGGTAATGAAATGTTCTCACGTTCTGTGTCACCTGCTTGGTTTGTGAGATGGCAGTGGCTGCATTATGTGAAAAGGACTGATAAAATTTTTGTTTCATTTGCCTGAAAGCAGTCGGGAAGAAAGTCATACCAAGAGACAAATTTAGGAAAGACAACCCCTTCGTGAATGCTGGCTTTTCAAATTGCTGTAAAGCCACTTTCAACGAGCATGAGAGATCAGAGTTGCACAGCGAGTCCATACAAAAGTTGACTGCTTTGGATGATGTTGTCAACATCTTAAGTCTTTGCCCGGCAAGATGGTGTATCCGCGACATGTCCATTAAACGCGTCACTGCAGCTTACCCCACACTCATGACAACACTGAGCGAGCTGAAGGATGACACGTGTGTCAGGGGGGACAGCAGAGCAAAGATCGGGGGGCTCTATAAACAGGCTTTAAAGGGGAGAACATATTTTGGTCTGTTATGATACCATGCCCTCTTTGAGCCCCGTGAAGCAGTTTCCATAAGCCTACAGAGTGCCACAGCAAGTGGAATGCATTGGTGTGCTGAAGGAGCAAATAGCCACACTCCGGGATGATGGAGTTGTGGACGAGCTGATCTGCAAGGTTGAAATCTGCATATCACAAAACTCCCTGAAAATGCCTGAGACCACCGCAGTGAGCAAAACCCCAGCTCGCCTTCGCCAAACTAGGCGGCCAGAGGCAGTTGCGCGTGGCACACAAACAGGGGATTGGTGACAAAGCTTTTTCGAGGCAATCGATGTGATGACAGCGGAGCTGGACAGAAGATTTGATCAGGCCAGTATGAAACTTGTTGCAAACCGAGAGAGGGCTGTTATCAAAGCAGCAGAGGGAAGGAGCATCAATCTCAGGGACTGTGTGTCACAGTCCAAGATGTAGCATCGTGTTTGTTAAAGCTCCAGCAACAAACAAGAGCCATGTTTTTAGAGACAGAAAAACTGTTAGTTAACCTGCTGCAGCTAAAAGTAAGAGCAAGGTGCCGGCATTCACTTTTCATTTCTATTCATGCTGTGTAATTTTGATCGTGTATTCTTTGTGTAACGCATGTCGAGAACTGTTAATAACGTATGAATAGTTGGAAATTATTTCCTTGTGGGTTGTGTAAAAAGTTTGAACACAGAGTGAGAAAAAGTGTTATTTACTGTGTTTTCGTAATGGATGTGTTCAATAACATGTTCAAATAATAGAACATTATTTCCTTGTGGGTTGTGTAAAAAGTTTGGAGATGGAGACAAAAAAAGTGTAATTTAATGTGTAGTGGATGTGCGTAATGGATGTGTTAATGTGTTTAAATACACTGACCATCCTCAGCTATTTTCTGTGACACTTAGTCGCTGATATTCCCCGCACATTACACTGAGACCTGACTTGCTCTCCTTTGAACCGTCTTTAAGCAGGGGAATGAGCTGCACAAGCTCAGATAGCATGATCACACGTCATAAAAAAAGTAGTTGTTTCCCCACTCACAAAAGACGTTTTATCTTCAACATGAATTGAAAGGGAGTAAAACAGAAACGTGCATGAATATAATTCAGATCGTACACAAACATTCTTTACCCTTATCTTTCAAGTCTCTCCTTTGGAAATGCAAAAATTGTCTGTACACTGTATGTGGGAAGTTTGTGGTCAGTTCAATAACTGTTGGTAAGCAATGTTTGTTGCCTTTAATGCCCTAATTTTTTTTAACGAAGTACACACACACACACACACACACATATATATATAATATAAAAAATGATTTGTAAGCTGTAAAATTGTGTGTATATATATTGTGTATGTATATATATATTTTTTTTTCAGAACTAGAAAATGTTGCTTAAAAAGTACAAGTTGTCCAGGTATCATTTTATATCTTGTAAAATTTGTGACACTTCCCTTCTCTAAAAATAATATAACATGTTCCACAGTTTCCGGTAACACATTTCCCTGTGTAACCGAGTCTTTAGGGCGCCCATACTGAGTGAATAATAAAAGGACACGAATGGCTGTCTTCAGCGGCAACAGTGCCGAACTTTATTCTCTCCTTTTCTACTTTTTTTTCACACCCGCTCCGGCACCACACAACACTGCCCCTTCACAATAAACTACACCCTGTGTGATGAACACCTGTCGAGCCTACTGGGGCTGCCATAACAAACAGATAAGTTACATACCTCCCCCCCTCTGGAAAGAAACGTCCTTGTTTCACACCTTAACAGCATCACTCAACAGGTTATATTGGGAAACACACAAACCCTTCGAACTGAAGGTGTAACTGTAAAGTGCAGCACATCTTTTCTCCTAACTTAATAGTACTGTTTCACACTGATATAAACCATCAACAACTTCTTATTTTTTCTTTTCTTTTTTTTGCTTGAAAAAAAGTATATATATCTTTATATATATAAACATTCCCACAGGTATTAATCAGCTCAGCATGCCCCTTATTTCTCGGATCAGAAACCAACAAGCCCGTGGACCCACCAAGAAAACATAACACTAACTCACAAATTATACATACATTGAAACTACGCCATTCACTGATCAACAACAAAGTCCTTGAAATGAGCAGGCTGCCTGACGGCTCACCCAAACCGAGACAACTGTGCCCACAACTCGAGCCCCTAGCAGAACCCGTCCTCACACTATCAGCGATACGTGGTTCCTCAACCACCCAGTTCCCAGGTAACAGTCCACCATCCAGCTGTGAGAGGCCTGAAGAAGGGGAAGAAACGCTGGGGGAACCGGGAAAGAGCGACAGTGTGTATGGCTATAGCCGATCGTGGTGAACGATCTGCTCCTGCCCGTCAGAGTCCAAACGATAGCCAATGCGATAGGTGAGACCAACGTCTGCCTGCGAGCCCAACGCAGCCAGGATTCTGAACGGGCCCTTCCAGTGAGGGGCTAGTTTCATCCGTTCCTCCGTAGGATTACGGAGCCACACCAGATCCCCCATGGCATAGGGTCGGTGCCGAGCTGTTCCATCACGATACAGTTTCTGTTTTTCGCGCGCACAGGTGCTGACCCGCCTCGCCGCACTGAAGGCAGTCTCCAGTTTCTCCACCAGAGAGGTCACGTAGTCCCCCCGAGATGAAAAGACCCCCCAGCGCCCCTGCTGTGATGGGACCAACACATCCACGGGGACTCTGGCTTCGCGTCCATGAACCAGATAGCATGGAGTGTAGCTGGTGCTAGCATGAACAGACGTGTTGTATGCAAAAGCCAAAGATTTCAGGTAGTCATCCCGTTCTCCACCAATGGCAAGAAACGCCTTGGCCAGCTGACCAATAAGAGTCCGATTAAAACGTTCAATCATGCCATCTGATTTGGGATTGTAAGGGGCTGTGCGGGTCTTGGTGATCCCCAAAAGGTGAAACAGTCTCTGCACAATCTCAGACTCAAATTGCCGGCCCTGGTCACTGTGAAGCGCCTCTGGGATGCCATGTAGCAGCACATAGTCGTCAAACAGGCACTGTGCTACTGACTGAGCCGTCTGGTTATGAAGGGGTACAGATTTACAAACTTAGTGAAGTAGTCTTCAACTACTAACGCATATCTGTTACCTGTAGAAGTCACTGGCAGTTCTAGAATGTCTGTAGCCACTCTTTGAAATGGTCGGCTTGCTTGCACCCCCCCCCATTCATTGGTGCTCTATGCTTGGGCACTGGGGCCCTGCGGGTGTGGGGTGTGACAGGGGATGTACCGCTCACACCACTGCTGAATATCGCTGAACATGAAGGGCCAGAAATAAGTCTGTCTCGCTCTTTCCCATACTCTGTCCGCTGAGAAATGTGCCGTAACAGGACCTCCATACAGATGTTGTTGCACTTCTGGGACAAGCAAGGAGGGCACAACCACCTGGCAAACAGCACCCCCGATGGTGGAGGGGGAGTTCACCGTACGACACAGTCCATTCACAACAGAGAGACGAGAGAACTCTGTCCACGGTTTACGCAGCTTCCGAGGCTGACCCCTCATTTGCACCCGAGGAGGCCGAGAACCATTACATTCAATCCAGTCCAGTACTCTGCTAATGTCAGGATCAGCCCTGACAAGGATCAGCTTTTGTGGGACTCTGTTCATACTACCGTTGCTTTGTCAGTCTCTGACAAAGCAACGGTAGTATGAACAGAGTCCCACAAAAGCCCTCACCTCAGTTGGATTCTTGGGAGTTGGCCAACTCCTCACTTTTTCCGTGTTCCGGAGGTCAGGCTGCAGGCCATGGCGGGACACCACATGTCCCAGGAACACGACATGATCTCTAGCAAGGTGACACTTTCTCGGGTTAAGTCTAAGGCCATCTGCCTGAATCCTGGAGAAAACCTCACGGAGGCTGCAAAGGTGGTACTCAAACGTGGGGCTGTATATCAGAACATCGTCGAGATACACCACACACACTTGCCATGGAAGTCCCCTCAGCACCAGCTCCATCATCCGCTGAAACATGGCAGTTGAGTTGGTGTGGCCCATTGGCATCGACCGCCACTGGTAGAGACCCCGTCCGGTGGTGAAGGCTGTCTTGCGGTCTTTCTCTGCGACCTCCACTTGCCAATAGCCATTAGAGAAATCCAAAGTGCTAAACCAGAGGGAGCTGGCCAGTGCATCCAAGGTGTCATCTACTCTGGATGACAGTCTTTCACAGTTATACTGTTCAAGCAGCGATAGTCAATGCAAAATTTCCACTCACCGCTCTTCTTCTTAACAAGAACCACAGGCGAGGCCCTGGGGCTGCAGCTGCCATCCATCATTCCATCCTCTAAAAGGGCCTCCACCTGCCTATCAATTTCCACCTTCTTGTCTGGAGAGGCACGATAAGCTTGCTGTCTTATGGGAGGATGGTCCCCTGTCTTGATGCTATGCTTGATGAGGGTGCATTTACCAGCCACTCCCTTGGTCATGTTGAATATCTCTTGGTGTTCTGTTAACAGAGCAACAATTTTTTTCTTTTTGCTGTTGGCTGGCAGGAGACTCTTGCAGAGAGACCAAAGGTGGTTCCGTGGATGAAATAGCAGAGACTGTCTTGACCGGAACATGCGTGACTGGCAAAATTTCTGATTCGTGCACCGGGAAAAACTCCCTCAGATATGCCCTCTCTCTGTGTAATGTCCTGATGTGTAGGATTTACCGCATGGGCCAGCGTAACCCCTTTCCTCACAGAGGTAACTGCATGAGCCACCACACACTCACATTTGTTCTGGACGTTGGGCTTTAGATAGCCCACAAAGTCGGGAGACTGGTCCATGGGCGTGGCCGGTGACACACTGACTGGCACCAGCATTTCACTGAGGGGAGGCAGTGTGGTGGCAGGGGTTATAGAAACGTTACAACACTCCGGAATCAAGTCTTTTCCACACAGGAGCGGAATGATTGTGTCCCATAACTGCAGTGTGCCATGAGCATAATCCAGGAGGGCACGGTTTAGAACCAGAAAGTCCAGGCCCAGTAGTGCTATCTGTGTGGACCCCCGAAGCAAGTGGAACACATGCTGCCAAGAGTTATTTCCCAGATGTAACGGGGCTGTTATAGTTCCCAACGTGTCCAGCATTTGTCCATTCACAGCACGTGCAGCAACAAAGTCAGCCTTTAGGGGGCGCCTGTGCAGTGTTGGTATGAATTTCCACAGTTATGCTGATGATACACAATTATATTTATCCATAAAACCTGATGAAACCAATCAGTTAGGTAGATTACAAGCATGTCTCGAAGACAGAAAAACTTGGATGACTGAATTTTCTGCGCCTAAATTCAGACAAGACAGAGGTTGTTGTCTTTGGACCAGAACCTTTAAAAAGGAAACTGCTATGTCAATCACTTCATCTGGATGGCATTAGTTTGGCCTCTGGTAATAATGTAAAGAACCTGGGTGTAATTTTTGACCATGACATGACATTTAAGTCTCATATTAAACAGGTTTTTATGATTTCTTTATTTCACCTTTGGAATATTGCTAAAATTAGAAACATCCTGTCCAGGAGTGATGCAGAGAAACTAATCCATGCATTTGTGACTTCGAGGCTGGACTACTGTAATTCCTTATTATCAGGAAGTCCATAAAATGCAATCAAAGCCTTCAGTTGATCCAAAATGCTGCAGCAAGAGTTCTGATGAATATTAAAAAGAGAGATCAAATTACTCCTGTTTCGGCTTCTGTCCATTGGCTCCCTGTTAAATCCAGAATAGAGTTTAAGATCCTCCTCCTTATGTATAAAGCCCTTAATAATCAAGCTCCATCGTACATCAGAGAAGTGATTGTTCCATATGTTCCTAACAGAGCACTCCGTTCTCAGAATGCAGGACTACTGGTAGTTCCTAGGATTTCAAAAAGTAGAATAGGAGGCAGATCTTTTAGTTATCAGGCTCCTCTTCTGTGGAACCAGCTCCCAGTTTTAGTTCGTGAGGCAGATACTCTGTCTGTTTTTATGACTAAGCTTAAAACCTTCCTTTTTGATAAAGCTTATAGTTACTTATATAGACACTACACCTCTCCGATTTCTAACAGTAATGTATTAATTTACCAGAATAAAATGATTAGAGAAATGAACAAAGGTTGAATCATGAATCAGGACAGAAACAGATTTACACCAGGTTTTAAGGATAGAAAGTGATGGACAAAGAGGCTACCGACAGCCCGCATTGGTCAGTGTACTGCCTTCATCTCCCTATTCCAAACTGGCCGGTCAACGAACCGGCCAGGGGGGGGTCGTCGAAGTAAATAATGCCAGAGTCTTCGGAAGAGCGGGCCTTTATCTACTCCAGTTATATCACTTACCAATAATATTATCTCTCTATTACACAGATTCTGGAGAGGGCGCAGTCCTATGAGCAAGGAGAGATGCATAAGCACTACAATATTTACCCACTTACCTCCTTCTTTCCTCCTGGATTTCCAGGCAGGAAGTAGAGGGAGATGGAGTGTTCAGCCCGATCCGGCGAGGGGAGGATGCAGCCCGGTCCGGCAGCCCTCCTCAACTCCATCTCCCTCACACCGTACATTGCTAATAGACTTAAGAATTAGGGGAAAAAAATATCCTTTTTCAGACTCAACTGACCCTAACACACCTTCTACTTTTCTTTTCTACTACTCTTCAGATATATTTTTTCTGATGTTAATGCGATTGTTAACCCAGTTTTCTCTCAGTGTTTTTCTCCCCATAGAAGCTCTACCCGGTCTGGTACCCTGCTCAGCTATAATGCCCTCCTGCTGGATGGGGAGCGTTGGTCCAAATGATGCTCAAAGTCACCAAGCATCCTCCCTGCTGTCTCTTCTGTGTCTTCTCAGCCTCCCAGACGGTCGTGGCAGATGACCGCTTGTACTGAGCCAGGGTTCTGCCAGAGATTTCTTCCTGTTAAAGGGGAGTTTTTCATCTCCACTGTCGCTACATGCTTGCTCAGTATGAGGGTTTGCTGAGGAATTGCTGCTGTTGGAGGCTGCATGATCCGGGCACAACCTCATGTCAATGACAACGCAATCTGCTGGGATTCCTTACACAGAAAACTTAACTGATTGGAATGTTTGTATAATTGTATTGAGATGACTTTTGTTGTAAAGTGCCTTGAGATGACATTTGTTGTGAACTGGCATTATATATATAAAAAAGTGAATTGAATTGAAAAATTAATTACTTAATACGTTTGATTTTGTGCATTTTTTAAATATACCAAGGGAACTTGATTTTTAAATTTCCCTGTTAAGGGCATTCCACAATCTTACAACATTTACAGAAATATTACATTCCTTTAGTTTGGTTTTGAATTTCGCTTTTCAGAAGGGCTTCTGATCATGTTTGAATTTGCCATCTACCAGACTGTTTTGCCTGGTGATCACAGTGATAGCTAGTGTAGCTCAGTGGTTACGTTTTTTGACTTGCAATCCGGTGATTGTGGATTCGATGCCCCGATCCAGAGAAGTATTTTGTTATGTTATTGAGTTAGTAAAATTGTGATTAAGGTTATACATTTTACCCAGCATTTATTTTATTATTACATTTATTTCATTCAAAAATGATAATAATAAACACAACCAAATAAAGTATACATAAAGATATTGGAGGAAAAAAAACATTTGAATGAAAAGGAACAGATAGTAGAAAAAACATCTTATAATTTCTGCCTGTTTTTACAAAAGAAAATTATCTGTCATATCTGACTGAGAATATTATAAACTCAGTCACTTTCTAATTTTCAAATATAATCATTGACATTTTAATTTACCTTTTCATAATCACTTAATACATTTGATTTTATACATTTTTAAATATATATTTATATATACACTACCGTTCAAAAGTTTGGGGTCACATTGAAATGTCCTTATTTTTGAAGGAAAAGCACTGTACTTTTCAATGAAGATAACTTTAAACTAGTCTTAACTTTAAAGAAACACACGCTATACATTGCTAATGTGGTAAATGACTATTCTAGCTGCAAATGTCTGGTTTTTGGTGCAATATCTACATAGGTGTATAGAGGCCCATTTCCAGCAACTATCACTCCAGTGTTCTAATGGTACAATGTGTTTGCTCATTGGCTCAGAAGGCTAATTGATGATTAGAAAACCCTTGTGCAATCATGTTCACACATCTGAAAACAGTTTAGCTCGGTACAGAAGCTACAAAACTGACCTTCCTTTGAGCAGATTGAGTTTCTGGAGCATCACATTTGTGGGGTCAATTAAACGCTCAAAATGGCCAGAAAAAGAGAACTTTCATCTGAAACTCGACAGTCTATTCTTGTTCTTAGAAATGAAGGCTATTCCATGCGAGAAATTGCTAAGAAATTGAAGATTTCCTACAACGGTGTGTACTACTCCCTTCAGAGGACAGCACAAACAGGCTCTAACCAGAGTAGAAAAAGAAGTGGGAGGCCGCGTTGCACAACTGAGCAAGAAGATAAGTACATTAGAGTCTCTAGTTTGAGAAACAGACGCCTCACAGGTCCCCAACTGGCATCTTCATTAAATAGTACCCGCAAAACACCAGTGTCAACATCTACAGTGAAGAGGCGGCTGCGGGATTCTGGGCTTCAGGGCAGAGTGGCAAAGAAAAAGCCATATCTGAGACTGGCCAATAAAAGAAAAAGATTAAGATGGGCAAAAGAACACAGACATTGGACAGAGGAAGACTGGAAAAAAGTGCTGTGGACGGATGAATCCAAGTTTGAGGTGTTTGGATCACAAAGAAGAACGTTTGTGAGACGCAGAACAACTGAAAAGATGCTGGAAGAATGCCTGACGCCATCTGTTAAGCATGGTGGAGGTAATGTGATGGTCTGGGGTTGCTTTGGTGCTGGTAAGGTGGGAGATTTGTACAGGGTAAAGGGGATTCTGAATAAGGAAGGCTATCACTCCATTTTGCAACACCATGCCATACCCAGTGGACAGCGCTTGATTGGAGCCAATTTCATCCTACAATAGGACAATGACCCAAAACACACCTCGAAATTGTGCAAGAATTATTTAGAAAAGAAGCAGGCAGCTGGTATTCTATCGGTAATGGAGTGACCAGCGCAGTCACCAGATTTGAACCCCGTTGAGCTGTTGTGGGAGCAGCTTGACCGTATGGTAAGCAAGAAGTGCCCATCCAACCAATCCAAATTGTGGGAGCTGCTTCTAGAAGCGTGGGGTGCAATCAAAAAATTGTTTGGGTGACCCCAAACGTTTGAACGGTAGTGTATAACGTTACGAAACCTAAAAGACCTCGTTATCAATCCGAAATACGTCGTGACAAAGTTCGAAATAAAACAAGGATTTGTATAGGAGATGCCATTGAAAGATGGAGACGGCTGAAAATGGAGAAGAATTTGGATACAGATGTCAACATCACCAATTTTCTCCTTGACAGGTAAGATTCACCTATCAGAATCAGAATCAGAATCGGTTTTATTGCCATTGTTTGAGAACAAGTTCACAAACTAGGAATTTTTTCCGGTACAGTTGTGCACGTAAAACATTTAACATAAGTAAAAATAAAATAAAATAAAATAAAAAAATAAAATAAAAAATAAAATAAAAAGAATGAGCCATAAGGCTATAGTCTTTATAAATATTATAATCTGTACGTATATAAAAGAACTATGAAAAGATAAACATCCTTTTTAACATGAGAGCAGCAGCAGGGTTCCATTCACAGATGTGCAGGTGAATGACAGCAGCAGATCTAAGTGTGATCAGACCACACAGTGCAGTAAAATAAAGTTACGTAGTGCAGATGGTTCTATCCTACATGGGTCTTTAACTGAACTATCGGGTCTTGTTATTGTTCATGAGTCTGATGGCGGAGGGGAAGAAACTGTTCAGGTGGCGGGAGGTGTGGGTCTGGATGGACCGTAGCCTCCTGCCTGAGGGGAGGAGGGAGAATAGTCGGTGTCCAGGGTGAGAAGAGTCAGCTGTGATCCGACCCACACGCCTCCGGGTCCTGGAGGAGAACAGGTCCCGGAGGGATGGGAGCCTGCAGCCAATCACCTTCTCAGCAGCACGCACGATGCGCTGCAGTCGGTGTTTGTCCCGGTCTGCGGCGCCGGGGAACCACACGGTGATGGAGGAGGTGAGGATGGACTCGATGATGGCCGTGTAGAACTGCACCAGCATCTCGGTCGGCACTTTGAGTTTCCTCAGCTGCCGCAGGAAGTACATCCTCTGCTGGGCCTTCTTGATGAGGGAGCTGATGGTTGGCTCCCACTTGAGGTCCTGGGTGATGGTGGTGCCCAGGAAACGGAAGGAGTACACGATGGAGATGGGGGTGGGAGAGTCCATCAGGGTGAGGGGATACGGTGGGGCTGTGACTTTCCTGAAGTCCATGATCATCTCCACTGTCTTCTGGGCGTTCAGCTCCAGGTTGTTGTGACTGCACCAAGAAGCCAGCCGGTCCACCTCTCTCCTGTAGGCGGACTCATCACCGTCTGAGATAAGTCCGATGAGGGTGGTGTCGTCCGCAAACTTGATCAGCTTTACGGACTGGTGACTGGAGGTGCAGCAGTTTGTATACAGCGAGAAGAGCCAGGGGGAGAGTACACAGCCCTGAGGAGTCCCAGTGTTTGTAGTCCGATTGTCCGAGACAATCTTCCCCAACCGCACGTGCTGTCTCCGGTCCGACAGGAAGTCAGTGATCCACCTGCAGAGGGAGTCGGGCACGCTGAGCTGGTAGAGCTTGTCTCGTAGCAGTCCAGGGAGGATGGTGTTGAAGGCAGAGCTGAAGTCCACAAACAGGATCCTGGCGTAGGTTCCTGGGGAGTCCAGATGCTCCAGGATGAAATGGAGGGCCAGGTTCACTGCATCATCCACAGACCTGTTGGCTCTGTAGGCGAACTGCAGTGGGTCCAGGAGGGGGGCGGTGATGTCCTTGAGGTGGGGCAGAACCAAGCGCTCAAATGACTTCATGACCACAGACGTCAGCGCCACCGGCCTGTAGTCATTAAGTCCTGTGATCCGTGGCTTTTTGGGGACAGGGCGATGGTGGAGGTTTTGAAGCAGGACGGCACGCGACAGAGCGCCAGGGAGGTGATGAAAATGTCCGTGAACACGGGGGCCAGCTGATCCGCGCAGTGTCTCAGGGTGGAGGGGGAGACACCATCCGGCCCGGGGGCCTTCCTCCTGTTCAGCCTCAAAAACTGTCGGCGCACATCCTCCTCCTGGATGGAGAGGGCAGGGGGGGAGGAGGGGGGGTCTGAGGAGTCCTTTGATGAAGTGCTGGGGTCGTTGATGGTTGGGGTGATGGTGGGGAGCAGAGGTGTGAGGAGCAGACGGCTGTTCAAAGCGGCAGTAGTGTGTATTCAGGCCCTGGGCGAGAGTCCGGTCGTTCAGGGCCTGGGGGGCTTTGGGCTTGTAGTTTGTGAGAGCCCTCAACCCCCTCCACACGGCTGCAGAGTCATTGGAGCTAAAGTGTTCCTGTATACGGTTGGAGTACACAGATTTTGCTCTTCTCACTTCACTGCTGAAGTGGTACTTTGCTCGTCTGTATGTACTCCAGTCCTCGCTCCGCCGCGCTACTTCCTTCTCCTCACGTAGGCGCCGGAGCTTGGGTGTGAACCAGGGCTTGTCATTGTTATAACAAATCCTGGTGCGCGTTGGGATGATGCGCGTCTCATTGAACTGAATGTATGAGGTCACAGTGTCCGTATACTCGTCCAGATTGTCCGTGGCTGCTCCAAACGCTCCCCAGTCTGTCGTCTCCCAACATGAGCGCAGCTCCTCCACAGCTTCAGAGGTGTATTTCCTTGTTGTTATCACCACAGGCTTGGCCAATTTCAGTCTCTGTCGGTATGAGGGAATTAGGTGCACCATCACGTGATCTGATAGTCCGAGGGCAGCGCGCGGCACAGCATGATACGCTCTGCTGACTGTAGTGTAGCAGTGATCCAACGTGTTCTCCTCTCTGGTCGGGCATTTAATGAACTGTCTATACTTTGGTAATTCCTGGCTCAGGTTTCCCTTGTTAAAGTCACCAAGCACGATAACAACAGAGTCCGGAAAGGACCGCTCCGCATGTAATATCTGGTCCTTGTTACTTCTCATCAGCAGCGCTAGTTCGTCCATCTTGTTGGGAAGTGAACGGACGTTTGAGAGAAAGATGCCAGGTAAAGGCGTGCGCGCGCCCCGTCTGCGCAGGCGGACGAGTGAACCCGCTCGCTTTCCACGGCGCCGTTTCGCTCTTTTGGTCAAAAAATGGACCAGGTCCGCAGCTGATGCTAAAAAAACTGGTAATAAGTCCGTAGGGGTGGTAGTTCTAATGTCCAGAAGCTCCATGCGGGTATAAGAGCACGCAGATGAACAGTTAACGCACAATAACAAACAAAACAGAGCGCACGAAAGCACCACGGCTGCCGTCCTCGGCGCCAAATACGTATGTTGGGCTAACTTACTTGTACTTAATGTAAATTTACATTTCAAATATTCACGACAGTGGAACAAAGTTATGCATGTTCGTGGAAAGTAACGTTACGTTAGTGCATATGGAGGAGATTGGTCATCAAACTGAAAAGGTAAGGAATTTTTTTTGCAGATAAAAACGACGTGTCGTCATTGCTAACATTAGCATCAGGGCCCGTTTCTTTGTCATTATGCTGAACTGTCGAGGAAAACAACAGCACGTCGATTCTGGCAATGTGAAACGTAATGGAGACGTATTGAGTAGCTTATACCTCGATACAAATAATTCCTCATTCGTTCTTCACGTACATTGTGGTACACACATGCTGCAAGTTAACCTGTATGACCATTGCTAATGTTATTTTGTTAGGGTCAGCCGTTCCTGCTGGATCCCGCAGCAGCTGGCAACCTCGAGTCAGGAAGGGATACACAGTTCTGCTGTATTTTGAATGTGATTGCAGTACCGCTTTTGGCCCCAATCCTACATACGTTTCCTTTAACTTTTTTTTTTTTACTCCACAGTCACATTCATAATTTATTTGTGGTCCCATATGAATAATAACAAATAGAGGCAGAACTAAGCCAAATATATGAAAAAACATAAAATTTGGATATCAGCAGTCTGATAAATATCACATAAATAAAATGTAATATAGACTTAGTAATCAAATGTCACAATTGATCATTTTCCAAAAGTAAACAGCAGATTCCCCAGTTCAACACAAGAAATAAACGCTCCTATTGAAGATGGACACAGCTACTTCCGCTAATATTTTAGCACTAATTTCAGTCCGAAAACATCACCTTAACTGAATAATTTCGTATTATTAACGCAGCGGTATCTCACTATGAAATGTACTGAAACAATACAGTGAACCAACCTGCATTAATATACAAAAATACGAAGCATTTAAACTTTAAGCACCGCACACCCCAAACTCTGACTGCACTGCACACAAAGCAAACACTGAAACGAACACACTGAAGCGGACATCCGAAGCGGACGGATAATTCCAACGGACAATTTATAAACTTATATCACCACAAAGCCAATACGGCAATAATAATATACTCCCATGTCATTTAGGACCACAAACACATGCTGCTGCACAACAATCCACAACAATCCGTAGTTCTGTTGTATGTTCTTTGTATGCATTCAATGCGTAAAACACACACAAAAAAGTTAATTTTAGGAATTAATCCACCCGCGTTGGTACATTAATTTCCACAGCCCTTATTTTTAGCAGGTTTTTTTTGCACAGGGATAGCCAAATAAGGCACCGAAATTTGCGCTGCTTTTCGGTCTGGTTACTACCATTCATGTCGGAACCAGTGCCGTAATGGCACCGGATATCAGTACCCATCCCTAGTTGCGGGTGCTGAGGCAGGACCTGCTTGTGAAACTGCAGAGGGAGGCGAGCAGACAGTTTCCTCCCTCTGGCTGCTTTCTGTAGTCATGATTACGTTACTTGTATTCTTCTTCACTGGTGGTGGTTTTCCAAAAAAATCTGAAGTGCGCTTCTGTGACATTTCCAAATCGTTTTTGTTATTAGTAGTTTTGTTATTAAAATTTACAAGCCTACTCTGCGGCAGCTACTGAATGGAACGAGCAGGAGTCGGACTCCTCTTTATTCCATGACCACTAGCCTGCCGGACGTTGACAACTTCCGGGAGTGTGAACCTGTGTTGATTAGGCCTCAAAATTAAATTAAAATCTAAGATGCACGTAATAGACTCCTTGTGTCAAAATAATTTCCAAAAATATTAATAAGGAATTTATAAATTGTGCAAAGTACTTTTGACACATTTTTTAAAAAGCTCCCTTTCGCCACTAGGGGGTGCTTAAGCACTGATTCCACCTGACGACTGGAGGCTTGATCATCGTTAGAGCATGAATAAAAGCCTCAGCTACCGGAAGGCGCAGGGGAGAGGGGGACCCTGGCCACGTCTCCGCGGGCACCACTATTTGAGAAGCACTGATGTAGGGTGATTTCCTCCTTGAGCCACATCCTCCTTCATGACACAGATATCACCTGCTATACATAAATCCATTAAGCATTCAAGTTTTTCAATATTTGGTTTAGAAAATATGCCTACAACTGATTATGTGATCAAAATAGTCACTTGAAAAATAACTGTGTACATAGTGAATAACCCTTGAACAAGATACATGAGATCAGCATTTAAGAATCATTTTCAAGAAAAGCTATGTATCCAGGTTTGTTCTGGAACTGTTTATTGAATTAAAAAAGCAAATCACATTTACTATTACAATAAGTAGACCTGAAGCAATGCATTGTAACAGTTTAAAAGTTTATATTGAATGTTTCATCATTTATTTCTTAATATCTCAATTGGATATATTTAAATATATTTAAAATATATTTATTTTAGATTTGTTCTTTATTTTTTTAAGTTGAATGGTGATTAATTCACAGCTACCCTTTGATCAATTAGGTCAAAATTTCCAATAGTTTAAAAGCACTACTAAAAATAAAAACATATATATATATATATATGTATGTATGTATGTATGTATGTATGTATGTATGTATATGTATTATATATATATATCACTTATTCTTGAGAGTTGGGACAAAACCGGTTTTAAAATTTAAACTATATAACCATGTAAAGGTGCAGGTTCTAAATTAAAAAATATTGTTAACAAATTAACTTTTTTCCTGTTCGATCTCAATTTGTGTCAACTCCGTCAGACACAATAATAATAATGTATTTTTAGTTTTTACAGTTCAACAAGGATCTAAAGTTATAAACTATATAGTAATAGGTTTTAGTTACACTTATATGTAATAAAATTGAAGATATACATCCATCCATCCATCTTCTTAACCGCTTATCCAATTCAGGGTCACGACCTATCCCAGCAATTATCAGGCGTTAGGCAGGGTACACTCTGAACAGGACGCCAGTCTGTTGCAGGGCCAACACAGAGAGACAGACAACCATTCACACTCACATTCATTCCTAGGGACAATTTAGAGTGATCAATTCACCTATCATGCATGTTTTTGGACTGTGGGAGGAAGCCGGAGTACCCGGAGAGAACCCACGCATACATGGGGAGAACATGCAAACTCCATGCAGAAAGACCCTGGGCTGGGATACGAACCCACGACCATCTTGCTGCAAGGCAACAGCGCTAACCACTGCGCCACCGTGCAGCCCTTGAAGATATACATTTTAATTGTTATTTTACACTTTAAAGAAAACTTGAATCTCTAAAAAGAAAACGTGTGTTGCTGACATTTTAAAACTCTGCCTTTGATTTTAATGTAATAAAATCAGATCAGATATGTCTTTATAACAAAAAGACCAGAAAAATAAGAAAAAACATTTTCTTTCAAAAAATAACAAAACATACATCTGACAGTGTTGACCAAGAACTGACAGTGTTGACAAAAATGTCTGAACTATTTAACAAACAAAAAATGGTTTTACTCAATGGAGGTAAAATATTCGAAATGACTATCTTAATATATTGCCTATATTTTAAATATATTATGAACTGAATATTAAACTGTCTACAACTGTCAAAATTAGAATGATGAAAAACACGTCCTTCGGTTCTTGCTTTCTTCTCTCCATCTCTTCATCTTTCTCTCCTCCTTCACCTCCACCTCTCAAATGTGTTTGAGTGTAAATGGCAATGTGAAAGACGATGTGTGGGGTGTTTTTGTGTAAGAATGTGTGTTTGGGTGTATTTTGACGTGTAGTATGTGTGCATTTGTGTGTAACCATTGTGATTTGAAAATGGAACTTATGTCAGCAACAGACGTCGGGCATGCTCACGGACTATGAAGTCCATCACATCAGGGGCTATGTTGTAGATCTCTTGTGTTCTTGATTGGACTAGTGATGCCTTTCCTATTAGTTTCACTTTGATATCTTTAACTGGGCAGAAGACGACATTCTTTCTGCCATGCTTAGGTTGAACCTTTGCTGTTGGACCATGGGGATGCAGAAACTCCAATTTCATGTCTTGATGCTCAAGATCGACAGCAATGGTCTTTGTTAGCCCCCAGTGGTCATCATATACTACAGCCAGCCAGTCTCCATAATTAAGGCTACTAACAGTTGTTACTGTCATAGTACCTTCAGGGCCTTTCAGAAGCTCCTCGTCCAACTCCTCTATCCCTTCTTTGACTTATTTTTCCATCTCTACCATCAATATGCCCAAAGTACTTTTTTTTCCTTGCCCTTCTCTTATCAGAATGTTGTTCCATTGAGTAGTCATGGAAAACGAAGGTAGGGCTGAAGCACAGGCAAAGCAACATCTGGCTGCAAAAGCAGGATATTTGTCTGTGCTGGATCATGTTCTCTTTTGCAATGACCTGGTGTATTTGTCTTGTTGATGGAATTTGTTTGAGAGGCTGGATTAAAAGTGCATCATATCTTTGCATATCTTCTTCTGCAATGCAGTACAGCTGAATGCCCGTCAGACTGTTTGAAACCTTCTCAAGAAATGTCTTTCCATCTATCAAGTCATTTCCTCTTAGTACCAGGTTGTCAGCTGTTCTTTTCACTGTCCCGCCTATGCCATCTGGGGCACTCTTACCATGGGAAGTGGGGAAGAAGTTTCATGTTGCTCCTTCAAACCCCAGTGTATGTGGAGTACCAGACAGGAGAAAACAATTCTTGTTGTTTTTATACAGTTACTTGGACCATCTGACCAAAAGTGTACAGTGGTAACTTTAGGATATTTAATATTGATTGTTTTTAGAACTGGCTCCATATGTGTCCAGACTGCATCCTGTCTTTTTTACTCTTAAACTGTAAAAAACCCAGCCTTTCCCCCCTTAAAGTAATACATTCCAGTATGTAGGGGCTATCTGGGGAATCTTTTGTCTTAAATGGCAGGCCTGAACTTCAGACTGATATTTGCATCTCCAGGATTCTGAAAAGTCAACATGAACAACTGCTGTACATTCATCACGTCTCTATTGTCTTTCTATATGTTTTTGATTGTTTTTTCCCTAAACACATGTGCTGTGGTCTCATTTATGAGTTTTTGTTCATATAGTTTGATAAGATTTGACAGATTGCTGCTGTGTTGAACTAGCTTAATGTTTATATGAATTCCACTGGATGTGTTTTCTTCAACTTTCTCCCACTGCTTCCACTGAACATGGATTTTGTCTTGCTCTTTGGAATGGTTCTTGTATTAATACATCGTGAACAGGTATGAAGACAGGCCTCACTTACCGGTGAGCAATAAACTAATTGAAAACTGTCATCTAGTTAGTTTGACTTTACAACACCCGATGATCTAAGGACCTCAAGCATTAGTCTTGCATGTTCATTTGACACAGACATGTCTTCCTGTCAGATGTTTTTGGTGCTGTTACATAGAATGGCCTCAAGGCAGAGAATGAAGAATAACTCAGCTTATCATTGGATTCCTAATGAGGAATTCAGTGTGAATGTTGATCATGGAGTCTGTAGGGATCATTCGCTGGTGCTTTATGCTGTTCCTAGTGAGGGTATCCGTCTTATCTGTTGTGACACGTGCAGAGTTCAGGAAGAAATCCTGAACATTCGGGGTTATATTTGTAAAAATGATGGCTTTTTCTTTGTCTTTCGTTTCTCTCATTAATTTGTAGGTTAATCCAAACTGGTGGATTTGATGAGGGAGATTATACAGGTGCTGGCCAGTAAATTAGAATATCATCAAAAAGTTGAATTATTTCAATAATTCCATTCAAAACGTGAAACTTTTACATTATATTCATGCAATGCGCACAGACAAATGTATTTCCAATGTTTATTTCTTTTAATTTTTATATTTATAAGTGACAACTAATGAAAACTCCAAATTTGGTATCTCAAAAAATTAGAATATTTTAAAGGCCAATGAAAAAAAAATTTTTTTTTAAATGTTGGCCAACTGAAAAGAATGAACATGAAAAGAATGTGCATGTATAGCACTCAATACTTAGTCGGGGCTCCTTTTGCCTCCATCACTGCAGTAATGCGGCGTGGCATGGACTCGATCAGTCTGTGGCACTGCTCAGGTGTTATGAGAGCCCAGGTTGCTCTGATAGTCGTCTTCAGCTCCTCTGCATTGTTGGGTCTAGCATATTGCATCTTCCTCCTCACAATACACCATAGATTTTCTATGGGGTTAAGGTCAGGCGAGTTTGCTGGCTAATCAAGGACAGGGATACCATGGTCCTTGAACCAGGTACTGGTGGTTTTGGCACTGTGTGCAGGTGCCAAGTCCTGTTGAAAAGTGAAGTCTGCATCCCCATAAAGTTGGTCAGCAGCAGGAAGCATGAAGTGCTCTAAAACTTCCTGGTAGACGGCTGCATTGACCTTGGACCTCAGGAAACAGAGTGGGCCAACACCGGCAGATGACATGGCACCCCACACCATCACTGACGGTGGAAACTTTACACTGGACCTCATGCAACGTGGATTCTGTGCTTCTCCGCTCTTCCTCCAGACTCTGGGTCCTTGATTTCCAAAGGAAATGCAAAAATTGCTTTCATCAGAAAACATAACTTTGGACCACTCAGCAGCAGTCCAGTCCTTTTTGTCCTTGGCCCAGGCGAGACGCTTCTTACGCTGTTTCTTGTTCAAGAGTGGCTTGACACACGGAATGCGACAGCTGAATCCCATGTCTTTCATGAGTCTCTTCGTGGTGGTTCTTGAAGCGCTGACTCCAGCTGCAGTCCACTCTTTGTGGATCTCCCCCACATTTTTTAATGGGTTTGTCGTCACAATTCTCTGCAGGGTGCGGTTATCCCTAGAGCTTGTACACTTTTTTCTACCACATTTTTTCCGTTTCTTTGCCTGTCTGTAAATGTGCTTGGTCACAGAGCTCTGTGAACAGCCAGCTTCTTTAGCAATCACCGTTTGTGTCTTGCCCTCCTTGTACAAGGTGTCAATGGTCGTCTTTTGGACAGCTGTTAAGTCAGAAGTCTTCCCCATGATTGTGGAGCCTTCAGAACAAGACTGAGGGACCTTTTAAAGGCCTTTGCAGGTGTTTTGAGTTAATCAGCTGATTAGAGTGGCACCAGGTGTCTTCTATATTGAGCCTTTTCAGAATATTCTAATTTTCTGAGATACTGAATTTGGTGTTTTCATTAGCTGTCAGTTGTAATAATAAAAATGAAAATTAATAAACACTTGAAATATATCACTATGTGTGGAAGGAAAGTATACAGTATAGAAGTTTCACGTTTTGAATGGAATTACTGAAATAATTCAACTTTTTGATGATATTCTAATTTACTGGCCAGCACCTGTACTCTTTAAAAATCTTTCCTGACACAGTAAGTGCTGCCGCTTGAGACCATGGACAAGAAGTTTGGTTATTTTTCTTTAGCTCACTTTTGATATTGTTTGTCTCGTTGTTTTCTTAAGTTGTTAATCTTCTCTTTTAAGATTTTATTTTTCTGAATTTTATTTTTCTTGTTTTCCTTCTATCCCTTTCCTGTCTCCCTTCCCTGGTCCTTTTCTGCTGGGACATTCTCTGTGCCTCTCTCCAATACTTTCTCTGTTTCCTCTTTGCCCCGTCTCCCATCATTCGTGGCCAAAAGTTTTGACAATTACATAAATATTGAAAATTGGAAAAGTTGCTGCATAAATTTTTATAATAGAAATTTGCATATACTCCAGAATGTTATGAACAGTGATCAGATAAACTGCTTAGTCCTTCTTTGCCATGAAAATTCCACTGCATTTCATTACTGTCATTAAAGGACCTGTTGAGATTATTTCAGAAATAGTCTTGTTAACTCAGATGAGAATGTTGCACAAGGCTGGAAATCATTAAGTTCGCTGATTGGGTTAGAATGGCAGACTTAACATGTTAAAAGGAGGGTGATGCTTGAAATCATTGTTCCTCCATTGTTAACCATGGTGACCTGCAAAGAAACACTTGCAGTCATCATTGCGTTGCATAAAAACGGCTTCACAGGCAAGGATTTTGTGTCTAGTAAGATTGCACCCAAATCAACAGTTTATAAGATTATCAAGAACTTCAAAGAAAGAGGTTAAATTCTTGTTAAGAAGGCTTCAGAGCATCCAAGAAAGTCCAGCAAGCTCCAGGATCGTCTCCTAAAGAGGATTCAGCTGCAGGATCAGAGTGCCACCAGTGCAGAGCTTGCTCAGGAATGGCAGCAGGCAGGTGTAGGTGCATCTGCACGCACAGTGAGGGGAAAGTCATATTCTCAGATGAAGCGTCTTTCCGATTATTTGGGGCATCTCGGAAAAGGCTTGTCTGGAGAAGAAAAGGTGAGCGCTACCATCAGTCCTGTGTCATGCTAACAGGAAAACACCTTGAGACCATTCATGTGTGGGGTTTCTTCTCGTCCAACGGAGTGGGCTCACTTACAATTTTGCCCAAAAACCGAGCCATAAATAAAGAATGGTACCAAAACACCCTCCAAAAGCAACTTCTTCCAACAATCCAACAACAGTTTGGTTAAGAACAATGCATTAGGCAAAAAATGATAACTAAATGGCTCTGGGACCAAAACGTTTACATTTTGGGTACATGGCCTGGGAACTCCCAGATCTTAATCCCATTGAGAAGTGTGCTCAATCCTCAAGAGGCGGGTGAACAAACAAAAACCCACTAATTCTGACAAACTCCAAGAAGTGATTATGAAAGAATGGGTTGACATCAGTCAGGATTTGGGTCTGAAGTTGATTGAGAGCATGCCCAGTCCTATTGCAGAGGTCCTGAAAAAAAAGGGCCAACACTGCGAATACTGACTCTTAGCATAAATGTCATGTAATTGTCGATAAAAGCCTTTGAAACATATGAAGTTCTTGTAATTATATTTCAGTACATCACAGAAACTAAAACAAATATTTAAAAGCAGTTTAGAACCAAACTTTGTGAAAACCAATATTTGTCATTCTCAAAACTTTTGGCCACAACTGTACTTTTTATTTCTTAAACTCTTCTTCCACCTTTACCTTTCTTGTGTGGCACATGTCCTCTCTGGGTCACTACTTATTATTTCCCTTCTTTTTGTTGGTATTTTTGTTGGTATGTTTCTTCTCCTTTTCTCCTCACCTGATAATTTCAGCCTTGCCATCTTTTCCTACAATACAAATATTTGGTATTTATGATCAGGAGAAAAGAAGATTAAAAAAATCATGCAAAATAGAAAGTTAAGAAAATAAACAAATGTATACTTTTTACGCTGCTTTTTGACTGGGACACTTGTCATTGAACAGGAGCAAAGTAAAAAAAAAAGTAACATAAATTAAAAATGAAGTAATACTATATTTGTCTTTAGAATATTAATTTAAAAGATACAAATTAATGATAAAATACACACTCAAGCCACATTTAATAGTTATCAAAAATAATATAAGAAAAGCAAATTTTTGTCCTTATTTGGACACAAGTGTTAAATATATCCTTTTAATACAATTTTTATATTTGACTAAGTTCAAAAATAATATTACATTACCATATTAGATCATTATAGCATGTTTTGTCACCTCCGTGAGTTTACATGTCAACCCTGTCAGGCGTAAAATCTGACAGAGTTGACATCTTACGGAGTTGACGAAAGGCAATGTATTTTCCCTCCAAAAGATCCATCTTGCACAGCAGCTAGCTTTTTTCCCCCTGGGTTGCTAGTTGTCTCAACAACCTCCCTAAAATGCATAATTTAAATCCAATTTGTTTTAAAATGTACATCTCAACAGAAAGACAATGTTGACATGGTCCAGCTGTGACCATAGGAATAATGACAGTGTTTGTATAAAACTTTAAATCTTACCTTAGTATGTGTGCTAGCGCATTTATTAGCTCAGCATGGGGAAATCAAAGGGTTTCTCAGGGACGTAACTGACCATTAAAGGAGCACTTTAAAAAAACATATTAGAAACATCAGATCCCAATATGAAGTTGGATATCTATACAAATAACGACAGGGCAATATCTTAGGAACAAAAGGATGCCGAGTCTTTTAATGGTAATAAAAGTTTTCGGCCTACAGAGTGCTCAATTGGGTAGACACCCTAAAATCAGAGTGAAATGAAGATGTGGCAGGCTAGTCCATTTTTTCAAAAACTTAATTTCTGCAACTCAAAATGCTTTTCAGTATCTTGTGGGGGCCCCCACAAGCTTGTATGCATGCTTGACAACTTCTAACTGAAGGAATACGTGTTATGGTTGAATTTGCAGGGCAGCTGGAAGCTTACACAGTCAGGCAGAGATGGCATGTCAGACAAGAGAGCAGAGATGCCACGGAGAAGGGCTTTTGTATTTCCATAAAAAATGGTATTAATATTTATAGTAGAGGGTGAATATTAAAAAGCAAGATCACATTTCTCCTGTTTTAGCTTCCCATCTTTGGCTCCTGCTCCCTGTTAAATTCAGAAAAGACTTTAAGGTCCTCTTCCTTACATATAAAGCTCTTAATAAGCATTCTACATGTTACATGACAGATCTGATTGTTCTATATGTTCCCAACAGAGCACTTCACTCTCAGAATTTAGGATTACTGGTGATTCCTAGGATTTCTAAAAGTAGTATGGGTGGAATAACTTTTAGTCATCAGGCTCCTCTCCTCTGGAACCAGCTCCCAGTTGTAATCCTTAAGGTAAATACCCGGTCTGCTTTTAAGACTGAATAGAACTTTCCTACACTGTAACGAAAGAACTGTGAAATTCACAGTAATCAACCGGCAGCAATTGACAAGTTATTGTAAAAAAAATTACAGTGGGTAACCGGCAGCAATTGACAGGTAAGTTATTGTAAAATAAATTACAGTAGTTAACTGGCAGCAATTCACAAGTAAGTTATTGTAAAATTTGTAAAGAACTGAACACAGTAATTAACATTTACTGTATTTGTTATTATAGTATTATTTTGTTACTGTGAAATATAAACACAGTAAATGCTATGCATCACATTTTTTATTACAGTAATATTGTTTTAACTGTAAAATTAAATACAGTAACTATACAGAGTACCTTACTGTATTTTATGCAACAGTACTGTTATTGTAACTGTAAGTAAGCCTTTTACAGTAGGCTTATTGTAATTGTGAGGTAAAAACACAGGAATTATAAACTGTATTTATTACTGTAATATTGTTTAAATGTATAATACAATATTTTTTTAATCACTGCATTTGTGATCGCATCATTAGTTTTTTAACTGTAAATGAAATAATGTCAGTAATGTCCAAATGTTGGTTACAAAAATAGTATTACAATTTTCAGTATATAGTTAAAATACCATCTTTTAAAGTTAGAATATTGCTATTGGTCTTCTAATTATTCATGTTATGCTGTAACTTACTGATTAAATTGAGACAACAAAAAATACATTTGCTTCATCATTTATTTTTTGTGGATAACCACAAAACAATGGATATAAATTTCCATAAATAACATTGGCAAAAACTTTCATAAAGTTTTAGAACATGAAAACCCACAATATTGCTAGCCAACTGTGGCAATAACAAAGTACACAAAGACTTAAAACAGTGGATATATATATCCATACATAACATGGCAACATGTATAATAAATCAAGTTTTTAGAACATGTTGAAAACATATTACAATCTTACTATCCATATCCCTAAAAACTGTGGCAATAAAGTACAAAGACTCCATAAAACAATGGATATACATATTTAGATAACAAAACACGATCACATTATGTTTCTAGAACATGTGTCCATACAGTACCAGTCAAAAGTTTGGAAACATTATCCCATGGGATAATGTTTCCAAACTTTTGACTGATACTGTACTACAAAATCACCAACCATATCTATAAAAAACAGTTGAACAGTGGCAATTATCAACAAAACACTATTTGTATTGAACATGATGTAAACTTGTACGTAAAGAGTCTTTGTACTTGCAAAGTCTCTTAGGATCCATGTTCCAGTCCATCAGCAACATCCTGAAAATTAAACATAGTGAATAAGTAGTGTTTAAACAACCCATATTTGTGCAGGTATGCCTAAAGCAATGTTGTACAGCAGCTTTTCAGCAGTATTTCGTTAATCTTTGTGCCTTCCTTTTTTTGCACCCTCTGGTTATCCTCGTGGCCAAAAGTGTCCACGCACAAAGAAACTGTTCTAAAAATCATACATTAATATTTTTTTCTGATTTTTTTTCCGTAAATCATGTGAAGACCATCTGTCCTGCACAAAACTACCAAATATTTAATCATTTTTTGGATTTTAACCCTTTAAATGAGAGTTTGAACATTTGAATGCCTGCCTCATGGATAACAAAAAAAACTTGATTATTTTCCATATAATAAATATTAGTTGGATGGGTCTTTGGTGGTGTTTAGAGCCTTGGATATGTCTAAGATTTGCAACTAAATTGATTTGATTGCATTTTCCATGTAGTGTCAGATACTAACTCTGGTTAGGCCTGTCGCAATAACCGATAAATCAATAAATCGCACACTAAGTAAAAATTAGGTCGATAATTTTGAAGGCCGCAGTGTTAGTAAGTTCTATTTCTGTGCACATATGGTTGTTTTCCTCATCTCTCCTCTTCATACCTGTCAAGTTTTGGATCTGAAAATAAGTGAAATTTTTCCAGCGCCAGATGCAAGCTGTCACATGAACCCACCTCCAATACCCAGTATATTCTAAGACAGAAATACAATAAATCGAAAATACCCCCTTTTCAACCTTTTGCAAACTAAATAATCTGATTGGTTTACCTTTGTTCACACCAAAATGCTGAGAACATTCCTGTTTAGATTCAGCCTAAATGAAAACACCTTAGGGCACTGGAGCACATTTATTTCCAGTTTATAGAAAAGTTAAAAAAAATTTTTTACAGAAAGTCTCACATTGCTTGTTTTTACTATCTAGATTGTTTTTTTACGTCTCTCTTTCCTTCCTTCCCTTCTTCCTACTTCCTTGTCCTATTTTGACAAATACAAAACCAAACCCATCTTCATCGATATAATAGCTAGTATCATAACCTCACCTTAATCTAGACGTTTTGCCAGTCAAAGGCAGAGAAGGCATTCATGAAGGAAATGACTCGTGGATTTATTTCAGAGACCTTTCGCTTCACAGTTCTGTTAGTTTTCCGGCTTGTCTGGACCTTGGCAGTGCACTTCGTGGAATCCGGATTGATCCTGGCAAGGAACCCAATATAAAAAAAAAAAAATGAAAGTTAATATCTCTCTTGGCCAGTTTGATGAGCACAACATCTTAACAGACGCCCTCTCAGGACAGATCAAGAAGTTTATAGAAATCACCCTGAAAAGATATGAACTTTAAGAGTCAAGGTGCCCCCTAACTGTTAAAACATAAAAATGGCTTTGAGGCCAATATGAGTTTTGAACATATGACTTGTATTTCCCTAAATGAACATATTTCACCAACTTTTCAGAAATCATTTTAGATTTTCTCTGATTCTGTGTTCCCATCTTGTAATACAAATTACCGTATTTTCCGCACTATAAGGCGTCCCAGATTATAAAGCGCACCCTCAATGAAAGGCCTATTTTCTAAGTGTTTTCATGTGTAGGGTGCATAGAATAGAAGATGATGCTGTCAAACGTTTGACTGGGGTTGCGTTATGCATCCAGTAGATGGAGCTGTGCTAAATGGAATGTCAACAAAACAGTCAGATAAAGTCAAACTTTATTACCGTAAGAGTTCCGACAGCTCCGTTCACTACCATGGTAACGTTGTTCAAATATTAATGTGCATATTAACAATACCAAAACCAACGACTAAACTGCACATGAACACCCACTCAAGTTGTAATTTCCACTCAAAAAATGGAAAATTTTTATGATGCCCGAGCTGCGGAGATGAGATAAACTTTGACTTTTCAACATGGCGGAGAGCAAAGAAAATATCCTGGATGCTAAGCTTTGCATCATGTTAAAAGTTCTCTGCTGCTATTAGTTGGTTAATATCTAGCCGACAAAATGCTGCAGCAAACAGAATTTTAACAACATCACCTTTTAAACTTAGTGTCATTTTAATAAAACACTTATTTGGTTTTACCTCCTGAGAACATATGCTAGCTAGTTGTCTAAAACGTTTTAACCAACTAGCAGGTCAGGATAGACTGTGGGTCCGCCATGTTTTACTTCACTACGACAACAAAAGCACTTTAACACGACGCACTGGTAATTTCCATTTCACAAGTGGAAAGCGTCCTCTTTCCCACACCACATGAAGGCAGCAAGCACAGTACCGGTGTTTTTATTAACTACGATGGGCGTAAGACTGCAAGCGATGCAGCTTTGTAGTTTACCAGGCGTACTGAAACATTTTATCATTAAATGTTTTTATTGATTTTTCATACTGCAACATTTTGACAGCGCTCCTTGAGCACCGTGTAGCATACAACCAGTATGGATCAACCAATTATCCAATTGATCCATATATAAAAGGCGCTCCTGATTATAAGGCGCACTGTCGTGTTTGAGAAAATTAAAAGCTTTTAAGTGCGCCTTATAGTGCGGAAAATATGGTAATATTCTTTCCCCACAATTAAGTGTTTTGGGATTTTTCAAAGTATTAGTAGCTCAAAGTTAAGAGAATGTTATTGGCAATACCTCTGAACAAACTCCAGTGTTGTGACTGCTTCCACCTGATATTTAATGTTGAATACATAGAAACTGGCAAAGAGGACAGCCAAGAAAGTTGTGAAATCCGGCAAGGGAGGTGAATGTGGAATTACAACACGGCCCTCTATGGACAGCATCCACTTGTTAGCAGACCAAACAGTGTCTCCTGCAATAATCAAACATAAAAACAATTGAATTACAAGTAAGTAATGTCTGACTCAGCAGACCCTCTTCCCTGGCTCAGTGCTGGAGAGGCTGAGTGGGCAGGAGGGTGTGGTGTAGGCCTGTCGCAATAAGCGATAAATCAATAAATCACACGGTAAGTAAAAATTAGGTTAAGTTTCACGGCTGCGATAAGTTCTATTTCTCCACACGTGTTTGTTTTCCTCATCTCTCCCCTCTGAAAGACGGGTGAGAAAAAAAAAAAACTTCGATCAGGTGCTCGTCTGATCTCTCTGTCAGTTAAGCCTCTTCCATCCTCCACGAGAAGCGAGAAATTTGTTCTTGTCGGGGCAACAAAACCAAAATTATGTCATTTTTCTCTCGAGGACGTGACAGGACATTTCTTGATCCTTCAGCAGCACAGACGTTTTTTCTTGTGGGCGCTCTGAGAAGTATTGCGTGATTGGTCAGAAACCTGAGGGGCGTGGTAACATGAACACGACCTGAAGCCAAGTATTTTTTTATTTTTGCAGATAGGAAGCTCATCGTCGGCATATCCCATTTAAAGGCCGGTGTCGGTATCCCCGACAGAATTGTATCCCCTGATGTGGGAGCGCAGAATATATATCCTACATGACCAAACTTCCTCATATTTACTGCAGTATTTGGGAAAGAACACTAAAACAATTGTACTGTAACCTAAACTATTTCCCAACAAAATCCGCTTTCATGGCGGATATAACAATTAGTTTGCATCTTTTCCCCCCTTTCCTCTTGTCCTGTCCAGTATCGCAGCAGCAAAATAATAATCTGACCGCTATGTTGTGCCGAGCAGATTTTGCTTTGCCAAGAGGCGCTTTATGAATGTTAAGGCTCCCCTTGATAATCTAGTTTAAGATTTTATTTCATTTTTATGCTTCTTAATAGGTAAACTTTACATAATTGTGCCGAACCTGACAGGGAAAGAGAAAGTAAAGAGAAGATACAGAGAGTAGGGTGAAGAGAAATACGGAGAGACACGCCAAGCATGTGTTTGGACCTAAAGATTCATTAAATCTGCCCAAATATTGCAGTAAATATCATATAGCTACACATTCTGGCAGCCACTTTTTCTCTCTGTGCCAGAGACCAAGTCGTGCTTCCGCATCAGGCGATAACGACTTTGGCGTGATAATACCGGTTAGAAAAAAAATTTAAAAAAAGAAAAAAATGTATGAAATGTCCAGCCGAACAAGAACAGTTTTCTTGTTTTTGCGACCTCGACCACAAGAACACATTTCTCACTTCTTGTGGAGTATGTTACAGGCTTTACCTGACAACGCATGGTCTCTGACAACATCTGTTCAGACGGAACAGATACAGGAAGTGCGGGGGACATGTATCATGCCTTGATTATGGCAGTGTGTATGAAAGGCAATGACGGAGAGAAAAGGCGCTATGAATGAACGGTAAGGTATGGGCTTTTTGCTCCTTTTTTTTGTTTTGTTTTTTTCCAAATCCAATTCCTGGCACTCCAAGTTGAGTCTGGGGTTTCCCACAGAGAGACTGGTTGTGTGTGAAACATTATTATTATTATTATTATTATTATTATTATTATTATTATTATTATGCCATCTGAAATAGCTTTTATTTGTAAAGTTGAACTGCCACAAGAATTACCAGACAATATTCTCTGCATATGTCCACTCAGTTTTATTTTTCTCCAAATTTGGTTTTATTGAATGAGAGTCTTACCTAGTGTAATGAGCCTTGGGGTACTGGGGAGGGTGGCTGGAGTTGTTGTCACCTATAGATATTAGAATTTTGATCAACAAAAGCAAAGAAAAGCACTTAACACAATTAAAACAGAAAGAATACCTACACAATAAACAGTGTTTTCCATTGTATAGTATCAGCTCAAACCGACTCCCCTTTTTAGTTTTACAATGGGCATAAGTAGTAGCTAATATCTGGTATCTTTCAGAGAGAACATGCCAAAAACTGATGCTTGGCTAAGTAATGCCGTCATTGTATCTTTAATGGACACGTACTGGCAAAATCTCTCTTTTCCATTTCTATCAATACCCAGGTAAACCTCTGTTGGCTCAACATAGTTGAATTCACGCTTAAAGAGGGCTCTCCGTGTGTGATCACTTCTAAATACTCCTTCATTGCACATTTTCATCAGGTCATTTTTTGACAGATTATCAATGAGATCCTTGACTTCATTTTCAGGCACATTTAACTGAGATAAATCTTGATGCAACTTAGACAAAAGATGGGCTGTGCTAGAACTGTGCATCTGCTGAAACTCTTCAATAAATTTTTGAATCACACTGGCAGGTAGCAGCATTTTAGCCTGCATCCAGAGATAGAACAGGGCCAAACTGGTCATGAACTCATTCTCATCTACTTCATTTCCAACAGCCAACACTTCTGCACCAAGATTTTCTTTTAAACCTGTTTGAGCGGTTTAGGTCATTTCTGTGTCCAGTGAGCTAGCTGTGCTGGCGGAAGCAGCAGCATTAGAGGCGCAAGTTCTTTCTTTATGTTTCAGACTGATGTGTAAGGTGAAAGATGAATGGACAGAAAAAGTCTTTGGACAGTTATCATAGGGGCAAGGCGCTTTTGTGCCCCTTGTCATATGCAGCTGGAGATGCTCCCATAAGGTTACTACACGCTCCGAAGCAAAGCTACATCCCGCAAATTTGCATGCTAAAGCATGCCCTTGTGTTTGTGCCCTTGATTTAACTGTGGGCGTATGGAATCTGTACATATGCTTTTGAAGTGCAAAAACTGTTGTAAAGGCTGAAGGACATTCTGCATATCCACACTGAAATCGAATGTTTGCAAGATTTCTGTGAATTTTAACATGTCGAATGAAAGCAGGAATTGACACCGCTTTTACTTTACAAACGGTACGTGTAAGACATTTTGAACCAGAAGTGTTGTTAACTCAAACAGGGAGAATTTGCTATACTTTTTCTTTTTCAAATATCTGTGACTAGTATAAGCAAACTAAGTTTGACGGACTAAAGTAAGTCAAGAGAAAAGTCACTTACATTCGATGATGCACCTTGTGCTGCTCCAAAAAATTTACGTCGTGATTAAAACAATCCTCTTCTTCCTGCAATAGACTGGAGAACGTTGCAAACTCTTTTTTTCCTGCAGCAGACTCCTTTTTTTTTTTTTTGGCTTGCCGGCCCGCCAGTGACTGAAGCTTGCCGCGCACTTGTCGGTTGTAGGCTGCAGCTTGTGAATCTCGCAAGGATATCAAACTTGATCAGGTCATCCAGGTGGCTTCCCGGGCATGAGCAGCTGCACCAATCGTCGCCTTCATCCGCTCCCTGATCAAGTAGTTCCTCTAATGAGTACCTTATATGGCAGGATTTGGCAGGTTTTTCTTTTGTCTGTCCTCAGATACTTTTATTTTTACTCCATATAAACACTAATCATAGAATAAATAAAATAAAATGAAACATAAGAGTAGCCTACATAGAAATCAATTGAAAAGTCATCTAAAACTGCATACAATAACAATTCTTTTGGATTATTTGATTTTTATAAATTATACATTTGATTAATTGATTTAATTAACTTGAATTAATTAATTTGATATAAACTGATTTATCATTTTTGCTGTAACTGAGAATGGTGGCCGTTGCTAAAGCATCCAAAAGCTTTCAATTCCTGGAATATGTCACTTACTAATATTTTGATATTTTTCCTTGCAAGAAAGTAACCGTTTTGATTCCTAATATGCAGTAATTTACGCCTATTTGGCAGATACTCCCACAGTTTTGGAGAAGTGAAACTCCACATCTGGGACCAGTTGACTGGCAATAGTGGTCTTGGAGGTGTGAGAGGGGGATGATCACAGTGGGGATCCTAAAAGATAGGATCTGTGTTGACTTTATATCAGTTAGCCTACCACAGAGACCTGGTGGAAGAACAATATCTAAATGATCTGTGTGAGTGGAAATGTAATCAACTGAAATATCTAAAAGTTTAAAATGAAGTGAATGATACTTGTATTAACGATTATTAATTTTCCACATAGCCTATATCGTGGTTTTAAAAGAGAAAAAAAAGTGTTGTAGGAGATGCCTTTTTTGGCACAGTCTGAAAGTTTGCATAATCATTCCCCTACCCACCCTGATACACATACTCGAATTTCAGCCTGCTTGGTCAAACCGTTTGAGAGTTATTCATTTTATTTCCATTTTTAAATTAACATTTTTAAAAACTGCAATTTGGCCCCCACACAGCAACCTTTTACCCCACTGCTCCCAAACTCAGGTCAAATGGTCCACAGGGGTTGCTGAACAATAATCCAATGGAATAATAACCCATATCCCAGCGGTTCTCTTAATTGGCCATTTGAAATAAAAAAAATCAGAAGCTCTCAGTCTTATGGCCCATCAGACCCTCTGAGTCAGAAAAGCCTGTGTGGACACGACATATTTAAAAAGTCACACAGGAAGTTTTAACATGTTGTTCAGGGGCCCGAGATGAGCGCGTATCGCGTATCCATGTGTTTTGTCCCGATCGGACCCGTACTTTTTTAGAGATTGGGGTTCAGACAGCTGCATTTCTCTTTCTCCCGGCAGTGCTCCTGGCGGCCGCCGTTTCCATAGAAACAAACCAAATTGTACGAACCTTTGCCTGTGGACTTGTGATGAGGCCCCTATTATTCACCACAATACCCAACTCTGCAGGACATTTAGAAGGTCGAGTAGCCAAGTTCTATCGTACGGTACAACACTCAAATCGGATTTGACTGTCTGTGACGTCACATTACGCTCCACCCCCCTAGGGATGTCGGCCGACACTCGGCATAGGCCCCACTGTAAGCGTTAGGGCGAGATGACCGCTCCCTTTAGAAAAATCCCCCCGGCTGCGCCGAGGGCCTGCCAGGTTCAAGGCCCCGGCCGGAAATTAGCCGGGGCCCCTCCCTGCGCGCCCCGGCGAGCGTTGCGCCTCCGGCGCCCCCGGGGCCCCGTGGCAACTTTTCAGATTTGCGCTGTTTCCTATGCCAAGTGGCAGCTGTGACAAAAACGGCCACCAGGTGGAGCACCCCTAACCCAAATGTCAGTAACTTAAGCCGTCTGTCAGTTCTGACATTCGGATTAGGACCCCAATCAATGGAAACTGATGCTAAATGTCGGTGGAACCGTACCAACGTTTGGCATCGGCTTCCCTTAATGGGGACTAAATGTCAGTGAAGTAGGTATTGTCAGACTTACCATGCTGGAGGCCACTATACTGGACTAATTAAACAGTGTGTGGGCCCCTGGTGCTCTGCTGTACTTCTGGCCCAGCCCTGGCTTCATTTACCCAGGCTGGGGGCCTCTGTACTGGGCTAATTGGACACTTTGTGGGCCCCTGGTGCTCTGCTATACTTCTGGCCCAGCCCTGGCTTTATGTAACCATGCTGGAGGCCTCTATACTGGGCTAAATAACCACTGTGTGGGCTTGTGGAACTATGCTGTAGTGTAGGCCCAACCCTGGCTTCATTTACCGCGGCTGGAGGCCTCTCTTCTGGACTAAATAATCACTGTCTGGTCCCCTTGAAGTTCACCCAGTGAGAGTTAGGGAAGAGTAGGTGTAACTTGACATTTGGGGGATGAAATGCTTAATCCAAATGTCAGGACCCTTACCCCAGAAACGGAAAAGGCAGCCAATTAAGCTGACACGTTCCACGTAGACGCTTAAGATTTGGTGGACAAGCGCGCCTGGGTCCGGGGCCACGATATCTGTCGATTAAACGGTCCTGGCACGTCGTACGGGGTCGGGAGGTGGCTCCGAACGTCCAAAAGTTTGAACGCCGCGTGGGCTAAATTATCGGGAGTTTGGCCACGGCAATCAAACACTGCGTTCCACAACTTCCGCTGAGCAAACGCAATCAAAGAGCACGTCTCTAAGTGCCTTCTAAAGCTAACTACCCGCAGGAGCCTCGTAGGAGCCCGGGACCGAGTCCACAACGTTCAGTACATAGCCCAGTACAACATATCCAGACTACAGGAGGATACGCCTCTGTTAACCATTTGGTTTTGGGAAAGAGCACTCGCAGAATCCTCCATTGACATTTAGATTAAGATTCTTAAAATGGGAACTGATTCCCAAAATGCTGAGCAACTGTAATCAACGAGCACGTCTCTAAGTGGCTTCTGAAGCAAACTCCCGACAGGAGCCTCGTAGGAGCCCGGGGTTGATTGCGCACCGTTCCGTACGCGGTCCGGTACGACATATCCGAGTTTCGTCACTTTACGACCGTGTTCTGGTTTCTAAAAGCAAACGCTTTGACATTCGTCTTAGGGAAATTAGAATGGTAACTGATTCTAAATGTCGATAAACTAGGCCAGTCTTGAACATCTCACCTCAAACCTTTCCTGATGTCGCACGGGTCTGAAACTCGGCGGCAAGACTGACGCCCATTCTCTGATGCCTGTGCCCGAATTTCAGAGCTTAAAGCGTTGGGGAGTTATGAAGTAAAAGGGGCATGTAAGGCCCTGAGGCCTAGTCCAGTGCCAAAGGGGTGACCTCTATGACCTTTTCCAAAGTGCTGCAGGTCTGGAATTCGAAACATCGCTCCCCTTTGGCTCTCTGATGGATGCATGCGAGTATCAGACCCCTGGCTCCAAGCGTTGGTGAATTATTCAGAAAAAAACATGCCGTGACCCCTGACCTTTGACGTTTCCCAAGATGCTGCGGTTGTGAAATTCGGAGGCAAGACTGAGGCACGTGCCCTGATGCATAGTCTCGAATATCAGATCCTTGGCTCAAAGAATTGGGGAATTATGAAGAAAAAGGGGCCTGGAAGGCCCTGAGGCCTAATCGAGTGCCAAAGCGGTGACCTTGACGTTTCCCAAGGTGCCGCGGGGTCTGAAATTCGAAACATCGCTCCCCCATGGCTCTCTGATGGATTCATGCGAGTGTCAGACCCCTGGCTCCAAGCGTCTGTGAATTTTTCAGAAAAAAACATGCCGTGACCCTTGACCTTTGACGTTTCCCAAGATGCTGCGGTTGTGAAATTCGGAGGCAAGACTGAGGCACGTGCCCTGATGCATAGCTTCGAATTTCAGATCTTTGGCTCAAAGCATTGGGGAATTATGAAGAAAAAGGGCCTGGAAGGCCCTGAGGTCTAGTCGAGTGCCAAAGCGGTGACCTTGACGTTTCCCAAGGTGCTGCGGGTCTGAAATTCGGAACGCCGGTCCCCCTTGGCTCTCTGATGGATGCATGCGAGTCTCAGACCCCTGACCCCAAGCGTTGGTGAATTATTCAGAAAAAAACATGCCGTGACCCTTGACCTTTGACGTTTCCCAAGGTGCTGCGAGTGTGAAATTGGGAGGCAAGTCTGATGCCCATGCCCTGATGCGTACTCTCGAATTTCAGATCTCTGGCTCAAAGCATTGCTGAATTATGAAGAAAAAGGGGTCTGGAAAGACTGGAGGCCTAGTCGTAAGCAAAAGGACCTTTGACGTTTTCCAAGGTCCTGCGGGTGTGAAATTCGGCATGCCGGCCCCCCTTTGCTCTCTGACGGACACCATTGAGTCTGATGGAAGCCAGCGAGGTCAAAGTCGTTAAATGTTAACGCTTGTATCTCTGCTTCCGCTCGACGTAGAGAGCTGCGATTCGGGACACGGGTCACGTACACGGAGACGTGTGGAATGCTTGCGGGTCACATGACCTTTGACCCCTAAATTTGACCCGAGGGTCAAACCTTGCAGGTCTTAAGCCGAATGTTAGGCATGACATTTGGGAACGTCTTACCCTAACTTTTTTCATTGTTGACAGTTTTGTGCTTTTTCTGGCAATTGGGACAACTTCCCTTAATTGGTATCGCCTGTCTTAAGTGCATGTCCTGACGTGTGGGCCTCGGTCGTAAGCAATCCATCAGCATGTTAAATGTTACTCGGCACATTCTTAAGTTAACAAGCCATTGTTCATCCTCAAAACTGCCAAGGACGACATTTTCCCACCAGTCGTAGCTCAGTCGTCGCTGCACGGTAAAGCCCACAGTGAGTTCAGCATGAAGTGTTGCTTCAGGCCTACACCCTAACGACCTCCTCCCACATTGAAATTGTCTGTCTAACTATCTGTCTAAGTCGTTCGGCACCTTAACTGGACAGTGATAAGGCCGCTAAACTGAGCTAAGCTGCTTCCGTCTTTGCTGCATCCGAATGTCCATACTATGCTTGCTATGTAGTAGGCGAAAACAAGTATGCATACTACGTAGTATATCTAAAATCTCTAGTATGCATCGGAGTAGTAAGCACAAAGTTCCCGGATGCATACTACCGCCACAGTAAACAGCACATGGACCCTACGCTATCCAACAATGCAGCAGAACCCCCGAAACAGTAGAAGAAGAGCAACCCCGAAAAAATTAAATAAAACACGGCTGGTGAATAACTGTCAACCACGGCCGCAATTTCGGTATATAAATGTGTAGCGATGCTACTTATTACTTTTATTGTTTTTTGACAAGCCAGAAATGGGCTATATGCAGTTTTCAGAAATATCAATTTACAACTGCGACTGACAACTTTGGCAGTAAAACGGAACTGCACCTCCTTTCTGCTTGTTCTCGTTCTCTTGTCCAAGGCTGGGTCGTGGGGGCAGCAGCCTAAGGAGGGAAACCCAGACTTCCCTCTCCCCGGCCACATCTGCCAGCTCATCCTGGAAGACCCCGAGGTGCTCCCAGGCCAGCCGAGAGACGTAGTCCCTCCAGCGTGTCCTGGGCTGTCCCCGGGGCCTCCTCTCAGTGGGACATGCCCGGAAAACCTCCCCAGGGAGGCGTCCAGATGTCCGTGCCACCTCATCTGGCTCCTTTCGATGCAGAGGAACAGCAACTCTACTCTGAGCCCCTCCCAGATGGCCACCCTGCGGAGGAAACTCATTTCGCCCGCTTGTATTCACGATCTCTTTCTTTCAGTCACTACCCCACAGCTCATGACCATATGGGGTTTCTACAGTATACAAATTGTAACTGTAAATTTCTACAATAATATAATGGTTACTGTAAACTTTTACAGTACTGTGAATTTCTACAGTACTGCAATGGTTACTGTAAGCCATTTACAGTACTGTCCACGCTACTGCCATTTCCAACAGTAAGTAATATGTTACTGTAAATTCCAATATATTATTGTAAATTTCTACAGTACTATAATGGTTACTGTAAACCTGTACAGTGCTGTACATGTTACTGCCATTTCCAACGGTAATATGTTACTGTAAATTCCAATATATTGTGAATTTCTACAGTACTTTAAAGGTTACTGTAAACTTTGACAGTACTATCCGTGCTACTGCCATTTCTAACAGTAAGTAATATGTTACTGTGAATTCGAATATATTACTGTGAATTTCTACAGTAATATAATGGTTACTGTAAACTTTTACAGTACTGTACATGTTACTGCAATTTCCAACAGTAAGTAATATGTTACTGTAAATTTCAATATATTATTGTGAATCTCTACAGTACTGTAATGGTTGCCGTGATTTCCTACAGTACACACTATTTTACTGTGAAATTTCACACTACTGTAAATTTTTTACGGTAGTGATAATATTACTGTGACTTTCTACAGTAGAACTTGGTATGCTGTGAATTTATACAGTATTGTGTTTATTACCGTGATTCATATGGTATTATGCCATTTACTGCTTATTATACAGTAATCTACTTTGAAAAGATTCACAGTAAATAACTGACAAAAGACAGTAAATTACTGTGTATTTCACAGCCATTTCTTACAGTGTAGTTTATAAAGCTTTTAGCTAGATTGGCCTAGGTTATCATGAGCTAACTCAGTAGTTATGGTGCTATTGCTTAGACTGTTAGACAGGCTGCTGCCGCTATGTTTGTTCAGGAGTGAATGCAATCTGTTAGAAATTCCTTCCATATAAACTTTAAGATTATTCGAATGTGTGTACAATTGTATCAAAAATTATTTTTCCAGTTAAGTGCCTTGAGATGACATCTGGTATGAATTGGTACTTTATAAATAAACTGAATTTAAATAAACAATGAAAACTAAATTATATTCCAGAAAGATTCAGAGGGATGCTGATTACACCTTGACAGTTTTAGCCTTTTAGATGCTTAAGTTTTCTTCCAGTACTTACTTAAAGACCAAACAATTGTATTTGTGTTTTTTATGGCAAGTTTCAGATAAATTTATTCTGTTAATATATAAAAAAAACACCACATCAGGGACAGTGATGGAAAAGCACAAAGCATTATTCAGTTTTATTTTTTAATTTTTACTAATGTGCAATAATCACAAGCAACTGACTTTGTGGGAACACCATATTTACAAAATTTCAAACAAATGTAATATGATAGAAACAACATCTTTCACACAACTGGCTATGCAAAACTGATGTTTTGATGTCAATGTTTTTCACCCTGTAAATGCGCCCCCCCTTTTAGATGTATGTTCTGCGTCTGTGTGTATGAACTTGGCATCTCCGGCTTGTGGTTGGTCCTCCTTTCTTCTACTGGTAGTACAACTCTAGGTTCATTCCATCATGGATTTCATCTGAAGGAGGAGCAGTTAAGAACAACAGTCTGACTTGAATGTGCCACAATAAAATAACTACCAATAAACACAGTGAACTCAGATTTCTTCTGTTTTGGCTCTTAAAAAGCAACAACAGTTTCATATCATCAAAAAAGTTCTTATCAGATAATCATAACCTGATTTCACATAAACTAAATATTTCTAATTTAACTCTAACTCTCTCAGTGGCTCCTCTCTCCTGTTCTATATCAGATGGGTAGTTACTCCCCCACCTCCTTTAGTGATAATGATAAGTGTAATAAATGTAACATTTTCGTAGCTTAGGAGGCGAGGTTTTCAGAGTTAGAGGCCCGGCTCCGCACTGTTGAGAATCCAATAAATAGTCGAGGCCTTTCAGCCAGCGCTTAGCCAACAAGGATAGAATCATCTGGTGGTCCTCCAACAGAACCCACGCATCTGGCATCTCAGGCTGACTGGGTGACGGTACGTAGAAAGCATAGTTCCCAGCCCACCACCAATATGGCCGCGTTTCTAACAGATTTTCCCCACTCAGTGACGCACCCACTGAGAAACAGACTCTGGTAATTGGCAGTTACAGAGTCCGAAACGTGACTTTAGAGAAACCATTGACCATAGTCAAATGTTTTCCAGGGGCCAGAACAGGTGACATAAAATCCCACCTGAAACTGCTGGCTAAGGATACACATAAATACAGTAAGATTGTTATTCATGCTGGCAGTAATGACCCCCGGTTACACCAATCGGAGGTCACTAAAATTAATGTTGCTTCGGTGTGTACGTTTGCTAAAAAGATGTTAGACTGTGTAAGCTTTTCTGGTCCCCTGCCCGATCTGACCAGTAAAGACATCTTTAGCCGCATGCGGTCATTCCATTGATGGTTGTCCGAGTGGTGTCCAGCAAACAACGTGGGCTACATTGATAATTGGAAAACATTTTGGGGAAAACCTGGTCAGATCCGGAGAGATGGCATCCATCCCACATTGGATGGAGCAGCTCTTTTTTCTAGGAATTTGGACAGATTTATTATTCCTTCAAAACACTGACAAACCAAGGTCCGGACCAGGAAGCAGAGTCGTAGTTTAACCCACCTCTCCGCAGCTTCTGTACTGTTACCCACTCAATACCCTATTGAGACAGTGTCTTGCCCACGGCCAAAATCAAATAGACTAAAACTTAACCTGACAAAAGCAAACTATGAAAATCTCATTAAAATTAATACAATTCGGACCAAACAAGAAAATAGGGCAATTAGATGTGGTTTACTGAACATGAGATCCCTCTCCTCAAAGACTTTATTAGTAAATGACTTGATATATGATAATAAAATTTATCTATTTTGCCCATAAGAAACCTGGTTGCAACAGAAGGATTTTGTAATTATAAATGAGTAAACGCCTTTCAATTATCAAAATTTTCACATTCCTAGAAGTAATGGGCAAGGAGGAGGAGTTGCAACCATCTTTCATTCAGATTTGCAAATTCGCCTAAGACCAATTATTAACTACATCTACTCCTTAGTTTTCCTCATTCAAGCTGCAAAACATTAAAACTATTTTTTTTGTGGTTTTGTATTGTCCACCAGGCCCTTACTCTCAATTCTTGGACCAGAACTCAGATTTTTTATCCAATTTAGTTTTAAACACTGATCAGGTAATTATAATAGGGGATTTCAATATTCACATGGACATTGAAAGTGATAGCCTAACTGAAGCCTTTAATATCATCTTAGACTCAATTGGCTTTACTCAGAAAGTGAAGGGACCCACACACTCTGGTCAACACACTTTAGACATTGTACGGAAATACGGCATGGAGTGTGACGAACTAACAGTCCTCCCACATAACCCAGTCCTATCTGACCATTTTTGGATAACCTTTGAATTTACTTTACCCAACGTTCGAAAATCTGAAAGAAATTTTCATTACAGTAGAAGTTTATTAGACAGTCCAGTAACAAGTTTTAAAGAATCTGTCCTATCTGTTCAAAATATTACTTCCTCACTGCGTTTGGCGCTAGACAGTGTAGCATCCTTAAAAAAAGAATGTCATCAGCCATAGGAGGTTGCTCCCTGGTTTAGTGCAGCGTTGCATACTTAAAAGCAGAATACTAGGAAAGTGAAGAGAAAAAGGCACTCTACACACTTAAATGATTACCTCCTAATCTGGAAAAAATAGTCTACATTTGTATAAAAACACCCTTTGACAAGTTAGCACAGCATATTTCTTGTCATTAATAGAGGTAAATAAAAACAATCCTAGGTTTCTTGTTAGTCCAGATGCCAAACTTACACAGAGCGATAGCTCTGTTGAGCCAACTATTCCCCCTTCTCTCAGTAGTGATGACTTCATTGGATTCTTCATCAGTAAAATAAATTATATTAAAACTAAAATTATTTGAATTCCCAGAAACATGATTAACTCTCTTTCAGTAAATGAGACCTGCAGAAACATGTCTATGTTCATACCGTTTTGATTATGTTGTATTTTCAGAATGATCACAAAGATTAGCTTAATCTAAACCCTCAACTTTTTGTTAGACCCAATACCAACCACATTATTTAAGTAAGTGTTCCCTCTGGTTACTGGCCCTATTCTAGACATGATGAATCTATCTTTAATAAAATGATATTTGAAATTTAAGGTTGCTGTAATTAAATCTTTACTTAAGAAACCCTCCCTGGACCAAGATGATTTAGCTAACTACAGACTTATATCCAACCTTCCTTTCTTATCCAAAATTCTTGATAAAATAGTTGCTAATCAAGTATGTGACCATCTAAACAGCAAAAACCTGTTTGAATAATTTCAGTCATAGTACTGAAACAGCACTGGTAAAAGTTAACAATGATATTTTAATGGCCTCAGAAAATGGATTCTCTTTACTATATATATATGCTTCCAATTGGTAAAATTAGACAACATGCAATAAATTTCCACAGTTATGCTGATGATACACAATTATATTTATCCATAAAACCTGATGAAACCAATCAGGTAGATTACAAGCATGTCTCGAAGACATAAAAACCTGGATGACTGAATTTTCTACTTTTAAATTCAGACAAGACAGAACTTTTTGTCTTAGGACCAAAACCTTTAAAAGGGAAACTGCTAAATCAATCACTTCATCTGGATGGCATTAATTTGGCCTCTGGTTATTATATAAATAACCTCTCTGTAATTTTTGACCAACACATGACATTTAAATCCCATATTAAAAAAGGTTTATAAGATTTATTTCCTTCACCTCCAGAATATTGCTACAATTAGAAACAACCTGTCCAAGAGTGATGCAGAGAAACTAGTCCATGCATTTGTTACTTCAGGGGAGGACTACTGTAATTCGTTATTATCAGGAAGTCCACAAAATGCAATTAAAAGCCTTCAGTTGATCGAAAATGGTGCAGCAAGAGTTCTGATGAATATTAAAAAGAGAGATAACATTTCTCCTGTTTTGGCTTCTGTCCATTGGCTCACTGTTAAATCCAGAATAGAGTTTAAGATCCTCCTGCTTACTTATAAAGCCCTTAATAATCAAGCTCCATCGTACAACAGAGATCTGATTGTTCCATATGTTTCTAGCAGAGAACTTCGTTCTAAGAACGCAGGTCTACTGATAGTTCCTAGGATTTCTAAAAGTAGAATGAGAGGCAGATCTTTTAGTCACCAGGCTGCTCTCCTGTGGAACCAGCTCCCAGTTTTAGTCCGTGGGACAGATACTCTGTTTTCAAGACTAGGCTTGAAACCTTCCTTTTTGATAAAGCTTATAGTTAGAGTGGCTTAGGTTATCCTAAGCCATTTTTGTAGTTATGCTGCTATAGGTTTAGACTGTTGGAGGACAGACTGACCACTTTTCTTCTCTCTTCTACTAATTCTATTAATTTTTTTGAGCTGTTATCTAGCTTTGCTAGGTTCAGATTAAAAATGTATCTTCTATGTATATGTGTCAAACTAGTCGCTTTATGAGCGTTGCCTGACGCTGAAAAAACTTGCAATCTGAACGCAGGTTCTCCATACTTCTCACCTACTGCTTGCGGCTCTGCTTCCTCCCAGAGGTACAAAGATCCTAAATGTCTGACAGGATGCTTCACTCCCTTAATTTCATCCCACTAAGTCACTAACGCATCGTAGTCCTGAGACCAATGCACAGAGTGAAACCTCTTGTCATCCAGCGTGTTTGGAGGCGAGAGACGAGGAAAACAAATACACGCATACACATGCCGATATATTGAGGCCGGAAAAATGTTCGGGTTCATTTTCATCTATCGTGAGATTAATTGATTTATTGATTATCGTCCCAGCCCTAATCATGGCCATATTTTTGCTCCTCCCGGTCTCCTTTCTTTTCCTGCTCACTTATCTTCCTTGTCTCCTCTGCTCCTCCCCTCTCCTCTCCTTGTCCTTCTCTCTTATTTTTGTTCTCCTCCCCTCTCTTCTTCTCCTCCTCTTTCCTTCTCCTTGCCTCCTCTCTTCTCCTAGTCTTCTCTTCTTTTTGTTCTCTTCTTTTCCTCATCTCTTCTCTCTTCTCTCCCTTTCTTCTCCTCCCTCTTTCTCCTCTTCTTGCCGTTTTCTCTTCTTCTCATTTTGGGAAATCTTAACTTTTCTGCTTAGTTAGATGGTCTGATTGATACACATCTGCTGGTTGTGATGCGTGATGACACCCAGGAAAGAAATAGCCTAGTTCGTAACACATGTAGGTACAACACCCAAAAACTTAATTACAGTAAGAAGTGAGGCCAATAGTGATTTGCGTTTGTATCCTGTACCACTTTGTAGGAATCTGAAGCAAATGATGCTCAGAGAGACCTGGAACAGCTCACCATGGCAGTGTTTGTGATTCGGAAGGAGGGGGAAGGGCTGCAGGAGCCACCTGAAGACATTGGCATTGTCATTGAGGGTGTGAACGTGTTGCTTGAACTGACTTCGGTCACCTCAGCTTGTGTCCTGCTTCTAGGTTAGATTTATGCACTCAACCTAGCTTATCCAAAACCCTTTCGCTTCACTTTTGAAGTGCTCCAAAAAATCTCCATGCAGCTTCATCAGCACAAGATGCCCCCCAAAGTCCATAATCTATGTAGCAAACTTCAAATCTCACAGTAACAACACAACAATGTATTCTGCCCCTGGACCATCAAATGGCCTTGTGCCATAATGTGAAAGAACAATGGTGTTTGGATGTATATAGCATAGTAAAAATGTAGTCTCTTTCAGATGTTGTGCCTTTTTTATGCTTGAAGAGACTCAATATTCCTCAAACCACGTTTTTAAATGATTTTCTGATTTTAAGTTTTGATGTGTTCAATAATACAACTAAGTGATGTCCCCATTAGTCAGCTATACTGTTCAGATCAGTAATATTCTTTGGCTGGTTAGACGTTTTTGTATACTAATGGCACTTTGTGATAGCACTGTATGCGCTGAGATTGTTAGGCATATTTGTGTAATATTTTGTTGCACTATTTTGTACTTTGCTGACAAAATAACTGTGTGGTCCTATGTTACTTGTGCATTTTGTGCGTAATGTGTTTTAAAAGGACAATTGTGTAATGAGTTGACCCAAAAGCTGTGTTGGTGACCATAATGGTTCATTTCATTTATAAAATAATGTATAAAAAAAGAAACATCCGTTTTTAATTTTTTTTCCCCTTATAATTTCAGCCAACTTAAAATTGTAATTTTAGTTATATTAAACTAAAATTTCATTTAAAGATTACTGCAAAAAGTAATTTACACTAAACCATAATATTAAGTTAGAAAACAAAAGTATTTTACTTTTAGGTTATGCAAATTATTGAGTTGGAAAAACTGAAAACTTTAAGTTGATTTGCCTTAATTTTAGGTTGGATAAATGCAAAATGTTGATTTGAGAACAACTGAATTATTAATTACATGTGACTTAAATCAATTGTGTTAATCTAACCTATTAACTTGATTTTAAAGAACTTAATTCATTTAAGTGTTACAAATTGAAACAATTCAATTAAGTTGGTTCAAATATTTTCTTTTTTCAGTGTATATTACAGAAGCATATATGTGTAGAGCAACAAAGCTCTTGGGACCCTTGGCCTGGTAGGCCTGAACAAGAAAGAATCCCTGCTTTTAACTAGTCACTTAACTGCATGCTGAGACTACGGATACTACAGCCATAATGAAGAAAAGTCAGTAACTGGCAAGTATAATGCTCAAAAGTAACAATAAATTAATTAGTAGCCTAACCATTGATTAAGGGCATGAACGAGGACACATTAATTTTTCTGAAAAATACGCAAATGTTTGTGATAACGTATTTGTTATTTAGAGAATGTTTATGTTAAAAAACGTGAGGTCCTCTGTGTTACATTATTTTCTCATTCCGATACCAAACCTCTATCAGCACCCGATTATTTACGGGCAGCTTTAAATCCTATCCTGACACCTGCTTCTAATTTAATCAGCTGCAACATGATTGCATGTTTCTCCAAGACTGGAAAACAAAAGAACTGTGTTAGCGGTTATATATGGTTTTTCACCAGAGACCAGACGCCACTGAATGACTAAAGTTGTCCAAGGTTTCCATAAATACATAAATATAATGACAATGATCAATGAGGTCTTACCCAGCTTTTCAGTCGTGTTGAGGATTATTTAATTCCCCACAGTTGATGCGAACCACGCCGTTTCTGCTTGTCTGACCTCCGCTTTTAGCTCAAACACGGCTTTCTGTTTCGCAAAGATCTTCCCAACTCCCCTTGAACCAACATAATCTCAGGTCTCCGGACTTTTGAAAGCCGTAAGCTTTTTATGAATGAAAGGTCGGCTTTGTAAATGGTCATAAATGTCTACCCAGTGGATTTGTGGCCAGGACACCAGCGAATCAAACTAATGTTTTTCACATATCTAAAAGGGGCTTTAAATAACTTCAGTTTTGGCATCAATTGCGTTTTTAAGTTTCTCTCTAAAGCACTCCCGGTTTTCAGATGTTAAAATGGTTATAAATCTGGGATGTTGCCTTCTATCTTGGAAATGTTCGTCCTGCAACCACTCGCGCATGCGCACAAAGATGTCAACAAAGATTCTCCTAAAACACATTCACACGAGGAGTAACTGCTACATCAATCTGACTGATTGAAAACCCAAGACCGCCGCCTACCCTATAACCAATTGGCTTAAGTAGGCCTACATTGGTGGGGTTTAGAGTGAAAGCGCCTCTCAGATCTTGAGAATTTTCAGATCATGCAAACCTGATTTTTTTTTCTTCTCAAACATTTCAGTACGCCGGAAATCTGGCGTGGTGCCAGAACGCTATCAGGCCTGCACTACATGTAGCCCCACCTCAACAATGACACGCACATAACTTTTGATTTCATAGCATGTTATTGTGTATTCCAATATATATTACGATTTCATATGTTACAATAATGATATTTAAAAGCAAGGACAGTAATTTTTGTCAAAAAGTTCAAAGTATGACTGCTAGTTGGGGTCCATTTTTAGCGTATTTGTTCCAGTGGATAAACTATATCCAGTTTTAAAGGTGGATGTGTTATGTATGAAACAGGTTTGAGTGTTTAAAATGTTGTGACAGATTTTCTACAGTTGAAGGGAAGGTTTTGGGGGATTTTTCAACGTGGACATTATTTTTGAACATTTCTTACATTCATTTACTCACCCAGACAAGTTTGGAACCACTTTGAGTCCTTCGTAAGAATTTTATAACCAATCACGACATTCATATAATGGAAGTCAATGGGGCAGGAGATTTGCTGTCTCCAAATAAGGCACAATCTGCCCCAATCATCAAACCAATGTTTTGGTATTAATAGTTAGCGATATTCCTCTGAGTTCGAAACATTTCAGAGGTCCTGTGGTGTAAGCTTCTGGGGTTTTTACAGCCTTATAATTATTGCAGCTTTAGTCTGCGTAGGTTGCAGAAAGGGAGCCTGTCCAATTGGTCATTGAGTTAGTGCAATTTGGAAACACACAAACACGACCCATGTTAATATATGCAGTAGCAAGTTCTGTTTAGCCGACAGACATAAAGCACAGAGTCACAACTGTGTGCTAACTATTCACAACAAAAAATTGGTTATATGGAGTTTTAGGACAGATAATTCCTTATTACAGACAGCAAATATCTTGCCCCCATTGAGTCCCTTTATATGGATAGCCTATACGCTGATTGCGACTGGATATAAACTTTTTACGAAGGACTGAAAGTGGCTCCAAACTTGTCTTGGTGAGTAAATTAACGTAATGATTGCTAAAAATAAGGACCAGATTGAAAAACTTTTTTCTTCCTTTAAATACAGTTAAAAACTTTTTTTTCTTTTTTTAATAACAATATACACTTTTACTCATAGCATTGCAATAAATTGCAATATATTATATTGTCCCCTTTGTATCGTAATGCATATTGTATCGCCAGCTTCTTGCCAATACACATCCGTAGTCTTACAAGTTCAACAGAAATGTCACCAAAACTGTGTCAGTTTTGAAGCATTTTAAGATTCAAAAGGTCTCTACATTTTTAAAACATGTCTCTCACCGTTTCCCCCAGATTTGAAATCAATGTGTGGTGTTTGGCCGGGGATGGGGGGGATAGGGTTTGTGACTGCCCTGTGTCTGACCAACTTGGGGGGATACCACTTTAAAATGTTCTGTCCTCCTGAACGCCTTTGATTTCTATTGTTTTTTGTATACTTGTGTTAAATGTCTGGGTAAATAAAGGCATTCATTGTGGCAACATCCAACATTCCAAAAGGGATTTCCTAATTCCTAAAGGTTAATAATAATAAAAAAAGTTAATTGGTTACATAGAATGTATTACATAAAATGTAACTGTTTTTAAGTGTGTGTGTGTGTGAGAGAGCAGGCAGGGAAAAGAAATGCAACTGAACAAATTTGCTGCGTGTAGTAGTGGCTGTTGACACAACAACGAAGCCGTTTTTGTTTGAATGTGCGGGTGAAAACGACTGTTTTACACAGCACAGCGAGCTCATTGAAATGATACATAGGCCCGGCCTTTAGATTGCTGTGTGCCCCATGTATGAAGTGTCTTATGGTCTCCCCTGCTTTCCTTACCAGGGAAAAACTGTTTAAGAATGGAACCGCTCTCGCGCTTGGCTGAAGAGTAAATGCAGACAGCGGTACTATCCCAACCACAGGGTCCCTCTTTATTTGAGGGGAATCAGAAACATTGTGCAAACTTTCCACCAGCAGAAATATCCCCCTACAAGTTACAGAGCTTGTAAATACAAGCAACTAAAAAGCACTTGGATAATCAGTAATACCAACACAGGACTGAGGGCATGCTGTTTCTGAGTGTAAATAAGTGCTGTTGGAGAATGTTTTGCCGCGGACACTGACGTGACGGCAATTAAAACTCTGGTTTCCTCCGTCCACAAGCAGACACTGAAAACTGAGAAAACTGAGATTTTCTTTCACCAGAGTTTTTAGAACAAATCATTTAAGGTGCCGTAAATCTGCATTTACATGTGGATGACAGGCCAAACCGTAGACAAATACGGTCTACACGTATCTCCCAATGGGAGATACGTGTAGACAGGTCTTGGGAATAGTAATTCTGGGGATGGGAATCTTACAACATCTCACGATTCAATTCGATTCCGATTCTTGGGGTGACGATTCGATTCAGAAGCGATTCTCGATTCAAATCATTTTTTTTTCTTAATTAATACTCTTTCATTCATCATTTGTGTTTCTAATACACACAACTTGATCTGCCAAGTGTCTGTGATGAAGTGAGTAATGAATGTAATAGGGCATCAATACAAAATGGATTTTACAATCTATGTTGAAAGAAGGGGACTGGCTCTAAAGTAACACGACATTAAATTGCAACTGGACATCCAAGACCTTTTAAACAAAATTTCTAGTCTTGAGAAAAAAATGCTGATATATTTTAAGAAGAAAATAATAATAATATGTATTTTGTTTGTTCTTTGGTACGTAGTAGAAAACACATTTGAAAATATTTAGTATGCACCAAATCAACCATCATTAAACAGAAATTTATGGCTTATGTTATTTTCATTGTTTTTGTTAGAAATTTTAAAAGTCCTAACGTTATTGAACTCAGCATACATTTCGGACTTCCTTGAAAGCGTCGCAGGTGTGCAGCGCTGCTGGATGTTTATGTGTAGCTTATAAAGAAAGATCGCTCTTATATACTTGCAGATTTATTTAAAAAAATAAAATAAAACTTTAGCCAAGGGTGTCATTAGCATGGAGAAGACCTTTTAGACGGCCCAAACATTTACCTTCAGCAAAGACGGGGCGGGCTGGATTTCTCTTTCGTCTTTCATGCTGAAGCTTTCCTAAAAAGGTTCAGAAAATATATTTTTTGAGAATCGATTCTCAAACATTTCGGATCGATTCTGAATCTTGTTAAATAGGACTCGAGATTCAGACGTGAATCGATTTTTCCTCACACCCCTAAGTCATTCATTCTAAAAACTCACAGAATTCTCTGTGTCAGAAGAGAGTGAAAGTTTTTTTTTCTCACTTTTGTCACAGCACAGCATTGATCTGGTGACTTTGACGCTTTAACTTTCTTTCTACTGGACCAAAAACACAACCACTTAGAAAAAAAGAGCATTACTCAGCTGCAGAAGTAACCATCAAGCAGCCGAAAACAAGTTAACTAGATTTGGATTCAAAACAACAAATTTCGCCAAACGGTGAGAGATTTTCATGAATAGAATAAGGAAACTGTACCTCACAGCCCCTTCCTTGTCAAAATGCAAACATATTGTATTTTGGATCCCTCTCACATAAGAAACAGGGAGTGGACAAGATATGTGCTTTGTTTACCTGCAAAAATAGAGGGGCTCCCGCCGCTTCTTTGGGAAGTGGCGCAGGTTCAATTGAAGTATTGATTATGTCCCCGTAAAAAAAAATATTCTTGGCATTTTGTAGTTGTGGTGCTGGAATTTCAGCTGTGGCACAGCGCTATTGTAATGCCTATAGAAGATTAACACTGCATATATTAGTTTAACCTTTTTAAGTTGTATTACTGAAATAATTAAAGTGCATCTTTAATGTTCTTTTAAATGGCAGAATTTTTTTTCGAGGTTATACCGAGACTTTAGTTAGCCTCTCAAGTCCCTAACTAACTAGCAAGCCTTTCAAAGTACCAAATCAATGGAGGAAGCTCAGCTTCCAAAGGAACGTGCGGTTTTGGTGACACGTGACGTGATATGTGTACAGACAACAATCTCATCGGCTCTAATTCATTACTGAGGAAAAGCTGATTAAGAAAGCTTGAATAATGGCAAATATTTGTGTATGTGGGGGTTGTTCAAACTAGTTTTTCTGGACACAGTGTCTTTAAATTTCCAGCAAAGAAAAATCCAGCTTTCCATGCTTTGGGGAAAAGGCAGTATTAACTAGCAGCAGTGTGTCCACTAACTCTGTGATTAGTAATGCAAACTTCCGTGTGGATTACATCGAGGGCGACCTGATTGGCCAGAAGATAGGATTTCGAAAAAGAACAAAATCAGGCCGAAATCGACCCCAGTGGCATCTGATAACTGAAGGTGGAGCAGCTGGAGTTAACTGCTTCTCATAGCTACCAGCGAGCCGAGGCGAAGAAAGATATAGTCTAAATACCGCACTGGTGAGTTGTTTTTTGTGCGTGACTTCAATCATAAGTTAGTCATTGTAAATGTTTTAAACACACCGTGAACAAATAAAGACCTGACGCCATGTTTTTTCATGTTCGGAAAGCTAATTAGCATCAATGCTAACGCTATGCTCTGTGTTTTTTTCAATATTTGCTATATGCTCCGGCACTGTGTCTTTGTGCTTAAGTTGGGTTTTTCTTTTCTTCCAGAGCGTCCTCCAACATGTGATGGGCAGTCTTTGCTTAATTTGGACCCTCCAAGCTGTCCAGCCTCTCCTTCCGAACCATATGTTGCTAAAAACCCGACCAGGCCGTGGTCTGAACCGAGACCAAGCAGGCTACAAGGTAGCTGTCTGATACACTCAGTAAGAATCAGTAATGATGCTGCTTGTACTTTTTATTCTCTAAATTAACCTATTCAGTATTATATCATCCTCATTATGACTGTGCTTTTTTATCCGTTAGTCTAAATCTGCTCTGATGCAAGTTTTTTCCCCCCCTCTTTATTGTACATGTGAATGTCCCCACTAAAATTATCTGCTTTACAGTAAGGTTTATTTTTGTTTTTATTATCCAATTTGATTTCTTAAGGTGTATGTTTTTAATATACTGTGAGCAAAGTACTTTGAAAGTCCAATCAGCACACTAGTTTGCTCAGAATATAAAAATTGCTCTTGAAAACTACAGAGCATTCATGTTACACATTCACATTCTGGAAATATTTTTTCCATTCTGCACAGTTCCACAATCCTCAAATCTGAATACTTTGATCTATTATGTAATTTTTATTTTTTATAATTGCACATTACTTCATTTTATGCCTAATGTACATATAGTAGTCTTATTTCAATTTATTATATTTTTCTTCAGGGAAATTTTGCTGTAATTTTTGTAGTTTTGCTGCTGTTAAAGCTGAATTTCCCCTATGGGACAGTGAATGATGATTCTATTCAATGCAGAGGCTTTGTTTTTTGCTGGGCTTTACTTAACCACTTTAATTGTTCCTTTTTGTTTTGGCAGGGGGAGGAGGGTCTCCAAAGATAACAGATCATTAATCACTGATACAAAGGGTACCACGCCTGTCTGATGGATGGGAGCAGGAAGCTGACTTACAAAGAGAGGAGATGAAACGATGCTGCCTTTAATCAAACATTCCTGGGATGCTGGGAAAGATTCTACACACCATGACCCACAGACTTTTCATAAGTATTTGTCTCGTTTGAATGTTAGTGGCTCTTCACTGAAACAATTAAATAGTTATTTTTATTTTTCAAAATTATATCCAATAAATCAGGGATTAGCAACTCCAATCAGATGGCAACATTTTACCGGGCTGCTATAAAGTAACATGTCTAAAAACTACATTTATTTCTATTTTTAGATTATGTAGCACACAGCCATAGTTTGTGGACCCCTGGGAAATATGAAATTTGTAAAGATGAATAGGGAGTAAAAAACACAAAGTGCTAATGGATTTAGCAAATCCATGTTTAAGATAAACTAAAAACATTTGTTGAAGTCTCTATATATATTAAATCATACCAGTTAATGGTATGGAACCAGCTCCCAGGGTTGGTTCGTGAACAAGACAACTTGTCTATCTTCAAAACTAGGCTTAAAACCTTCCTCTTTGACAAAGCTTACAGTTAGACACAGGTTAGACAGGTAGCTAGGGAGAGACAGGTTAATGTTAGTAGTCAGGTAGAGTAGCTAGGTAGAGAGTTTTAGTAGCTAGGTCTCCTAGTAGCTAGGAGACAGGTTAATGTTAGTAGCTATGCTGCTTTAGGCTAGACTGTTGGAGGACATTATTAGAGTGAGTTCCAACTTTCTCTCCTACCTCTCTCCAACTGCATGATGTGCTGTCAATTCAAGCGCTAACCTGTTTATTCTTAGTCTTTTCCTACAGTAGATGCTCCTGACCCAACCTGCTTGATGACCCTGACTAAAATGGCATTCCAGTGGCCGAACGTTCTCCACTTCCTGCTACCAACTTCTGCTTCTGCATCAGTTCTGTTGCTCTTTCTGTGTCTCTGCTGCCTTCTCCAAACTCAAGACGGTCTCGGTAGATGACCGCTTGTGCTGAGCCTGATTCTGCTGGAGGTTTCTTTCTGTTAAAAGGGAGTTTTTTCTCTCCACTGTCGCTTCATGCTTGCTCAGTGTGAGGGATTGCTGAGAAGTCACAACGCAATCTTCTGTGGTTGTCTAATTCCTAAATTAAACATTGTATTGTAATAACTCTTCTTGTAAAGTGCCTTGAGATGACATCTGTTGTGAAATGACGCTATATAAATGAACTGAATTGAATTTATGTTAATCATATCTACTCATATTTAACTGTAGGATTTGTTTTGCTGTTTTAACATACAACTTTATATAGTGCTTTATCTGGACACAACAAAATGTAAATGCCTTGTGCAACTACATACTCTGGGGCCATCAACGATATAATGAGCCCACTCACTCTAGATGAAACTAAATACTGGAAAATTTTAAGTACATTTTCTTTAATTACAATTTCGTAGATTAAACTTGTTGAACCAACTACTGTGTTCTTATTCATTCACATGTGAGGCCTTGTTTCCAGATTCCATACTTGTGACATAGGAGGAAATGTATGTGCTTCTTCATTTAACTGGATTTAACTACAGATGTATGTTTCCATGCTGCTCCTTGCATGTGTGATAAAACTGCTTTAGCACAAAAGGATTCAAGCAGCAGCCATGTCACATGTCATGTCACACAGTGAATATGATTGGGATGCAGGAGAGTTTAGACTGAGCAAAAGTTGCCTGGATGGTTCCAGTTCCTGACAACACACAGAATAATGGTGTTGATTGGTCCACATTGACCACACTGACACCTGAATATGCATTACAAAATGAGCAAATATGAACTAGGGCTTGGTATACATTACTGAACAATAATGATTGTTGGGTGGGGTGTGCAGAGTAAAGCTAGAAAGGTTTGTGTTAAAGTTTGATATTGGACATCAGATCTGAACTAGAGAGCTAAAGATTTGGCTAATGTAAAATTTGCCAGGGTATGAATCATTTTGAGCCCAACTGTATAAATACGGAATTTCTATCTTTAGATTGTGTATTTCTATAAGTTATGTGGCAAGGTATTTGATGCAATATGGCATATTTTAGTAAAAAATATTTTAACATCTCAAAATTGTTCTGGTTAGCACTCCAGTTAGCATTTCCAAGTATGAGTGCATTTTCATGTTAACATGTTTCAATATCCCTTCTGTGACCATTTAAATGCACTCTGATTTGTCTGTTTTCACCATCTCCAGCTGGTAGCTCAAAACTATAGGCTGTGAACCTTCAGCCATATAGTGAAAGAGTTTTCATATTCAAAATCTGTCACCTTCTCCTGCTGTGAACCCATTCCTTTGTGAGGAGAGTCTGGGACATTCTCCTCCACGGACGTCATTTCCGGTAGCGCCTCTAGGGGTGCTATTTTTTGACAGAGGAGCCAGTGGGGCTACATCTGAGCAGTAGTACCACCTTTTATTATGAAATATGAGCCGTATTTGCGACCAAAATATGAATTTTAGATCTGTTATGACCCAAAGGCTTGAACATGTGTTTAAAGTGGAAGATGCACTTTAAACTTTTGCATGATATTCTTATTTTTTCCAGTTTTACCTGTAAATTAAATCATAATTTGAAAACAGCTTTTTGTATTTACTCAAGTTATTTGTGTGAGAAACTACAAACAGGAAGTTTGTAAAGGGGCAAAAACTTTTCCACAGTTTGGTAAATAATTTAAGGTATAGAGGATTTTTACGAATTTTAGGAAAGAACCGGCCTCTCCGCTTTTAGAAGAAAAATAGGGCTAAGTCAGTCACCGCAACAAATCTTCCCATGAAAGTTACAACTTAGATAACTTATTCTAGTAACACTCCGAAATGCATTTCTCCAAATAACATGCCAAACTTACTGCGGTGAAGTAAGTTGAACATTCAACACATCTGTTTCATTAAAGTGGAGACTCCATCCAACGTATCACTGCGCTCCTGGAGCAGATACAACGTAGCCAAAGGCTCGCTCCTTAAGGCAGTGGTTTCGGTTAGGGACCGTCACTAAATTTCCACACAGAAAATAAAGCAATACCAATTTGATCTCCTGACAAAGTAACCCCAAACTTTAGCCTACCTGCGGGGTAGAAAGTTTGCAACGGAGGAATCAGTGGGGAGCCCGACCTGTGCTTTCAGCACACACCATCATTGAAAAAGATCTCCTAAAAGCACTCTGGTCTTGTTTCTCTTCTGAGCCCTTTCTCTTCCCCTCATATACCCTAAAGAAGTTTTCTCTAACAACTCACAGCCATTTTAAAACAACCATGTGAAAACTGAGAGGTTCTTAACATTTTTGACACATAGTTGCATACATTTGTCTTATGAAGCTTAGTACAGAGCCAAAAAATAGAGGGGGGGGGGGGGGGGGGGGGGTGATAAATAAGACAGTCATCACAAACCACAGCTTTGAAGGTATACAGGCAAAACATTATGGCTCTTTTACTGCCAAGACAGCCCTGCAAAATCAGGGCACTAAACTCCTGTAGATGTTCAGTGTTTTCTACCAACAAGTACTGCTATTAGGCCTTTATGGGTCACACTTGTTTGTCCCCTAGATACAAAAGTAAGTAATAAAGCAAACTAGTTTTTAAACTATCCATACCTTTCCTGAATCCTTTTTGGTTATTGGTACATAATCCGGTCTAATTAGGCCAAAGCCAACAGGAAATGCCAGTTCACATCAATTGCAGCCTTATACACAAACCAAAAAAATAAGATGCGGTTAGTGATGGTCAATAACGTAATGTAGGGTCAATGATAGTCATTTAAAAGCGCAAGAAGAGAAGGAGTGGTGAAAGGATACAGTCTCCAAGAGTCACGTGGTCCTTGAAAATGGTATACCTTTAAAACAAAAAGAAAAATGCAGGGAAATTTAACAGCAAATGGGAGCAGAAGTCAAATGTGAGTGTTGCAAAAAAGTAGTTACCATTTTTTTAACACAATCTTGTCATAACGTGTTCCTGTCTGAGCTGCAATAAGCTTCTTCAGATCTCCAATGGTATCCTCAGAGCTGAACTCAAAAGTTAAGGGGCAGTTTGATAACACCAAAAACATCAACACAAATCTAGTCTATGAACAAATTCTTATTTGGTGAAATTCTTTATTTTTCAATTTCAACATAAAGTAATGTTAGGAAATGATTATCTTGAAAGAAAATGAAAGGTCAACAGCCTAAATTATAAGAATCGCTGATAAAAGTGTTTGAAATTAAATTACTTCAAGATGAAACCATTTTTTAAATTTTCAATTTAGGCTGCAAGAAAAGAAAATTATCCGACAATGATATAATTGTTAAATACTGTAATGATACAATTTGCAAACAGATTAACCCCATTTTTGTCCCTTTCTCATCTGGCATCACATTGGCACCACCATTTTGGGCCCAACAATTGACAAATACAAATGTTATTACAAATTTTAACCCTTAGCAATTTGAGTTCAAAAACCCCTGCTGTACTTGCATATATGTTATTTAAATCTCATATTAAGCAGGTTTACAGGATTTCGTTCTTCCACCTTTAAAATATTGCCATAGGTAAAAATACCCTGTCCAGGAGTAATGCTAAAAATCTAATCTATGCACATTTCTTCAAGGCTGAACTACTGTAACTCTTCACAGTGGTGTGACTGTGGCTCAAGAACTCAACAAAATGCAGGTAAAAGCCTTCAGCTGATGAAAAATTCACCAACATTTCTGATAAAATTATAGCGATCATATTTCTACAGTTTTAGTTTAAGTAGTACTTAACCCCCAAAACAACTTTTTTTTTGCTTAGAAACTGTATAAAAGGGTCTTTACCAAATCAATCTTTCAGTTTCAGGGCATGTTTTTTGTGACTTTTTAATGTAAACTTGCTAAATTCTACATTTTTGGTCTAAAAATGTCTTAGCACTGCCGTGGTCAATGTGTGGCTACTGCATTTGAATTTTGTGGGTTGCTGAAAGCGGCACATCTTTTCCAGTCTATGTCACAGGCATGGTCTCACAGAGACCCCCCCCCCTCTCAGACACACTCACCCCGCCCTGTGATGAGTTGAAATTGCTCGTCTTGTGTGCTACGTGCACATCTAACCTAAGCAGTGCTGAGATAAACAGAGGAAGCTGAAATCCATATATCGCACATTAAAGGACCACAACTTCAAAGTGATTTAAAGCCGTAAGTTATAACCTATATGTTTAAAATACACCGTGAGTAAGGAAACAAAAGCTGCCACCATGGTTCCCTCCGAAGCTAATTAGCATTGATACTAGCGTTAGGCTCTCTGTGCTTGCTTGCTACAATACGTGCCGCCGACTTCAGGCAGCGCTGACTCAGTGCCTTGAGCCAATGACTCGAACTGACATAGCGTCTGGCCGATGCGCTCCATAAAGCCTCTCATTACCTCTGGTGGACTGGCTGAGAAGAGACATTATGACTTCTCCGTTTACCGGAGATAAAGAGAGGGTTTATGGAGCTCGGGTGCCCCACGCCATATTAGCTCGAGTTGGTTCAGCCATGACCGTCTTCCAGACCACAACCCTTCCTGCCCCCCTCCACTCAACCTCCACATTTGACCACACCCCTCCGTGCCTCCTGGCCCTGCCCACTTTGGTAGAATTTTTCAAATGTTCCTTGGAGGCGGCATAATGCTTTTTCATGTGGTTCAGTTACTCTTTAAAGGGACTATTATCATGCTATTTTACAGCTTTCAACTTCTGGGACAGACATGTATATGATCAAAGGTTACTGTTTATGTTATATAATATTAATTTGTCCTAAAGTTGAACTAGTATCCTGTAGTAAATGGTGTACCATGAAGTAAAACGCTTCGTTTCTATATTATTCTGCCTCCTGGCCCCTCCCTGCTCCTATCCCATGCAGAGCTGCTCTAATTGAGCAAAACAGACTTAAAAAAAGCTGTGCGTGTTGTTTGCACCCGTTTACTGAACATTCTGCATTTGCAATTCTACCACAGGTAGGCTGCTCTCTTTGCAGGGGCGATGAAGACACCTCTTCCTTGGTTTGTGACATATTTTACGTCACTATGTGAACACTCAGTTGTTTTCTAAGAAAGGGCGGTGCTACTCAGACAGAAGGATTCAGGAGGATTACTCAGACATGCGTGAACTGAGCCAAAAACCACTCAGGTGGGGTTTATGAGAAAATTGTACTACCAGATGGCTGAAAACTCCAAAAACGTGATTTTGCATGATATAGGCCCTTTAAGAAAGACCAAAAGTGGGTTTGGCCGATAGCTGACAATTACTTTTTGAAAAGTTGATTACTTGACCGATAGGGGATAGTTCCTCTTAAAAACCACAACATTTGATAGGTGATTACTCAACCAATAGTTAAATAAGGCTGATTGTTAAGACAACTGTAAAAAAGTGGTTAACAGATACCATGAATCGATACTGACAATATGGAAACTCTGCAATAGTTTCACAGAAAATGTTTCTTTTTAACTAGAAATTTTTGTTTTGTGGTAATTTTTATTAATATATTTGTTATTTTATTCAGCATCATTTGTTGTAACAAGCATAGAAGAAAATATAACCTTTCTTCAAATTCATTGCATTTTTTTATGAGGTAGATATATCACCATTGGTACTCGGCAATGGCAATTACTCAGATCCAAGAATCGGTGTTGGTTTGTTAACAACAGGTGTTGTATCCCTGGCAAATAATTAAGCTTTATTTTCAGAGTTTACTGTAGAAAATATTCTTTTTTACAAATCAAAAGGAAATATCCTAATATAATAACTATGTACATAAAATATACATCATAGTTTGACATATATTTTTAACATAAACTTATTTAGCTTAGAGTCCCGGTCCAAAAGAAATTGCTGGTTTTGTGGCACAGACAAAAGACTTGTAACATCAACACAAAATCTCTTAAAACCAGTTCTCTTCTTCAACAGACCGTGAAACATGTTATATATTCAGTTGCCTGAAGTATACTGTTGAAAGAAGGGAACTTCTACAAAATTGACAAAATATCAAATTGCAATTGGATATCCAAGACCTTTTAACGAAATATTTATAGTTCTCAAAAAAATAAAATAACGCTTAGATATTTTAAGAAGACATAATGAATAGAGAGAATATAGTTTATTTTGGTTTTTGGTACTTTATAAAAAACAAGTAGGGCATATCGAGGGCTTAGAACCACAGGGGAATAAGTGGCATTTGACAAACTCTACTGGAGGGCCAAAACAAAAGTTTGACCACACTACACCAACTGCATCTATTAACCTTCAACCACATTGCAACCACATACATGGTTATAAAAGTAAGTAGTTAAGTGAACAAATTATGGCATATTAACACGACGAACATATTGTAAAACCTTGTAAAATCTTGAAAACATGGCAAAAAAAACCAACATGGCAACAAACATTTCCTATTTTTCTAAAGAAAAAGCCCTCGATTTTTAGTATGCACCAAATGCTGCTTTTTGCTGCCATTTAACAGAAGAGTATGGCTTATGTTACTATTTTCCGGGTCATTTGTTAGGGGTTTTAAAAGTACTATGTTTTGAACCCACCATATATTTCAAATGTTCCTTGAATGCACCACTTGTGTCCAGCCAGCATATGACAAGCTTCTGCCTGATGTGTGTGTGGCTTACAAAAGAAAGATTGGTCTTATATACCTGCAGATTTTGCCGACAGTCACTAAATTGGCAATACGGGTGTCATAAGTGTCACAAATTCTACAAAATTCTGTTTGTAAATTTGCCGTTTGGTGCATCCTGCTAGAATAAGACGTGGTCCTGTTTGATCCACTTAAACCTTGGGCCGTTCAGTGTGACACACCTCGAGAGCTCGGTGGAGCTCACAGTGTGGCATGGAGCAGTCCTTTGAGATGTCCAAAATGCACAGTGTCAACCAGCCTTTACAGTAAAGAACAGCTTGCCAAGCTGTAGCACAAGCACTACATATGAAAACTAATTTATTGCACACACAGTTTTTTTGTCCACCGTACATGTCCCTGTAGTTGTCATGTGTATTTCTGGGTCTGCTGTGCTTGCTCTTCCCATTTTAGTAATGTTGGGCCAATAGTGTTGGGGCAATAGTAGCCAATTAGTTGTTACTGTTATTGGTCCCAGTACTATCAGCTTACTGATTAATCAGTTGTTGGCTAGTTTTAGTTTCCCTTTTGCCTCCCTGTTAAATCCACAAAATAAGGCAATTGATTATCAAGCACTATCATACATCAGAGATCTGATTGTTACATGTTTCCAACAGAACACGTCAGAACTGCGTCATGATCTTTTTCTAAAGAGAATACCTTTTTTTCTAGGTTTAACACTGATTCTGTCCAGAGACAAAGAATCTGAAGCAGAACTAACAGTATCTACATAGTATTTCATTCCACAATCTGTGCTACTGGTTAAGCTCGTTTCAGTTTAGCTCAGTTTCTCTCCAAGATAAAGTCGCTAAAGGAGCCAATATTTCCATTTCCGGTGTGTACTTTTCTTTCTCATAGAAGATACTCCCACATCAGTACTTATATGTTGCATGTCTGCTCTGTCCTCTCCCCAGTGGTTTATTACAGATAACTGCTCATTCTAGTCGCTGATAAGAACAAGCTGCTTTTCCTCTTACCACATGATGATGGATTGTTGCAAAGGTAGGGACTTGAGACAACCGGCTGGGTTTTCTGTAAACAGAAAACTTTAACTACCAATATAAACCGCATTTTATAGATGTGTAAAAAGATCGAAATGAACTGTACTGGAATGATTAGATTATACCTTTCTTGATAAAAACTTGATTCATTTGTCTAGTTAGTACAATACTTTGAGCTGGCAGCCTTATTTGCACTACAGAAACAAATAACTAAAATCCGGCCTTGGCAAAACGAGGTTAAGCATATCCTACAGACTATGAGAGAAACGGTGATAAAGGGAAACGGACATCCTTTGAAATCATAACCAAAATATAAAAAAGGAGCAGTATAAAAAAAAAAAATCATTATGAAACAATGCTTTTCAAACGCTGTCACATAAGGATACTTGCATTTGACTCTGACTTTCTTGCCAAGACGATCGTTGCAAACCACCTCAATCATTTTCAGAGTCTGTCAGAAAAAGACGTAGAACAGCGTTTGACATCACCGACATTATTTAAACAACAGGACTAAAGAAGCAATTTCCTCTATAAATCCCTAAATGGAATACTGCATCTGTGGGAGTCAGCTAACATGCTAACATGCCGTCGTTGAATAATTACTGTATAAACAAATAAGTATAAGAATAAAATACGCATGTACGTAACCATATACTAAGCTTTTTACTTAATCGTGGGTTATCTATTTAGCTCGTATAATTATTCCTTACATACGTGAAAGTTGCAGAAGAAAAAAATATCCCTCGCTGGTATTTTCTGGAACGCTCGGGTTACGCTCTGCCGTAAAGCAGGTGTATATGTAAGTTTATTTCTGCACCAATGAAATCAATTGACGTATTATTTGACGCAAAAACCAACAAATGAGTGAAAAGGGTGGACAAACTAGGGCGGGGCATGTACTGAAAACAACTCAAATCGAAAACAAGTTAACTGTCGTGTGCTGCGGTATAACTCCTGCCTTGCTTCGCTGCAACAGTGAATTGAAATTTGAAAACGTTGCAACTTAAACAGACATGGCAGACGAGGAGAATTTACCGTCCGGATGGGAGAAAAGAATGAGCCGTAATTCAGGTAAGAACAATAATCTGCATCAGAACGAAAGAGCCACGTAGTTCTATAAAATTGTATTATAAGTAAGCTTGGTATGCTAACGATCTACTAGGATGTGCATTGTGATGGATAAAATAATGCAACCTTATTATTCCAAAACGATTGTCTGAACGAAGCGGCAAAGAGCTAGGCTTTATTCTTTTCTTTTTTTTTTCTTGTCTTTTTTTAGAGAGAAAGATATAGCATTTGACTTCAGCTGTTGTGCCGCTACACGAGGAGCTAATTCATTCGGGTTGGCTTCTGCAGGGCCACACATGACGTCACCGCGTTCCGTGAGACTCACGTTTATATTTCGCGAGATCCATAAAAGTAGTTAACATCCATGCTAAGAAAAGTTGTCTTGTTACCGCGCTCCACCAAAGTAAAAAAGACATTGATACTCCTGTACATGCTGCAATTCTGACCTAGAGACTGTTTCCCACTTATTCTGGTCATGTACATGCACAAGGAGCGTGACAGAATTTTTTTTTTGTAAGAGAAAAAACGGTCCACCTTCAAACTGAAATTTAGAAATGTACTATTTAGATGCACCATATATGAAAAGAAACATAACTAATTACTTTGTAATTAGTTCTGTTATTGTACTGTTTTAAACATGTGGGATATCAATTGACCCCTAGTTTAAGTTAATGTGAAAACTGATGAAATTATGACAAGATTGACATTCTGTGTCTTCTATTTATTTACCAAAAACTAATGCAATTTGGATGTCTTTATGTTTGGTGTTGCAGGCAAAGTGTATTACTTTAATCACATCACCAATGCCAGCCAGTGGGAGCGTCCAGTGGGGGACAGTCGTGGAGAGCCAGAAAAGGTTAAGCTGAATTCATAATATTGACCCTGCTGTTTTTTCACTTGTGCCTGTTTATGATGTGCCTTTTTTATAGCTCCTTAGTTTGTGTGCCTTTTTATTCTCCGACCACTTTCTTGGACAATTGGTTTTGGCGGTCAAGCCTGATTCACACAGTGCGGAACAGAAGCGGTCTGGACTACATACTTCCACAAAGACAAAAAATTGGAGTTCAACCAGAGCATTCTCAGCAGCTTTGGTGCAGCTCTGGTTGCGTGGCTCCGCAATGTTCCCACATAAAGTCTATATTTTGTTCCGGCCAGTGCATGTAGATTTCCATGAAGTTTATAGAAACTACATGAGCCAGACAGGAAGTGAGACATAGGCGAGTAAGGTGAATCCACTATATTTCAAAATAAAATGCGTTGCATTTTTCTTACAACTTTTTCTTTTAATATTAATGACATTGATATCAGTTCACAGTGTATAATAGTTCACATTATTTTTACAAGTATATTTCTAAACATATGTTAATTAGGTCAATTTTTTGCAAACTGTTGTTTAACAATTGCTTTCAATCACTGATTTTCAGAAACATTTCGCAAACCATTCGCTGTCAGTGTGAATGGCAGCCTGTAAGGAAACCAGAGTGCATCCATTCCGCACTAAGTGTGAATGAGGCGTCAGCCTTGATATGGTTTCAAATGTGTTATATGCATAGTATTGATTAAGGCTACATGTATTTGTAACAAAAATATCTGGTACAGCACTCTCTTGGTTTGGTGTACAGGTGTTTCTATTAGATTAAAGTATTATAAATACCATTTGTTTAAAATCTAAAATAGTATGATGGATCAAATCCAAACTACATAATTCTTCACTGAACAGCAATTTATAAACATACAAATGGAGATTGATGCAACCTTTATAGTTTATCTGTCTCCTTTGAGAGAAGTAGGGGCTTACCAATAGTGCAAGTTGTGTCAGAATTTCCACTGAATGCAGGACACACTTATCAGATTTTTAGGGAAATTTTAGGAAGATTTTGTAAAAACAATTCTTTGTTGCCACAATCACGAGCTACATAAATTATCAATGAAATAAATGTGACTGTAGTGTGACTAAAATGGTGAAAGAGTTTATATAGTGAAGAATACAACACCCTGCGATCTTGCAAGTTCTCCCACTTAGTAATTATGTAGGGGTCTGAAATTCACATTGTAGGTGCAGTTCCACTGTCAGAGCCAGCATTTGAAATAATAAGTCAGGAAATCACATTTTATGCCATCCCTACTGTGAAGCATTGGGGTCGGAACATCATGCTTCGGGGGTGCTTTTTATGCAAAGGGAACAGAGCAACTGTGCTGTATTAAGGAGAGGATTATTAGGGCCATGTATTGTGAGATTTTGAGCAAAAACCTCCTTCCCTCAGTCAGAGCATTGAGGATGGGTTATGGCTGGGTCACCTATCTGATTTGTTCAAAGAAGTTAAAGATTTCCACAGAAGGAAATATCACCAAATAAACTTATTTTTTCTGTTTTTCTGTTGTGAAATTAAGCAGAAAATTGCTGTTGGCAAAAACTCAATGCTAAAATGAATTTGTATTAAAGTGATAGTCTGGATCTCTAAATGAATTTAAAATTTTAATAATTGTATTGAATTGACCTCCTGGCCTTAAATGTTGATATACAATAAGTCATTTTATGAATTATAACATTACGGGTAAGTCCCGCCTTCCCGTATCTAGGCTATGGCTCAAAAGCCACGGTGCCGTCCACCTGAACCAATCAAGTGATGCCAAGGGCTGTCAATCATCACGAACGCTGTGTGATTGTGCTCGTAACTGCACATGCTCAGTTTTCTGTTTTCACTGAGCCTCCGAATAAAGCCTCTGCTATTAGTCCCGAGCGCAGCCATGGATCAACACTCAGCTCAAGAGCAAACCAAAAAAGCATCCTCACCTCCGATAACTCCATTGTTACACCCTGGTTGTTTTCTCTCTCTCCTCCGCATGCCTTGGCCCATTGACCTGGCGTAAAGTAGGCGAGGCTTCAAGACCACTCAGAAAGGGAGGCAGAGGGAGCTTGGGTCGTTTTTTTGTTTTTGTTTTTTCAAATCATGTCCCTCTCTTTTCTCCCACAAAGTCCAGACAATCACTTTAACTGACTTTAAAAAAGTCAGTTAATCATGAAAACTTTTTTTTATTGCCCCACCTGTTTCATTTCAAAGTCTGTCACTGAAATTCCTCTCTTCACTCTCTGGGCCATTATTTAAAGGAAGAACGCAAGGACTTAATGCATGTGACAGATGATGTGGTGTTACCAAATATGGTTAATTGAGGGCGTTTCTGTATGCAAATGACTGAACAGGCACGAGGACCTGGGGATGTACAAGTGGGATTTATCAACACATGATTACGGAAGGGGTGCGTACGAGTTGCCACCGCACACCTATAAAAAGACTTATGACTGTTCGTACGAACATGCTAAATATGACTTGTAGGATAGAATATAGGACAGTTTCTACTAGGGGTTGGCGGTATGGCAAAATTTTCATATCATGGTATTTTTTAAAAAAATTACGATATTTAACGGTATTTTTTTTTTTTTTGCCATACAAGACCGTTCATCTCCACATTATCTTGTAAGAATGAAGAATATAAAAATGTGCTTTAAATAGCCCATTTTACCGCCATATGGACTGCATCATATAGTTTTTTCCAGACACAGGTGAATGATATGAAAATAATTTTAATAATTATGATTCTGGTAGACATTATTGATGTTCTTAGGCTGAATGTACAATTTTTTAAAAACCTCACATTGGCGCAAGCAACAAATTGCATCTTCTAATTGCTTTGCATGTAGTACTGAAGAATCCCGCTAGGGGGCAGAGTATAGACTCAGATCGGATTTTGCCAAAGAGGAAGTAAAATAAACATGGCGACTTTAATGGATTATTAGCTGGTTAATATTCAGATAACAACAGAAAAAAAAGACGGCAGACGTATAGTAGATGGTATGTTAAACATATTTACCGCTATTAATGATTTCTTTCCTACCGGTTTTGCTGCCTTGACTTACAGATCGTCAAATTGCGCTCAACACTTCCCCCTACTGGTTACTCTCAGTAGCGTTAGTAAAAGATATGCCATTTGGTTCTCGTCTGACCTTTTAAAGCCGAGAAACTTTTTAAACTATAGACGAGGCTCCTCTTTTTTGGAATTACTTCATCAGAATTGTATGCTTTGCTCCTGCCAGCAGCTGTACTTGGTTAAAAACGTAAAGAAAAAATACTCACTAACTCAGATTTAGACATATTTGCAAACAATATTTGAGAGTAATGGGTGTTATGTTTGTATGTAGCAAAAAAGTATTTAGTCAGCCACCGATTGTGCAAGTTCTCCCAGTTAAAATGATCACAGAGATCATCAATTTTCATCATAGGTACACTTCAACTGTGAGAGACAGAATGTGAAAAAAAATCCAGGAATTCACATTGTAGGATTTTTAAAGAAGTATTTGTAAATTATGGTGGAAAATAAGTATTTGGTCATTAACAAAAATTCAACTTAATACTTTGTAATATAACTTTTGTTGGCAATAACAGAGGTCAAACGATTACTATAGGTCTTTACCAGGTTTGCACACACAGTAGCTGGTATTTTGCCCCATTCCTCCATGCAGATCTTCTCGAGAGCAGTGATGTTTTGGGGCTGTCGCCGAGCAACACTGACTGTCAACTCCTTCCACAGATTTTCTATGGGGTTGAGGTCTTGAGACTGGCTAGTCCACTCCAGGACTTTCAAATGCTTCTTACGGAGCCACTCCTTCGTTGCCCGGGCGGTGTGTTTGGGATCATTGTCATGTTGGAAGACCCAGCCACGTTTCATTTTCAAAGCTCTCACTGATGGAAGGAGGTTTTGGCTCAAAATCTCACGATACATGGCCCCATTCATTCTTTCCTTAACACGGATCAGTCGTCCTGTCCCCTTAGCAGAAAAACAGCCCCAAAGCATAATGTTTCCACCCCCCATGCTTCACAGTAGGTATGGTGTTCCAAATACTTATTTTCCACCATAATTTACAAGTAAATTCTTTAAAAATCCTACAATGTGAATTCCTGGATTTTTTTTTTTTTTCAAATTCTGTCTCTCACAGTTGAAGTGTACCTATGATGAAAATTACTGACCTCTATCATTATTTTAAGTGGGAGAACTTGCACAATCGGTGGCTGACTAAATACTTTTTTGCCCCACTGTATATAATTTTAATGACATGAGTGTGTATGGAGAAGATGATTCTGAGAACTTGAGCTTGTAAGGGTAATATTCACAAATTCAGGAAACATTATGTATAAACCTGAATCATGCTACATAATTTGTATTTCCACTATCAGAACTTGAAGGTAATTTAACCTGATCTGTCACACATATCTACTTCCATTCCATCGGGTAATGAGATTCAATGAAGCGATAAGTTATTTTCTGAGAAATGAGCCAGGGATTGAACATATGTCTGTGAGTTTTAGACACATTGTGATGCAGAGAAAACACTGAATTTTGTCTGGCGGCAAAAGTTACTTTAGGTTTTGTATAAAAACAATTGACAGACTACAACTGAAGAAGAATTAGGAGACAAATGGCTGTGGCCTCCAGGTCAAAGGAAGGAGCATTAAACAGGGAAAACCTATATGAAGCTGGCCATGTGGAAAGTGATCGCTATGCTGTGGGAGAAATACTCAAAGTGAGAGCCAACGTGCAAGAAGCTCTACAAGGTCTTGATCAGTGTTTTACGTGATAGCTAGTGCTAGCTAGCGTTAGCTCCGTGACATCATATATGCAACTTCTGATTTGTTGACATTTTAACTGCAAATTTTTACAATCCCAAATCACTTGACGGATACAGTCGAAACGCAGATGATTAGTTATCATTTAAATTGAGGTACATCATATGTGTGATTCAGGGGGTAAGACAAAGAGAAACAGAAAATAACTTTTGTCACCCCTTTGACTTCCATTCATTATTTTTCAAGGCCAGGGGACACATGGGCCGACAGGAAGGGGAAGAGACTTTGACCATTTTCACGTGTGGCCGTGCCAGAATACGGCCAGAGAAAATGCAAATTTCTTCTGTTCAGATGGCACGTATTTGATACGTACTGGAATCCTGTGTTTTACTACAACTAAACGGCAGGTGGCGATATACAAATAAGTCTGTAGATCTCCAACAAACAAGGGAGTGAGAAGTACCGACATCATAAAACGAGCGACAGCCTAGAATGTAAACAAACTCGTTTACTGGTCAACTGCTACCTGAAGCCATCTACAGGGTGAGTGTTGTAGTAAACCCGCAGTTTGTAATCTGCTGTATTGCTGTGGGATGCTTGAATCGCGTTGTTTTGATATTTGTATGGTCGCGAGGTGATTCTGTAATTTCGACCGGCGGTGTCGTCATTTCCGCGTGGAGCGCGTCTATTTTCTTGAGTACGGCCAGAGTATGGTTTGTGTTCACATGATCCGTGGCCGCTCATACCTGGTATCGGATACTACCTCCAAGGCAGGTCTCTGGCCATATCCTGGCACGGTCCAGTCTGTGTTCACATTGTACGAAATAATTGGATTATGACCAAATACGGTATCCGAGTACGGACTCCCGTACCATATGAAAATGCCTGTAGATACCCCATCTGTTGGCCTGCTCCTCTCGGCCGCCTTGTCTCCATACACAATCGGCCCTTTAAAGAATCTGCTAAGGACAGCCATATACCTCGACTGTTTCAGCAGCAAGTAGCTTCACTGATCAGCGCAAAAAAAGGACCCAGAGAACAAGAAATAACAAGAGATCGACATGAAAGAAGCAGGGATCTTGTGGTCCCCTTCCATTAAGATTTTCATTTCGGAAGGTGGTCAACCGTTTTAAGTTTAGAGCTTCAGTGGTTCATTTAGATCATTTCTGGTAAAGCATTTTAATCAATAATAATTCTAAGATCTTTCCAGGATTAATTATTAATGATCTTTAAGGACAGGTTTCATGGTTTTTTGTTTTTGTTTGTTTTTTTGCTTGCAGGTCCGCTGCTCTCACCTTTTGGTGAAACATAATCAGTCACGTCGTCCATCTTCCTGGAGAGAACAAAATATCACACGATCTAAAGATGAGGCCTTGGACCTCATTCAGAGTAAGTAAAAATTATTAGTTCTGTGATGTAGCAAGATTTCGATATGTAAAGCGTGTGCTTACATTCCACCTCAGTAGGTTGGAATGTAATTGATAAGTTGATATGTTGAAGTAGGGCTGGGCGATTATGAAAATAAAATGATCACGATTACTTTAGTGTATTGAACGATCTTGATTTTTGATTTGATTTTTTACTTATCGAAGTATTAATAATGAAAACGAATAAATACAGCCTTCACTTTTAATGTCACATACAAAAGGGTGCGCCCTGCTACTGCTGTAATGCGAACACCGTCACATCACTTCAAAACCCCTATCATCCCTCGGATCATAGGGGTTCAGATAATTAAATAGATTGGTTGTATTACCTAGCTTTGTTGAAACGGTCGGCAGATTTCACAGATCAGATTTCTCTGGCTGCCGTCCTCTCTGAAATAGCCAAACTAAAGATTTCACAATGTCACTTGTGTTTATAGCTGGCCCTACATTTGGTCAACAATTTGGTCGTCTTTATCATCTTTCCTGCTGTCGATTTTCCTTCAAAAGTCTTCACCAGCTGCAGATTCTTGACATTGCACTTTCGTTTTACCTACCAGAATGAGTCTCCTGCTTTTAAGTACCACGTGTTTTTTTTTTTTTTCTGTGAGTTGATTGGCAAGTTAGCTTGACAACAAGGCAGTGCTTCAACTGGATTGGTCAGCTGTAGGGGTGTCATGATTCTCCAAATCCTCGATTCAATTTGACTTTCGCTTTTAGGGTCATGATTCGATTCTCAATTTTTATTTTATTTTACAATAGAGAGCCCTGTCATTTTTAGACTAGTCTACAATTATTGGTTTTATGCATTAAATTTTGTACAATTAATCTTATTTTAAAAGACAAAATTGATGCAATTTTTTTATTGTTGTGTAATGTATCACATTAGTGATTAATGGTCAAATTGAAATAATGTATTTAGAATAAAAGTGTAACAGTCTTGCTTAAATAGCAAATGATTAGAAACAGGGTGGCTGCCATCTAGTGACTCTTCATAGTTACTACAGAATGACTGCAGGCGTAGTGTTCCAGGTAGCTCATTGGACCGAGAAAAATGCAGCCAACAGCGGTCCTGTTGTTTACAATGCAAATGTGGACTTAACTCGTTGGGAACTTAAAATTTCCTCACTGGGGATTTGAGTGTAGAAGGAGCAGCTACAGCACTGGTCCCAGTGCTTCTTTCTTAATCTGTTTTAGTCATGGTTTAACTTTAGCTTAGCTTTAGCTACTTGCTAGCATCAGCTAAAGTATCCTGTGGATGTGTTCTCTGATTCCAGGGGATGTGATACAGGCAGTTAAAACGTTACTAGATGTTGTTCTGAGTTGTAGGGTAAATACTGAGAGTTACTTGTTAGGGTAAATGCATTGTGTGGTTCCTTGTGATAAGGAAATCTGAGTAAATAGACAGTAGCCTGCTAACTGTTGCTACGGAGTCCTGAGTGGGAGGCACAGTAAACATAGGAGGACATGATTGCAATCCTCTTTTGGATTTCGATGTGCAAGATCTTAGCGTGATTTCGATTGATTTCGATACAAAATCAAGATCATGACACCCCTAGTCAACTGGCATAACGATTAACACACCATGCAATTATCACAATTACGCTTTTTGATATTGCGGTTTTTGATTAAAATTTGATTAATTGCCCAGCCCCATGTTTAAGAACTTGTTTTTAAAAATAAATGGTTCTTCACATAGGACAAATTAAGATAGATTTATTGTATACAGATCTATGTTAAAGTGATGTTAAGACTTACCCATCATGTCATCTCACAAATGGTTGCTGAGCAGCAGACCCTCTTTGACACCCTCCATCAGACGAGTAAGCCAAAAAAGTATTTTATAAACAAACTGGTGGTTCAGGCTGCTGTATCCAAGCATATTTATGAAAAAGTTGAGTACACGGAAAAAGCTGAACAAGGAGTTCAGTCATACATACATTCCAATAAGTTTAAGTTTTCTATTGAAGGAATCCCAACAAACTGCATCGGGCCATTGACTTGCAGTTATGCCCTGTTTATGCAGACTCTAACCACAGCAATCCCTCAGCAATTCCCCAAACTTGGCAAGCATGCAAGGCCGTATCTACCATTGAAGACTCCGAGGTCCGGACCTCAGTAATTTTCTGCTGTGTATTTAATGACAACATAATTAAAAGAATGCATTTTAATATCTTGCGTGGTTATCTGGAGAAAATACGGTGGAGGCATGAGTGTGACAGAACCAGGGTGGATATAGGAAACGTCATCCACCTTTCCTGTGTCAATGCTCTCTTCTTTTTTTCTGCCATCACAGCCATTTAGGCCCTTTACTATATGGGAACCTATTTTTATGAGCTGTCTTTAAACAAACCTTAAGGACATGCAGCATCGCCTTGGACTGTCACCAGTTTGTAGAGCAGATCGGATTATAGCACATCCAGCAATCCACCAGCCAGAGTCAGCAAAAGTAAAAAACTTTGCAGCTTTCAAGCAAGATGTAAGTTTAGTTATGCTGTTAGATGCAGATAATGTTAGCTAAATTAGGCCTAGTTAATACAAACCAATATATCATGTTGAGCTGGTTAACAATACTGTTAGCAATATAACTTTCCTTGCTAGCTGGTCCATGCTCCGAATGAACCCACCTCTCTTTCATTTCTGTGCAGTACTTTACTTTACTACTCCAGATTTTTTTAAACAAATCTGTATTTTTTTTTTTAAAATCAGGTCAGGGAGGGTCTGCACAGGTGGAAAGAGAATATAATTGGCTATGATAAAATATTGATGGCATAAGAGGGACCTTGAGGTTAATTTCTACAGTAATCACTACTACTCATCTTAATTCTGAGCTGGGAGAAACCAGGCAGGTATCAGGACATGGTTTTCACATATATTTTAGAGTTGCGCTCATTCACACTCAAAAATATCTTCTGTTTATATTTTAATAGGTAGCCTACAGAATCTGCCATCTTAACCCTTTTGTTCTTAATTTGTTAGAAACTTTAGCTATCTCCCCTCATAACAGATATTTTGTAGAGAGTAAATCTAGAAAACTAGATTAAAGTGTTTTTTTCTGGCAATTCAATTGATGTCCGTGACCTAAATTGTATTTTGAAGTGGCAAGCAATTATCATTGTGTTATCCATTGTGCATTGCCAGAGCCAGTGCGTGAACTTGAACCTTCATTCTTTAACCTGTTGTTAAATCTTTCTAGATTTACACTAAGTAAATTTAGAGTGACATTTAAGCTATGTTTTTTGTTTCTGCTAAGGATGTAGCGCCTTGTAAGTATTAATTTCATTGATAATGGATAACTGTCTTTTAACCAGTAACAATAGCACCCCCCTTTCAGTTTTGAGATGATGGTTTTGCCTTTGGTTGGACATTGGTAATTTTGAAACTATGGATATGGCTTTGCAAGCATGTAGTGATAGTGGAGAGGAAAAACGTCCCTTTAATCGAAGGAAACCCCCAGCAGCCATGACCGACAGGGGGTTCGAGAAGCCAGAGCAGAGACACAGAAATAACAAAAAAACTGATGTAAGAGTGCTTTCTATATTAAAGAACGTAAAAAGTTGATAACAGTACATGGAGGACAAATGGTTACTGGGAGCTTCAGCCCAGTCAATGCCCCACTTCTACAAGGCAGCACACCTGAGTTGAATGACAGACTAGGTATAGCTTTCCTTGAGGAGATAGTTTAGTTAAATACGGTCCAGGATCATGCACAGGGGAAGCAGACAGAATCCTAAATCCATTAAGCAAATGATAGGGTGAAATTTCTGGGCAAAAGGGAAAAAAAATCAAGTGAAGGGTAAAAGACTACTTAAGGTAAAGGCAAGGCAGTGCTCAAAGGACAGGCTGGATCTAAACACAGGACCAAACATGGACAGAGGCTTGAAAGCTGTGACAGATACCAATAGACAACCTTGCACTGAATGTGATGGTGTGAGCCATTTAAATAGAGACCTGGCAGGTGGAAGCAATCAGAGATCAGACCCACCAGAGGGAATGTGGGCATGACCAGTAAGGGTAAAAGAAAACAAGGAAAAGCATGAGAAGACAGGTTAATTCATGGTATAGTGGGACACAGCCTCATCACTCTCAGAAACTCCAAAAATGGGCAAAGAAGTGGAGCTGAGAGTGGCGCTGTGAGGCTGGGGGCGGAGGGTTAACGCTCCAAGCTGACATAGCTACAAGCTAGTCAGAAGGTAGTAGGGAGCTAACTTAAGCTGCAGCTGGTTTCAGCCAGAAGGCCGCGGTTAAGAGACTTTTACCCCGTTTTTCAACAACGATCTCTTTAGACCCAGAAACATTTCGAGTAGAGAAAACATATCGATATAATAAGGCCCAAATGGGTTGAGTGAATACTGCCTAATATGCTGTTATTTCCATTACCATCGGCGGAGGGTGAGGACATAGACAGGCTCATCTTAACACATCCAGCAAAAAGCAGTCACAAAGTCATAATGGAAACTCAGATCCTCTCAAAAAAAATTGACTCACCTCACATCTCAGACATCCATTAGTTCATGCCTCCAGCTGTGTTCCTCACACCAGTACTGATCTAACCAGCGATCACCCAGTCTGTCTAGAGTCCAACTCTGTATTCTTCTAGCCTTCTCCCGCTCTGGATGCTGCAGTTTATCGTTCCTGCCGTCTTGCTGTTCTGATGTTACCCGACCGATGGCCTGCTCCAACTCGCGTGTAGAAAGAAATAAAAGCTCAGACCAGAACAGTTTTCCTCTCGGCCACCTGACAGAAGCTCCCCGCAGCTGATGAAGCATCAGCCGGTATGAAGCCTCCCCCCCAAAACATAAACTTCTTGGATGGTCTGTTACTGTAATCAACACAACAGTAAGCCGTCTTTGTCCAATAATTGCAGATTAACATCCAAAACCGAATAAAAACTGCAGAGGCAACTGATAGTGGAGTTCAGAATTACCAAATGATTGAAGTCTTTACGTTTATCCCAGGCTGTGAAGAGCTTCCCCGCAAGCAGAGGGGGACAGCAGACTACAGAGCAAGCTATTAGCTACCGTTAGCCACCATTAGCGACGAGCGTTAGCCTAGACGGACCTGTCAATCAAAAGGACACACTCCTAATTATTCATAATTTCAAGAATTAATTACAAATTAACAGAGAAGTTAGAAAAAAAATTTCCCCCCCTCAGAGTTGTCATGATGGTAAACCTGAACTATCTAACCTCAAAAGTTTTTTTGAACCAGGCTGTAAACATGTTTATTTTTGGTGTAAAGTTGGCCTTTTTAACATGGGTGTCGATTGGAAATTGCTCTTCTTCTGGAGCCAGCCCCCAGTGGATGAGGGCTGAACTGCAATTTTTGACACTTCTGGGTTTGCTTCACATTCTGCGGGCGGAGTTTTCCCCTTGGTATCCACCCAGTGACCAGCATTACTAACCTCCCGTGTCAGAGAGCACACAAGCGGCTCTCCCATTGTAGGAGCCCCGAATCTCTGCTCTCTGCTGAAGAAGCACAGCACGAACACAAACGCAGCAGATTTAATTGGAAAAGTACTGAAAATTATAATTAGATAACAACATGGGGATATGTAGATGGCTTACCTTCGCAGAGGTCTGTTCTCTCTGAGTGTTCTTCTAGTATAAGAAATTCAAACTCTGTCCAAAAATTGTCACTACAGCACCAACATGCATCAACACAACACCCATGTGACCTTAACATGCCTGGTTAAAAAAATAAAACAAATTTCCGCTTACCAGAAAAGTCTTGGTCTCTATCTTCATCTTCCTCCTGCCCATTAAAGCCAACGTCTGACCATTGATTCATTGCTGCCAAGCTAACATGCAGTAGCATTATTTCCTTTTACGACCATTTCGATTGTCCTTAGCTTTAAAGCTGCATCATATTCATATTTGTGTGTGACCATGATGGTGTGCATGATGCACAAAATAACAGTTTAAAATTAAAACTAGTATCTTCCTTCGGCACATAATCTTTCCCCTTATCTCTCACTTCTGCGCTTTCTGCTATAGTGCCCCCTGGAGGGTGTTAGCCAATAGTAGTTTATAGCTGTGTTGTTGTAGAGGACACAGGGTCAAAGCATGTGAAAAAATTAGTGGCTCATTGTCCCCAAGTTAGACTATTAAGGTACTACATACATATATTTATTTGCCAGTTAGAAATAGATTTTCAATGATTTATGGCTATTAATCTGTCTGTTTTTTTCCCCATACAGAGTACATTGAACAGATAAAGTCTGGAGAGAAAAAATTTGAAAACCTAGCCTCTCAGTTTAGTGACTGCAGCTCGGCAACAAATGGTGGAGACCTTGGGGTTTTTGGAAGAGGTAAACCTTTAATTAACTTCAATTCAGTTTATTTATATAGAGCAAATTCACAACAGATGTCATGTCAAAGCACTTTACAAGGAAAGTTGTTTCAGTACCTTTGTACAAAAATTCCAATCAGTTAAAAGTTTTCTATTTAAGGAATCCCAGCAGATTGTGTTGAGTCGTTGACTTGAGGTTGTGCCCTGAACACACAGACTCCAACCACAGCAATCCCTCGGTAATCCCTCATACTGAGCAAGCATATATTGACATTGGAGAGGCAAAAAAACCTTATAACAAGAGGAAACCTCCAGCAGAACCTGACTCAGCATGAGGGGTCATCTGCAACAACTGTCTGGGGGTTTGAGAAGACAGTGCAGAGACACTAAAAGAACAAAAGGAACTGATGTAAGAGTACTTTCAATATTAAAGAAAGTAAAAAGTTTTCTACAGTCTGAGAGCGACTTAAAACTGGGAGCTAGTTCTACAGGAGAGGAGCCTAATAACTAAAAGATCTGCCTCCCATTCTACTTCTCGAAATCCTAGGAACTACCCGAAAACCTGCAGCCTGAGAGTGAAGTGCTCTGTTATGAACATATGGAACAATCAGATCTCTGATGTGAGATGGAGCTAGATTATAGAGAGCTTTATAGATAAGGAGGAGGTCTTAAAATATATTCTGGATTTAACAGGGAGCCAATAGAGAGAAGCTATAACAGGAGAAATGTAATATATCTTTTTAATATTCATCAGAACTCTTGCTGCACCATTTTGGATTAACTGAAGGCTATTAATTGCATTTTGTGGACTTCCTGATAATAAAGAATTACAGTAGTCCAGCCTTGAAGTATCAAATGGTTCAACTAGTTTCTCGGCATCATTCCTAGACAGAATATTCTAATTGTAGCAATATTCCGGATGTGAGAGAAAGAAATCTTGGAAACCTGTTTAATATGGGATTTGAATGTCATGTCTTGGTCAAAAAATTTTTTGTTTGATTATTACTGAAGGCCAATTTAATGCCATCAAGATGAAGTGGTTGACTTAGGAACTTAAAAGCTTCAGGTCCTAAGACAACAATTCCTTTTTTGGCTGAATTTAAAAGTAGAAAATGTGGTTGTCATCCATGTGTTTATGTCTTTGATACATGACTAACTGATTGGCTTCAAAGAGAATATTATGATTGACTGTGTCAAAAGCAGTAATGAGATCCAACAAAACCACAGCAGTCACAGTCGATTATCTGAGGCCATTAAAATATCAGGTCTCAGGTATTAGAATATACAACAAGGAAAACTAGTTATTCATACACTACTAATTTTGGAAGTTTTCTCACTTACAAAGCATGTAGAGGTCTGTAATTTGTATCAAAGTTACTCTTCAACTGTGAGGGACAGAATCTAAAACAAAAATGCAGAAAATCACAGTGGATGGTTTTTAAATAATTAATTTCCATTTTATTACATTACATAATTATTTGATACATCAGACAAACAGAACTCAATATTTGATACAGGAACCTTTGTTTGCAATTACAGAGATCAGACGTTTTCTGTAGTTCTTCACCAGGTTTGCACACACTGTAGCAGGGATTTTTGTCCCGCTCCATACAGATCCTCTCCAGAGCGTTTGGGTTTCCAGGCTGTCGCTGGGCAACACAGACTTTCAGCCCTCTCCAAAGATTTTCTATTGGATTCAGGTGTGGGGACTGGCTAGGCCACTCCAGGATCTTCATATGCTTCCTTCAGAGCTACTCCTTAGTTGGCCTGGCTGTGCATTTCGGGTTTTTGTTATCCTGGGAGACCCAGCCACGGCCCATCTTCAATGCTCTTACTGAGGGAAGGAGATTGTCGGCCAAGATCTCAGGATACATGGCCTCATCCATCCTCCCCTCAATACGGTGTTTCACATTTGGGATGGTGTTCTTGAGGTTGTACTTAGCCTTCTTTCTCCAAACATGGCGAGTGGAGTTTAGACCAAAAAGCTCCACTTTTGTCTCATTAGACCACATGACCATGACGATGGAGTGTGTTACTGATGATTTTCTTTGAGACTGTGGTACCAGCTCTATTCAGGTCATTGACCAGGTCCTGCAATGTAGTTCTGGGCTCCTCCCTCACTGTCCTCATAATCATTGATGCCCTACGAAGAGAGATCTTGCTGGGCACTCCAGGCCGAGGTAGATTGACTATCGTTAGTAATGGGACTAACGAATCGGGGCTCCGAGGCATGTCTCGAGCAAAAGTGGGTGTGGCAGATGAAGTCTTGATTTGAGGCGTGCGTCAAGAATGGGGAAATCACGTGACTGAGGCCTCGGTTTGAGTGGGTGATGTGATCGGTTCATTCAGCGTGTCACTTCCTCATAAGTACTTAGAATCTCGCAGCCTACTGTCGTGTTGTCAGCGTTTGTGAGTTATTGAGCCATTGAGCTCAGTTAAATGAACATCTTACTTGTAGCTTTCTCAGGTGAACACTAGGGCTGGAGCTATTGATTCTTTTTGTAATCGATTAATCTAGCACTTTATCGATTTGATTAATCTGATATTTTTTTTACGTTTTTTAAACAACCACAACAAATTGCCTTGCATTTGCCTTTTATCTCTTAAATAAACAGCTCCAACATTTGGCTCTAAAACTACGCCCATTTAAAGTATTTATTTATTTGACAAAATAACAGTCAACTGCATTAATGTAAGTTAATAAACTAACAGACTTTGTTGTGAAAAGTTGCAATGTTTTAGTGATTTTTATTTTTTGCCAATCACTTAAATTATTTGAAAAGCAAGCAGAGTTTGAGACGACATTGTAACATAAATCTTAGCCAAAAAAAACTACTTTAAATGTCCTTTTAACAGTTTAAAACTTTAAAATATGACCAGCTCAGATTGGGGCCCTACTAGAAGAACATCTCTGCTTTTATGTTGGTGCTACAGTCTCAAACCCACCCTGGGCCCTTTTTAGCCTCTTTATTCACCTCCTGGATACGCCGCTGCCAATGGTCACTCATTAATCATTCTAAAACACTCTGTGTCAGGAGAGAGTGAGAATTCTTTTATTTATTTATTACTTTGGTCGCAGGACAGGATTAAGTCTGTTGGTTTTAAATGTTGGAACGTTTTTTGTCACAGTCAGTGATGTTGATGTTCTCATCCATCCACACGCAAATAGATAGATAGATAGATAGATAGATAGATACTTTATTCATCTCCAAGAGAAATTCACAGTTCTAGCAGCTTACGGGAACACAGGGGCATGCAGGGAAAATACAATATAAAAATTTAAAAGAAGAACTAAGGTAAAATATAATGGTATAAAAAAGTATAATGTCTGCCAGTCCAGTTCAAGTGCTGAAAACAGAGAAAACGCAGTTCGTGTAGGTCAGTTTTTTAAAAGATTTGTTTTTGCTGAAAATCTGAAACATGAATATCTAGTCAAACAGCATCATGATACAAATACAGTATTAAAATTAGCGAACATCAATGTATCCAGGCTTTAGGTTACATTACCTTGTTTCAGCGATGCTTGGTGAAAAAGCTTGTGGATGTTTTCTGATGCTGGTTCATTGAGCTTGTACTGTGGCGGTACGCCAGCTCTACTTTGCAGTAAATACACTGTTCTTTGTTTTCTTCTTTTTTTAGAAGTGTAAAGTTTGGGAACATTACAATTTTCTGCCGTTTATGGCCATCTTTATTCTCGGCAATCGCGCCAGCTAAATTCAAACTCTATCACGCACTGCTGTTGTGCTTCGCACAGGTTCGTCCAAAACAGTCCGTGTGGAACAATCAGACTTTTTGGCTCAAGCAATTTTTGGAATCAAGTTATTCGTCAAACCGCTGCAGCTCTAGTGAACTCAAGGCTTTCTTTTACAAGTTGGATTTGGTTAAGTCTGTTTGTATGCGTGTACTGTGAATGATGCCCTCCCGTTTAGTGTGGCCACTTTATTCTGCAGTCACATAATCTAAGTTTATACACCAACAATCTAATTCCCTTATACAGATGGCTCTTCCAAAGAAGGAAGTCTTCCCCACAGTGGGAATATTTTTAAGTTGATCACTCATAAGATGTGAAAGTGTAAACCCGTCCCTCCCATGTGAAAGAGGCTGGAGAAATACTGTGCAAAAGGAACTAGTTCAACCCAACATATATATTGATATATATTTATTTATATATATATATATATATATATATATATATATATATATATATATTTATATATATATATATATATACGTACGTACATACATATTAGGGCTGGGTGATATGGCAAAATTTTCATATCACTGTAAAAAAAAATGTATTGATATTACGGTATTTAACTATTTTTTTTTCCAAACAAGACAGTTCATATGCATATTATCTTATAAGAATGAATACTATATAAATGTGCCTTAAATAGCTAATTTTACTGTCATATGTACTGAATCATGTTTTTTTTTCAGGCACATGAAAAAATGAAAATGATTCTAGTATACATTCTTGATGTTATAAGGCTGAAAGTAAACTTGTTTTTTTAACGTCACGTTGACGCAAGCTGCAAATTGCATTTTGGCTTTGCATGTAGTACTGAAGAATCCCGCTAGGGGACAGAGTATAGACTCAGACCGGATATTGCCAAAGAAGAAGTCAAATAAACATGACAACCGTAGGAGATTATTAGCTCGCCTGTTGCCCATCCCAACCTTGCGCTGGTCTACAATTTTATCCCCGATAAGCTCTCTGGTCTTGACCATTGTGGAGAGGTTGGAGTTTGAGTGTGTGGACAGGTGTATTTTGTGCATGGAACTAGTTCAAACTGGTGCAGTTAATAAAGGGAATTAGTGGAGAACTGCGGGGGTTCTTAAATAACGAACAGGTCTGTATGACCCTAAATTCTTACTGGTTGATAAGCGATCATTGCAATAAAATGGAAATTATTTAAAAATTATCCACTCTGATTTTCTACATTTTATTTTAGATTCTGTCCCTCACTGTTGAAGAGTATCTTTGATACAAATTACAGACCTCTACATGCTTTTTAAGTGGGAAAAACTTCAAAAATCAGCAGTGTATCAAATACTTGTTCTCCCCACTGTATTAATTACTTTTAGTATTGCTGTTTCAGTGCTCTGATGAGCTCTAAAACCTGACTGAAGTTCTTCAAACAAGTTGTTGCTGTTTAGATGTTCAAAAACTTGATCAACAACTATTTTCTCAAGAATTTTATATAAGAAAGGAAGGTTGGATCTAGTTCTGTAATTTAGTATGTCATGTTGATTGGGTTTCTTAGGAGAAGGTTTAATTACATAGATTCATCACATTTTAGATGTTTTTCATATATTTTTTGTTTAATGTACTGAGTATTTGTGTGTGTGTTCTAGGTCAGATGCAAAAGCCTTTTGAAGACGCTTCCTTCGCTCTCAAAGTAGGAGACATGAGTGGACCTGTTTTTACTGAATCTGGAGTTCACATCATCTTGCGTACTGGCTGAAAGGAGAACACAACGTGCTCTGCCTCTATTATCTCACATGCATTTACTGAAACTAACCCAATCAGGCTTGTAATTTGTATAAAATGCACTCATTGCCCGAATGAGTGAAACAGAGAACCCATACAGTAATATTTTAGATGGGATTATTTATCCCCTACGTTAGAGAAAATTGCCATGAAGATAGATGACTATTCCTGAAAACCTGAAGATTGTATCTTCTACAGCAATGCCATGATGAAATGCAGATGCAAGAAAACGCGTGTACTGTAACTGACATGTGCATATCTTAAAAATGGACCATTTATCTTCTCTTTTTTTTTCTTCTCCATTCCTGCTGTGCCATAGCAGCTCCTTCACCTGCACGATTTTCTCATAGGTACTCTGTTTAAATCGTGTTTAAGATGTTGCACATGCCTGCAGCTGGAGAATAAGGTGTTCTTTTGGGTTCTACCCAAAAATCCCAATCTAAAAATTTGTTTATAGAAAGAGAAGTTAATTCCAAGATGGTACAATTGAAAGCTTAAAGGTTTTAGCATAAGGTCCCACAGCTTTTAAAGGCATCGATATTCATATAAACTGTTGAAACTTGTAACTGAGAAATAAAGTTCAAAAACGTATTTGAGTCCCATTTGAAAGTGTGGAAGCATTAACTGATTTATTCATGCGTATGCTAATTTTTTTTCCTTTTATCACCTTGCATCTTTTCCTGATTTCCAGCAGTGCTCTTACAAACACCCAGAACAGGTGATAAGTGCAGACCAAGGGGGTTTCCACAAAATGAGCTAATTCCAAAAGCCAGGCTTATTTTAACAATACTGGTTCAATTTCCCCAGATTCAGTTCCACAAATGAGGCTAACCTGAAGCTCCGTTCGTTCACTGTAGCAACATGTATTCCTGGATGAGCCTGCTCCGTGACAGCTAACTGTGAGGCTTATTTTTGCTTGATCAAATGATCGGACGATCCAGGTGATGTTACACTGTTGGTCTGATATTCTGTTGCTGTTCTCTCCCTCACCACACCCACTCTCCAACATAAAGTTATTAAGTCAGCTGCAGCAGCTGCAGTTCTTTTTGGTGGTTAAATTAGGCAATGGAATGTAGGTTTGACCTTTTAAAATGTAGTTCCAATTACTTAATGATTTACTTGTTACCAAAAACAATTTGTTTCACCAATGTTGCTCCTTACACCAAGCATTATTATTAATTACAAATCAGTCACGTCTTGTCTAAGATGGGGTCATAAAATAATCATGCTGTCCTGTCTAAATCTGGTAAAACGGTCTTATAGTACCTTTCAACAGGTAAAAAAAATACACATGTAAATTAAAATACTGTACTAATGTAACTTTGCATTTTAAAGAATTTAAACTTTTCCTTTTTTAGTTGAATATTTTCACATCCTTTCATAAGTCATGTTTTTACACATGTAATTTGTGAGCTTTTTTCTGTCTGTATTATATTTCAGTTTTAATAATTTACAACATACTCCAGACTAGGTTGCCCTACGCAATGAGGTAATATGATTTATTAACATGACTTTTGAAGCGCTTTTCAGCACTCCTGTGTCACATTCTGTAAGTGCTTCACCTAATTTACCTTTTTTTTTGTGATTGCTGTGGGTTTAATTTCTTGAGGTCATGGACACAAAGAGGGGGAAAAAACAAGAGAAGAAAAAAGAAAATGAAGAATAAACAGTAAGATGGAGCAACATAAACAAATCCAATGAACTAAAAACTACACATCCACAACATACAAAAATGACTATTAATACAACAACAATGTCCCTGAATAGCCCCTGGCACCAACCAACCATTTATGACACCCTCAGCCCAAGAATGCATCTGCAAACACCAACATCCCCACCCATGTATGTGGGCATGCAGGTGCACACAAGATTTCCCCACACAAGTGCACACAAGCTGGTTTGAGGAGTTGGCAATCTTCCAAACGGGAATCGATGCAGATATGAAGGAGGACGGGGACACGGACGCCCAGAGGGACCCAGAGTCTAGGAACCCCGGCAGCCCGCCACAGGGCCAACCATTCCGCCGAAGGAGGAACAGAGGGAAGCCCCGGGGAACATTCAACAGCTACAATGGAGGGGCCCGGGAGGCCACAGGGGCGAGCTTACGGCAGGCCAGGACCAGGGGTGCCACCCCCAGCAGGGCCCCAACCAAGAATCAGCTGACAGGGGTTCCCTGCCGCCGCAAGACTACACACACCACTGCCGGTGACTGGTGCAGTGCATGCGTAAGATTTCTCTCATATGACATCCTTCCCGAGCCACTGCTGGTTCTGATCCATTCATTAAAAGAGTAGTCAGTGGGCTGTGATGCGCTGCACTAGGTTGCTCTGCACCTCTGACATGGCATTGTGACTATTTCACAAGATATCAAAACACAATTTTATCTTTATAGATGACCAGAATTGGTATGTGTGTTTCTATCACAAAAATCCAATAGGTCCAAAAGGACAGAACACTTTAATAATGGACTTAACTGCTTTTGCAGTACTGACCACTCAAAGGCTTTACAGTGGAGCAGTGTTCACAACCATGCACACATTTATAACATGAATCATTATTACAATCAGTAACCCGCGTGTGGAAGCACATAACCGTGCCGGTCTTATTCCAGCTCTCTGATCACGGCTAAGACCTGTTTCTCTGCTGCTACCATCGGCTACCAGCCTTCTTCTTCCCCTCACTGCAGGCTGTGGTTTCACACACTGACTTCGGTGCTCCAACCCGCATGTAGAAGGCGATAACAGCCCCCATTGCAGCTCCATTCCTCTTGCTGACCTGATAAAAATCTTCCATCACTCACAGTTTTTGGTTGTCCTAAATGTCGAAGCTGCAGCCGATATCAAGCCATTTTCTCCCCTGCTTAAAGCGAAGCTGTAGGTCATATCAATGTAGATTCTCTCCTCTCTTAACGCTATAAAACAGTTTAAAAGGCACTCAAGTTTTTTTTTTTTTTATGTAGCTACTGAAAGCAAACAAAAATAAAACCTTCTCTGACGCTTTCCAATTTTATGGAGAGCATTTCTGATTTTGGTGCTGTTACTATTATTACATTCTGAGACATCACTTCAAACAACTCCAGGCAAATCAGCAGCTACCACTGCTAGGTAGGAGCGTGAGGGATATTACATTACTGGACCAATCAGTCCATAGGTGTGTTTGTTGGGCCACTTCAGAACACTTCGGACCAATCACAGGTAGTCCAGAAAAAAGGGGACGGCTGGGGTTTGCTCAAAACAGTCACAGGTAATGGAAACACGCCAGAACTGTTCCAAAGCGTACCTTGCCGTAACGGCCCTAGTGGAAAAGGGGCATAAGTGTATAAACTCCCATGACTCAATTATAACATAATCCTCCTGCTGCAGCGAGATTTTTGTGCGATGAAACAAATTAATTTGATGATCATAGATTAAGTTATTTACCAACAAAGTCTTTGTGGAGAGAGATCTTATGTGCAATAAACCATATAGTTTTATTTTTCTGTTGCGTCAAAGTCTTATTTATCTTTGAGAATTTCATAATTTCTTCTTGTTAGATTAACTTTAATTCCATTTGATTTTGGCCGTGTCACTGTCTCAATGGGGTAGTGGGTGGGTAACAGTACAGATACTACAGAGAGGTGGATTAAACTATGACTCTGCTTCCTGGTCTGGACCAGTTTTTCCCCAAAATGTTTTCCAGTTCTTAATGTAGCCCACTTTGTTTGCAGGTCCCGATTAAGACAACCATTTGTGGAATGTGGCTAAAAATGTCGTCATTGGTCCTATCAGGCAGGTGCCAGGAAAAGATTAGAGTCCGACATCATTTTGGCAAACTTACACACAGAGGCGACACAAATTTTAGTAACCTCCAATTGGCATCACCGGGTGTTATTACCGCTAGCGTGAATTACAATCTTACTGTATTTACATTTGTCCTTAGCCAGCAATTTTAAGTATGATTTTATGTCGCCAATTCTGGCCCCTGGCAAGCATTTAACTGTGGTCAATGGAATAGGCGTCATTTTAACTGGGGACATGTCCCCAGCAATATTTATGATTGATGGGTTTGTCCTGCAATAAGCCTGTGAATATTCTCATTCATCCAGGTCATGGTTATCTCAAGGAAATTTCAATCAAACGCAACTGGACTTGGTAATTTGTCTTGGAAGACGTTTCACCTCTTATCCAAGAGGCTTCATCAGTTCATGCTCGCCGCTGACCAGGCTGGGACTGGTCCAACTAACTGGTGTGGAGACTCAGCTATTTAACCTCTTGAACAAGAATCATTATGTCATTGGATCCTTTGTGCTCCATGTCTTAACGACGATCGTTGGCGTGCCGCCTATTGGTGGAGGTTAGGTTTCGGCTTCATTAGTACCCTATTGTGTTATAACGACAGTCGTTGGAGTCACAGTTGTTTCTGTTATTAGAGGCTAATTTGTTTGCGTCTTCTAGGGAGGGATGAAAGTGCAGCATTGTAAATTGGAGATAGGTGATGTCTCAGGCCTCCTCCTCTATTTAGCGATGGTTTCTCTACTGTTCTCTACTTGTCGAAGAGAGTAGAGAAGACAAATTACCAAGTCCAGTTGCGTTTGATTGAAATTTCCTTGAGATGGGTTTGTCCCCACCAAACCTGATACGGTAATTCTTTACCTGCACTGATCTAACAGCCCCATGTGCTCTCAGCAAAGTTTCTGCATCAGTATCCGAACAGAATGTTATTTAAGTCACTCCATTCCACTTTCCCATGCAGTCATTTGTCTTTCTGCTCATATGCTACACCATTCTTTGCAGTAGATATGTCATGTTTTAAAAGACTGGTAGTCAGCTAACAGGCATAATCCTGTTCTGTCACTGGTACCCCTTTCAAGATGGAAAAAATACAGTTAGCCTATACAGTTCCTGTGCTATAACGTGGCCCACCCGTCGCCGTTTAGTAGATTTTTTTAATGGCACAATTTAAATTCTTTCTTTACAGCGCACAACGCTTTTTGTTCTGCGTTCTGAATGATTGGAGGCAATTGTCAATCTCCTCCTGTCATGTTTAAAATAATGGTTATGGTTATAATTAATATTGTCATCCAGAAAAAAAAAGCAGCAAAAACGGCTGCCCATAATTATATTACTCTCTAGGACACGTCACCTGTTCCAAGACCTTCAGTGGAGAGAGACGCAGCACCTGAGTGGCGTAACAGCGGAGAGACCGTACTTCCAATTAATACTTTTATGTTATAAATCTACTAAGGTTTGATTATTAAAACTAGTGAGAAATGTGAGTAAATGTTAATGTATGTCTGGGAAAAGTGTAAAAAAGTGTGTGGCGAGGGGTTTTATAGTCTTAAAACATAGTATTTGTGGAAAAAAGTAAATGAAGATGACTACTTTGCGGATTTCGCCTGTTATTAGGTTATTTTTAGAACGTAGACTAAACCCCGCAATAGATGAGGGAGCATTGTAAAGGAAATTTAATAGGTCTGGTTTCTTTACTGTGGTTGGGTTGCCAGAAACCAAATGTTCATTTCTGCTTGTTTAAGACTCCCAAAGATAATATGTTGACATACTGTGTTTGTGTAGAGCATGTCAGAATACTGTGCTGAAAGCGAAAAATTCTCGTTATCTCTGAATCCAGCTGCCAGCAATGGCGCTACCAGGGGGTCCCAGGCCGACTCGTGGGCACCCAACTGGCCATGATAGATTTTAGTAGCATAAGTTATGCATTTCATCCCTAATACACAGCCAGGCAGGCAAGCCACGCTTAACCTTCCATTACACACAGTAGCCAGTCTTCTCCCCTGCCCCTCCCTATCTGCCGCTTTTGTGTGCCTAGACGGTGTTGTGGCATAAGGTGATCATCTGCCAAAAAGTGGGTGTTTCTCAATGTCAAGGTGCCACGCCTACAAGGACACTGTCCTTCCTTGGTCAAAGAAAGCGGTTTGGAACAGACTTACCTCACGTGACTGCGGCTGCCGGCTCACGTGCTCTGTTTACGTCCCGCCCATCGTAGTAGCATTGTAGCGTAGTAACATTACTTCAGCCATGGAACTGGAAATGTATAACGAGCGTTTTACTTTTTTTTTTTTTATATGTCGGTTAAATCAAATATGCAAACAAATTAGTATCTGGTAGCCACCAAAGCTGCAACTACTAAGCAACTAACCAACCATATATAACTGCTTTGGATCTAAAAAATAAAACAAACATTTTAGATATAAGCCAGATGGTTAAAATTAGTTCACTTACATATAAAATGGAAATTTGCCCCTGAAGTAGCTGCTGCCGGCTCCTACCGCAGTGCATTCTGGGAAATTTGTGACTGAGAGAAGACATCAAGGCACGTCTAATATATCCTTGGTAAATTAGCTAAACGGCTAACAAACGGAGGACAGATTCCTTGGTAGCACATGAACATTGGAACACGCCTTGGCGGTCCCTGATGACGCATCTCCTAGGCAACCGGGGCGGTATCAAGGCGAGGTTGCTGGGCATTGAGAAACACCCATTGACCCTATATATAATAGACAAACCTTCGTTGACGTCACCATACGTTTCTGAAGAGCAAAAATAAAGCCAACGGGGCGGTTCCCACCGCTGCCATCTTGTCCGCGTCACTCGCCTCGTCACTCTCAGAAACTCCAAAAATGGGCAAAGAGGTGGAGCTGAGAGTGGCGCTGTGAGGCTGGGGGCGGAGGGTTGACGCTCCGAGCCAACATAGCTAGAAGCTAGTCAGAAGCTAGTTGGGAGCTAACTGAAGCAAACGTAGGCTACAGCTGGTTTCAGCCAGAAGACTGCGTTTCAGAGACTTTTACCACGTTTTTCAACAACGATCACTTTAGACCCAGAAACATCTCGAGTAGAGAAAACATATCGATATAATAATACCCAAATGGGTTGGGTCAATACTGCTTAATATGCTGTTGTTTCCATTACCATTGGTGAAGGGTGAGGACATAGACGGGCTCATCTTAACAACACATCGGGCAAAAAGCAGTCACAAATTTTAAGGTATGCATGTGCTGAAGTGAAGGCAGTGAAAAGCTTCCCCGCAAGCAGAGGGGGACAGCAGACTACGGAGCAAGCTATTAGCCACAGTGGGCCACCATTAGCCACCAGCCTTAGCCTAGACGGGCCTGTCAATCAAAAGGACATGCCCCTAATTATTCATAATTTCAGGATTAAATTACAAATAAACGGAGAAGTTAGAAAAACAATTCACCCTCAGAGTTGTCATGATGGTAAACCTGAACTATCTAACCTAAAATGGTTTTTTGAACCAGGCTGTAAACATGTTTATTTTTGCTGTAAAGTTGACCTTTTTAACATGGGGGTCGATGGGAAATTGCTCATTTTTGGAGCCAGCCCCCAGCAGATGAGGGCTGAACTGCAATTTTTGACACTTCCGGTGTTCTGTTTATCTGTGCTACCTCGTCAGAATGTCCTACCGTAGCACGTATTGATAGCTATGTCTATCAGTCGGTGCTACCCCTCAGAATGTGCTACCGTACAACAACAACTGTTAACTTTGATGTTAAATAAAATCATTGGAAAATATTTTATAAATGACGTGATTAAAGTGGCATTTTAGTAGCAACATAGCAACAGCTTATATGAATAACAAAAACTTTTCTTTCAATGAAGAACATGCTACCCGTTTAATATAAAGCTGAAACAGGCATATAGATGCACTAAATACCGTGATCATAATATCCTACCTTTTTTATAAACGTGAGTAGCACATATAAAAGAAAAAAACTATGATCAGAATATCATACCTTTTATATAAACGTGAGTAGCGCATATAAAAGAAAAAAACTATGATCAGAATATCCTACCTAAATGTGAGTAGCACATATAAATGAAAATAAAATGTGCCCACCAAACCACAGAGGATTTTAAATTGTGTGTGTAATGTATATTATATACATATTTTAACAGTTTGGATCGCATCTCATAGAGCAATCTGTCACTACAGCTGTTTCTCTGACTGGCCAGGACATCATGGAGGGGTTGTTAAATATTACCCAGAAGGCCCTGTAGTTTCCTCCTCATCTTCCTCTCCACCGCAGTTCTTACAGGGCCCTGGTCCTGAGCGTGCACAGCCTTTTTGACCAGTTTGTCCAAATGTCTGCAGTCTTTGCCCACAGTGCTACTTTCCCAGCAGGCAACAGCAGCAAACTTCTGTGGACTGTGTGGTAGAACATCTGTAGCATGTTATTGTCGACACTGAAGGACCTTAGCCACCTGAGGAAGATAAAATGACTCTGTCCCTTCCTGTATGCTGTTTTTGTGGCCCACCCCAGTTCCTCGTCCAAAACTACCCCCAGGTATCTGTAGGACTCCACTCTCTATTTCCTCCCCATGGCTACAGACTGGCTGTCCTGGTGGTTTAGATCTCCTGAAATCCACCACCAGCTCCTTCGACTTTATTGTGTTCAGCAGAAGACACAAAACAACCATGATCTGTACAATATCAAGGTTTTTAGTGCATCTATGGTCTACCCACATATACAAATCTTCAGAATGTCTAACAGTAGGGCACAGTAAGAATGAGAGTATAGAACAAGGGGAAACAAAATACATTCATTGAAATTACATTGAACAGTACAGATTAACCCTGCAAAAATTTTTGCATTACTAAGTTGTGTGTCAGTCTTTTTGGCATAGGCGAACTACGCTCACCAAACCTCAGAGGACACTATAGATCTGTAAAGATCAAATTTTTCTGAGGGTGTTACCAACTGATAACAAATCTTTAACATCACTGATCTCAGAGAATCTGTAACATTATTATGGTGACTAGAATAATTTAATATTGTTAGAAAGACAAAACATTTCAATGGAAACACTTTCTACTACAAATTTAGATAATTTATTGCTTAACTCTAAGGGTAAATAGTAAGCTGAACATCACTGGGATTTTTTCAAAATGAAGGTGATACTCTGGAAGAGCTCAGGCTGTTTCCATCCTTAAAGCTTTAATGACTAACTGGTCAACTCAATTATTTTTACCCCGAGCAAGGCCCTGTAGCTTTCAGCATGCTGGAAAAAAACACACACACACAAAAAAACCCCACTCATGAATACCATGATATAAAACACAAGACAGTAATGTATTCTGCTATTGAAGTCCTTATGCTATCAACATTAAATCAACCATATATTATATCAGCTAAGGATTTAAGTTTTCTTTGCTTCGCTCTGGATCCAAGACAACAGGAAGCCGATGGTCTCAAATGTGTTGAATCATCACAGATAAATACATAATTTAAATCTTACATGGATATACTTGGTTTTACCACAATGCATACCAGAGGCCTCCAACAACCCAAAGTTTAAGGACCCAAATCTCTTTAGCTGGCATCTTCATTGGTTGGTTTGTTCAGTAACATTTATCATTATTTTAAAAATAATAAAGATGAAAAACAGCTTCTTGGTCAGTTCATTTTTCTCAAATCTCTATTAATGTCCTGTAAGCAGCTTACTGGACATCTCTGCTGAGACCAGGGACACAGGATTCTGTAAAGAAAAACAGCTACATTGGTATAAATACATAAAAATAAAGCACATGTCCAAACTACTCCACAGGAATTAAATTGTCTAATTTTTATGATGATTAACTAATATTAGAGCTGATTAAATTAATCGTATTGTTCTAGCAGCTCTAGGAAGTGATGTACAGGCCGCTGAGGTATAGAGGTGGGGTTAGATATGTTGCATGATGCGCTTAAAAGCTCTGCTGAGATCCCAAAATAGGTTTGTTGCTTTCTTGAAGTTTAAAATTCCAGACTTGCAGACAACATATGTGCTCGAAAAGCAAAACATGCATTTATAAATCAGCAATCTTGACGTGTGTGGGCAACAAATAGCACAGCGTCCTTCTCTCTCAGCTGAGTAACACGTGTGTCTTTGATTCACCAGATCTTCGCTCTATTCTAATGACCCACAAATCAGAGTATACAATGACCTCTGAAATTGTTCCTCTGAAATATTAACACTGATTTTCTCAGGTGTTTAAATACTTTTGTGCAGCAATATAACACAAATTATTTAAAAGTCATGCAATGTGATTTTCGAGAAGACAGCTCATCTGCCTCCTCAACGGGCTCCTTTTAGTATGTATTTAGGATGGTTTAAGAAAAATGTATTGTTCCTCCAAAAATGTTGAATAGTAGTATTAGGATAGGCACAAATAGCCCGCAAAATAAACTGTATTTGTCGCAATTCACGCGGTCGACTCTGAACAATGTGGTGAGTTTAATTGTTTACATGAAGTTTAACACAATCGCAGACGTGAAACTAAATCCATTTACATTCCTACAAGGGCTGGCATGTAAACTAGTAGCGATAAAACATCTTAAAGAAGGTCAGTTAGAAAGTAATTTGAATAATACTTACCTTAATCCCCCACGAAATAAAAAAGACGAAACGCAGGTAGGAAGATCTGATGACAGCTTCGCTGAGTCAGCAGTCTTTGAAGTAAAATCGAAAATGCGCATACGCAGTGCTACAGGGTAGCATGGAATGTGGGGTAGCACAAAAAGTCAGAACACCAGGTTGGCTTCACTTTCTGCGGGCAGAGTTTGCCCCTTGGAAACACCCAGTGATTAGCTGCCACGGGAGCGCGCACGGTTTGGGTAACTGCATTTCTAGATAAAATTCACAGCCATTGCGGCTTAAAACTCGGCATATCAAGCAATATGGACATTGAGAAAGCAGAGATATCCTCATCAGGTACTTAAACAGATGTTTATCGCGGAGATTTGCTGTTTTTTAGTTAAGAAGTTGTTTGAAGTGTTGCTATTTGTCTTAAATGATCACAACGTAAATCTGAGGATATATTAATCCCTTTCGCAATATTTGCGATTGAAAGATGGTTTGTGTTAAGAACTGGCTTTCTTTATGTTATAGGCTTGATAATAAAATTTTAAAAACTTATGTAAAATGGGGCACTGTATAGGCAAAGTCCAGACACGTGACCTGCCGGTTTGCCACGCCCCCCTGACGCCATTGTTGGCTGTACAACTCGTGGTGCTTGGAGGAGTAACACGCAAAGTAGAGGCAGCAGAGCAAACAACAAATGGAAAAAAAGACTAAACAAGAAAATATTCCTTACAGGGATAAACTCATAAAAGAGGCCAGGGACAGCTTATGTGAGAAGATTTAATAGTTGTTTATTTGTTTGTGTTTATTCAAGTTAAAATACTCCACAAATGTTTGCACTGTTTTTGATATGTTTATTCTAATATTTATACAATCCAAATGTTTGCACTATTAGAATTTTTTATTGTAATTGTAATACAAACCTTTACACCGTTTTTGATATGTTTATGCAAATAGTAAGACAAATGTTTCCGCTGTTTTTATTCTAATTTAGCTGTTTTAATGCTCATAACTGTTCAATAGCAGATACTATTGCAAAGTCCCTGTCAACATAAAGTATTGCAGTCAGTAGAACTTTTCCTTCATACTGTGAAAATGTAATCGGATCTTGTTTAGCATTAGGATGCTTCTGTGTTGAAACATGTTAAATAAACTAGTAGACAGTGGCAAACTATTTTCTGTCCCATCAGTATGCAAACAAACTACACGTTACATTGTTCTTAGTATGAAGCATTATTCAGTACAATAGCTTGCCCTTCAATCTGCTCAATAGAGACTTACACATGTAATCAACGTACTTTATTAAATCAAAGCAAGACATGTTCAACAACAATTAGAAAGGAAGACAATTCCATGTGGGTGAAAATCCATCCAAAGCTTTGCTAGCCACAGATGTAAGGAAGTACATATTCATAATGTAAGTTAATATGTTAACTTAGGTTCGTGAGCTGGACCACGCCTCATATTCAGTATTCTCTCACTAATCTACTCGGATCCGACTCACCTGGCATCTCACACCTGAATTCCATTCCTAATTACTCTGTGATCTATTTAAACCCGAGCACCTAGCCATCAGCGTCGCTCAGACTGTGGTCTCGTAAACCAGCGCTGTTTCGCAAGACAATCTTTACTATAATGGATATGCTTACCCTTGATCCTTCCGAATCTGATGAGGAGCTCTTCTCCAGTGAGACTTCCATCATCGGACCATCACCTACATCTGTGGTCCGTCAAGTCTCTCGCCGTGTCAGGCTTCCATCGGCTCATTGGGATTCCAGCCAGTCCTCTCAGTCAGCCAGAGCTCTTCCATCTCGCTCTGCTCGGTCGGATCCCTCTTCAGCGACTTCCGCGCCTCGGGGCCGTACACTTGTCCGCCTAGATTGGCGCCCTTCTCCATCTCCTCCCCGCATGTCTAACTCCCTTCGTTCTCGTCTCGAGGCTTCGCCTCCCCTTTTTCCTTCCCTGGCCTCGGGCCACTCCGTCCAAGTTTCCTCCCATTCCCGCAGAGCGTCTTCGTCGCGCCCCGGGACTTAGGGCCTCTCCTCCTCCCCATTCTCGTCCGGCTTCATTCCGGCCGAGGAACTCACCCAGAGTTCGTCGTACTTCGGTCTCCAACCGTCCGGACATGTCTGCTTGAACAGTAGCCCGCTTGCAATCAGCACTCAGGGAAAGAGGAATCTCCTTCAGCCGTTCCGCTAATAAATCTACCCTCTTCAAGCTCCTTTTTCCCTGTACTTCACCGTTAACCAAAACTTCCTCCTCCCATAATCTACTTCCTACTTTCGCCACTTCTTCTCAGAGCAGATCCCAGCCCTCAGCTGCCGGGCCAACATCCACAGCTCCCCCTGCTGGCGGGGAAGCTTCTTCCGTCTCATTTCCCTCAAATTTTGCCTCATTCGTAACACATTTTTTCTGTTCCTTAACATCTCAGTCCGGATCTTCATTTAATCAATCAACTCCTTTCCCTCTCTTAGGTCAGGTGCAGACCGGTATGGGGCCGATGCAGCTAGGTTCAGCTCTTAGCTCCAGCTCCAAAGATCTGACTCCCACAGAGTTCGCTTTCGCATTCTCCCTTTATAGGGACATCATTTGCTCAGTATTTCCTGACCGGCAGACTGAATTAGATGATGATTAGTTGACATGGCCCTTAGATTTGGAGGAACAGGGTTTTACCGATATCATGTTCTTTTCTCATCCCAGGCAGCGGGTCGTCTTGCCCAATTCGACCAAGGTACATACTGGGGTTGTCTAGACTCAGAGTTATATTGCTGCATCTTTGCAGCTCGGGCATCCCTATCTTGCAGCCTCTGCGGCGCTCCCTCCCACCCTACTACTGCATGTACACTTGTCACTCCTCTCTGACCTCGGCCATCATCATCACGCTGCTCATCAGTCCCCAACTGTTCATCCTCACCTGCCCCTCCCCCTTCAGTGATTCCTCAATCTCTTCTACCACAGTCTAAACCTAATGCCCCTGTCTCCGGGGGCATGGATAAGCGCGGCCGTCCAATCCTTTTCCAAGGTGGCAGGATGGTGTGTAACAATTTCAATGACCTTGGCTGCTCAGCCTCCAGCTGTAGGCTCTTGCATACTTGCTCTTTCTGCGGAGGGGCACATGCTTGGAACACCTGCCCCCATAACCCCACTTCCAAAACAGATTGACTATCACAGCACCTCGCCACTCCCATTAAGGGGACATCATTTATTTCTCACCTGTCCACCGCCGCCAACATCCCTTTGCTTCATGGTCTCGCCATTGAGAACCTCGCCGGATGGAAATGCGCCTTTCGGCAAGAATTTCTTTCATCTTGGAACGGCATTTCATTCTTCTACAATGACTTTATGAATTTCTCATCCAGATGACATCTGGCTATTTACCGATGCAGCACCCTCCGCAGGCTTTTGGTGGTTTCTACAATGGAAGGCGGTTTGCTTCAACATGGCCCCCGAGTTCGAACGTTTGCAGCTCCAGTCGGCCTCTCTCTCATCCGCTCATTATGAAATCGATCCCATTGTGATTGCAGCCCCTTTTTTTGGGGGGGGGCATGAATGGTCTCAGCACTGTATCCTTATTCATTCAGACAACTCTGCCGTTGTCGACATCATAAACAAAGGCCGTTCACTTTCATCCTGCATCACGCAGTTCATTCGTAGACTCACTCTGGCGCCAGCCAAACTTCAGTTCATTCTCCGTGCTGCTCATGTATCTAACCATCGGAATTCCATCGCTGATTCACTCTCTCGCCTCTCTTTCCAGAAATTCAGGTCCTTGGCTCCAGACGCAGATCCTCATCCAACTCCGATCCCACCGTTTTCAGCAACCATCTACAACAAACTACACAGCTTCAAGACCTCTCCATCATTTCTCAGAACGCTATCCTCAACAGCATTGCTCCTAGAACTCTCTCATCTTATCTTTCAAGATGGAACAGTTTTTAAAAGTTTCTATGTAACGTATAACCTTCCATTCCCTTCACTCATCCCGTCTTCTATTCGCCTCTTCATTACCTATTCACATACAATCCTATAAATCCGCGTTTCCACTATTCAATCATACCTTTCTGGCATTAATTTCTTCATTAAACTGGCTACCGGCAACTCCCGTCCAGCTCTCTCCCATAGCCACATATCCATGCTGCTCAAAGGTCTTAAGAATCAAGAAACACCTTAACCTAATCACCGATTCCCTATAACCTCTGACCTCCTTACCCGCTGCATCCACACAATCTGTTACGGTTACTCTCCTCCTCTAATCAATCCCGTTTAGATCTGGCATCAACCCTGATAATTATTCAATCCACTCCATCCGCATGGGCGCAGGCACTTCAGCTTCTCAGTTAGGCATTTCCGACAAGACTATTCAAATCCTAGGTCGTTTGTCATCCTCAGCATACCGTTCTTACATTCATAATAATCTCGACGATCTGCACTATGCTCATTCCTTGCTTTGTTAAATAATGACCAACTTTGGGGGTCCTGAGCAGGCTCGAGAAGAAGACCGACTTCCGAAGACTGCACCCCCACACAGAGTCTACAAGCCTACATCAGTGCATCCTTCCAGACAAATCATCTATCTAACCTTTGTCAATAAATGAACTTATCAAAACTAATCTAATCTCCGTAGGCGTGGTCCATGCTAATGAAATGTAAGTTAATATGTTAACTTAGGTTTGTGAGCTGGACCATGCCTCATATTCAGTATTCTCTCACTAATCTACTCGGATCCGACTCACCTGGCATCTCACACCTGAATTCCATTCCTAATTACTCTGTGATCTATTTAACCCCGAGCACCTAGCCATCAGCGTCGCTCAGACTGTGGTCTCGTAAACCCCACCCTCCCTCCCGCTGATCCTTTATCTCGTCTCAGTATTACATCCTAATTTTACTATTCCCTCATCCCTTCATCCGCTCCCTCATCCCTTCATCCCCTCCCTCATCCCCTCATCCCCTCCCTCATCCGTTCCTCCCCTCCCTCATCCCCTCCCTCATCCCTTCATCCTTTTTCATCCCATCGTCCCTTCATCTCCTCCGTCATTCCCTCTCTCAACCCCTCCCTCATCCCCTCCCTCATCCCTCATCCCTTCATCCCTTTCATCCCCTCCCTCGTCCCCCCTCATCCCCTTCCTCATCCCCTCATCCCTCTCCTCCCCTCCCTCATCCCATCATCCCCTCCCTCATCCCTTCATCCCATTATCCCCTCCCTCATCCCTTCATCCCCTCCCTCATCCCTTCATCCCCTCTCTCATCCCTTCATCCCCTTATCTGTTTTTTTTCAAAGTTCCAGCACTAATATCCGTTTCTTTCAGGTTCTTCGTCTGGGGGGGGGGTCCTGAGCAGGCTCGAGAAGAAGACCGACTTCCGAAGACTGCACCCCCACACAGAGTCTACAAGCCTACATCAGTGCATTCTTCCAGACAAATCATCTATCTAACCTTCGTCAATAAATGAACTAATCAAAACTAATCTAATCTCCGTAGGCATGGTCCATGATAATGAAGTCTTATTTGTGTAGCCGGGGATCTAACATGCTGTCGGACAATGATTGACCAAAGCACAGCACACCGTCACAACCTTATCCAACATTGTGGCATCCTCACCTTCACACGGGTACAGCATTTCTATTGGTATGGTTCCAGTTAAAATCTTGTATTTTAGACAAACATTTCCAATTACCCTTTCAACATGTATTCGCAAATGTGCTATTTTTCTTGTATCCTCCACATCTCTGGCAGCTAACTGACACTGGCCTTTGGTAAATGCAGGGATTTTAACTTCTGCACAAAACATGCCTACATCTTCCTGTATGTCAAAACCCCTGTCAGCCAAAACAATATCTCCAGGTAACAAATTCTCAAGGAAACCACTATGCAGTGTCATATGCTAATCGCTCGAACGTTCGCCCCATCCTTTTTTTTTTTTTTTTTTTTTTTTTTTTAACGTGTCCTGTCTAGCAGTATGCTACTCAGAATTGGTGTCTGAGTACCAAGTACAAGCCCAACAGTTTTACTTTCCCAAGCAGAGTATTACAGCTTCGCTGTAGTACGCCACTTGATGTATATGTATGAAAAATCTTTATTAGTGATTACTGTGGGTTCAATTTCCTGACGTCATGGACATTAAACTGAGACAAGAAGGGAGAAAGGAAGAAGGTGAAGAAAAGAAACCGGACCAACAGAGGGGCGAACCGATGACACAAGACAGGGAGGCAAATAAAGAACACAAGAAAACATCCCAGTCCTCCACCTCTGCCGGACGGCAGAGAAACAGTAATACAAAACAAAAACAACAAAGTGTACAGAACCAAACCAATAGTTCGGATCTGGTAGAATAAACAAAGAATTACACATTCACTACACACAAGCATTGATTAATGAACATAATACAAATGTTTCTGGTAAGCTCCTGTGAACAACTAACTAATGATGATAACCTCAGCTTAAGATATGTCCGTCCTCACCTATGTCCCCACACCTATGTGTGTGCGAGCATGCAGGTCGGAATAAGGTTTCCCCATGCAAGTGATTGATAGCTGGTGTAAGGAACCGTCAATCCGTCCTACAGGAATCGGCACAGACATGGAGGAGGCAAGAGATGTATGCATCCAGCGTCCCACAGAGTACAGAGTCCACAGGCGGATCAGCGCAGGGTCGATCACCCGCCAAGAGGGGAACAGATGGAAGCCCCAGGGGAGCACCCACCAGCCGCGATGCTGGGGCCCGAGAGATCGCAGTGACGAGCCCACGGGCTCCGCCGGTAACCGGCTACGCCAGGGCGGGCCCGGACCAGGAACCGGAGGCCACGGGGACCAGGGGCACCCCACCCCCCAGCGGGGCCCCAACCAGTGACCAGCCGACAAGGGTCCCCCGCCGCCGCCGCAGGCAAGGAGGACCCGCAGCCAACCGACGGACAACACACGCCGCCGCCACCCCGGACCAGTACCCACCGCCAACAACCCGGCCCGCCCCCACACATCCACACGCCAGGGAGCCACAGCGGATGTACGCCCTCCCCAGGCCGCGCCCAGCCGGCACCTGGACATCCAGATCTTCCAGCTCCAGGGTCCAGATCCCGCCCCACGTGGGGCGCCAAGATCAGGGGCCCAGCCAATGCCGGACAGCCCCACCAGGCGAACAGACCAGCCAGCTGAAGTCCTGGAACCGGCAGGAGGATTGGGCGCCAGGCACGGTCCCCACCGATCCACCGGACGGCACCAACCTATTCTACAAACCCGGCACCCCCATAAGAGGTGCCCCAGTCAATCCAAGGAGGACATCGGCCCGAAACAGCGGCCGCCCGACACACCGGACCACCCAGGACCCGCCCGACATGCACCAGGACCGAGCCGGGCCGCAACCGGGACCCCCAGCCCCAGGCATCGAGAGTCATCATCAACCAGCGGGCAGGAGCAACCATCACCGACGGGGAGTGACGGGGAGGGAAGAAGATGCATCAGGCCAGAGAGCAGCCAAACACCCAACCTGACAGGTAGACATAGACAGACAGAGACACTCATACGTACCCTCCCTTTCTTGTGTACACATTCTTACAAATACAGGACATACGAAAAAAGGACGCTATACCCTCATTCATACCCCCCATACGTACACTATACTCCATACTCCCAGGCCCAGGGACAGACACCCCAGTAGAGAACCCTGCCCCTGCACCCAGGAGACAGACCCCTTTGCCCACCAGGACGGGGACAAGTAGACCGCCAAGGCCCCACACCGGCAAGAGCAGCCCACCAGCCCAGGACCCCGACCAGACGGCGTGATGTTCTATCCGGGCTCCGACCCCTGATGGTCCAACGAACAGGGGTGTGGAAAGACCCCCCAGCCTCTCTCCCCCAGCTCAATGTGGTGTTGTTGCGTGTTGTTCTAATGTGCACTTAAAACAGAGGGGGGGGACATGGGAATACTGCCGGGTACCCCCATCTCCCCCCCCGGGCCCTCAGTGTCTAGATGCGTTTAACCAGTGGGTGGCGCCACACCGCCAGGTCCCTACATGTGCGTTCCCTGTAAATGTTGCAAGTGTAGTGTCTAAATTGCTCAATAAAATCGGGACCCAGGCCGCCACCGGGTAGCGAAGACGGAAGCTCCATCCCGCACCCCAGTGACGTGCCCACGTCCCAAGGCCTTGTGAATGGTAGAATGAAGGAGCAGGTGGACAGAGGCATGGGGATGGGGAGAAAATAACTGGGGTGACCATTGCCAACCCCAGGGAGCCAGCTCCCCTGCTGACTCCAATAGGCACCCCCGTTCGGCCCGATCCACCAGGGGTGGGAGGCCCCAGCACGTCCAGTCGGGGCCCACGGCAGCGGTACCGCCGAGCCCCATGGGGGCCCCGGCAATCCACCAGCCCCCATGCCAGGGGCATACCTAAATCCTCCCCAACATTCACACTGCTAACAAAACACATGTCACTAGACACCCAGGTTGAGTTTAGCCCCCCCTCACCCTCAACGCCCTCCCCCCTCCCGTCCCAAGCGCACCCCGTTAAAAAGAGCGCCTGTGCTAGATGGTAAAAAGCCTCCCCGCCAATAAGAGACGCCCCAGGCACCGCCAGCGTCCGAGGACCCCCGGGCCGAGGCCGGAACCCGGCGCACCACCGACTCGGGTACCCCGGACATGCCGCGCCAGGCCCGTGAGCAGACCGAAGTCCCGGGCGGCCAATCCCCAGGCCGACATCCTCCAGCCTTGCTACTACCGCCCGATGGCCGGGTGGCAACAGAACCCAGCACGTCCACCCACCAGCCCACACCCCACCAACTGGTCAGTCACCGTGGAGGCCGACCAACACCGGCCAGAGCCCCCCACCCCAGCACCCCCGCGAGGGCTAAGACCAAGACCCAGGAGCCATGTCCAGTGTCAATATAGCCGATCGGGCCCGGAGACGCCGGCCACCCGCCACGGCCTCTCGCCGACGCCCGGACGCGGCAAGCGGCCACCGGGGAGCAAGCGACAGGAACCAGCCCGGGGAGATGGAAAGGGCAGCAGCGCCCGCCAACCACCGGCCGACCACAGCCCCCCCCCAGCCGGCACCGACGGCAGCGGCCCCCCCCGGCCAAGCCCCGCCAGGGCCCCAGCCGGGGGGCGCGCCGCCCCAGAACCCCGAGCCCCAGGCCCAGTCCAGACCCCCCCAGAGCAGCACAGCACCAGGCCAGTAACCCGTGTCCGCCAGCACGACCCCTCTAAGGCGCCGCATGCAGCCACTAGGAGTCACCACACAAAGACCCCAAAGTCCCACCCCAGGCGAGGGTCTCGGCACCTATCGCCGAACCGCAAGCGGACCCACCCCCAAGGACCTCCCCGCAGTCACCACCAACCCTTAAGCTCCACATCGGCAACCGTGTCCCACAGAACGGAATCAAGGGCCCGACCCCACTAGGTGATGGAACTGATCAAGGGTGACCAGAAAGATTGATCAGATGTGGAGGCAGATGCCGTTTCTAAACCAATGTAATCCAGAAGGAGATCTCTATATTGATTAATATTCAGAGTATTTTTATTTTTCCAGTTCAAGAGGATATTTTTCTTAGCGATGCATAAGGCGATGTAAAATAATTGCATAGACTTTGTATCCATGGTAACTTCATCTATATTTCCCAGCAAGCAAACTCTGGGAGCAGGTGTGATATTACATTTCAGACACTTTGATAGATCTTCACATATCTGGTACCAATATTTCTTAACAGGTGGGCAGAACCAAAGAGCATGAATATAATTGTCTGGTAGATTGCTTGTACATTGTAAACAGGTATCAGACGGCGTATAACCCATCTTGAACATCCGTTGCCCTGTATAATGCACTCTATGAAGGATTTTATATTGTATTAATCGTAGATTAGGATTCTTAAGAAATTTGAAGGTTCTTAATGAAATTTGAGACCAGAGGTTTTGGTCTATTGAGATGGACAAGTCCATCTCCCATTTTGAAATCGGAAGGCCTATTGATTCATCTATTCTATTTAATGTTTTGTATATTTTAGATAGCAGTTTGGGAGGGTTGCCCCATCCTTTTGATAGATAGGATACGGCTCCCTTGGGTGTAATACCTATTAGGGATTTCATGGTGCGATTTTGTTTGTAGCTGGAGAACGTTTGGGCAAGTGCTTTCAGATTGGATGGTCTTTCTGTAAAAATGTCAAAACATTCAATAATAATATCCACTCTGCGTCCAAATGCTTCCACAAACTGGTGAGGCATAGTCTTATACAGGGTGTCTCTGTCTGCCCAAGAAATCGCACGGCTAAAGTTTGCATACAACAATGACACCATTTCCTTAAAGGTTCTGTGCACAGTAGTTTTGGAAACACCGAACAGATAAGCAAGGTGTTGCGGAGGCAGATCCAGACGAAGTCGCATAAACGTTAAGTGGAGCATTTGAAAACGTGTGAGAATTCTGTTCTGAGTGTTCATGAGAGGCAGCAAAAAGTTAAACATTAACATGAAGGTTCCGATATTTGGCAGACCCGTATAGTACTTGACTTTCTCGTCATCATCTCCGAAAAAGTTCTCATTCATCCGGCGCTCATTAAGCTTAATGCGGAGCTGTCCATTTTCCTCCAACAGCCGGTTTATCTCTGCGCGCCGGAGCACGCACAAGTCACATTCCGGTTGTGCAATATCCGGACAGGTGTTGCATTTCTCATCTTCTAGGAGTTGCAGTTCACCATCTCTAGCCTCATCTGTCCCCTCTTCAGGCAGTGAATGTTCATCATCGCTGTCTTCAGAAGCCTCTTCCTGTTGTTCCCGAGTACTGTCCTCACCAGGATCAGTTGTGCTCTGCTGGGACTGTAGCTCACTGACGGCTTCAGCCTCGTTGACCTCCACCTTTTGTTGCTCCTTGTCTTTCTGCACCCGCTCTCGTGCATTCCGTCTTGCTGCACGTGAAGTGTCTGTTGGCTTGGTTGAAGTGTGCCCAAAATGGAGGGATGGTGCCCAGTGCCCAGTCAGGGTCAGTGTCCCGCATCTCATATGCTGGCTGACCTGGAATGAAATGTGGTTTGTAAAGCTTGGATGTAACCATCTTATCACACATGCTTTCTGTACAAGTTTATCTCCACACACATGCAATATATATATATATATATATATATATATATATATATATATATACACACATACATTAATATACATATATATAAAAACGCATATACATGCATACAAATATATATATATATATATTTGTATGCATGTATATGCGTTTATATGTATGTATGTATATATATATATATATATACATACATACATACATATATATGTATATACACATACATTAATATACATATACATATGTATAAACACATATACACGCATAAAAAAAATATATAAAAACATATACACTACCGTTCAAAAGTTTGGGGTCACCCAAACAATTTTGTGTTTTCCATGAAAAGTCACACTTATTCACCACCATACGTTGTGAAATGAATAAAAAATAGAGTCAAGACATTGACAAGGTTAGAAATAATGATTTTTATTTGAAATAAGATTGTTTTTACATCAAACTTTGCTTTCATCAAAGAATCCTCCATTTGCAGCAATTACAGCATTGCAGACCTTTGGCATTCTAGCTGTTAATTTGTTGAGGTAATCTGGAGAAATTGCACCCCACGCTTCTAGAAGCAGCTCCCACAATTTGGATTGGTTGGATGGGCACTTCTTGCGTACCATACGGTCAAGCTGCTCCCACAACAGCTCAACGGGGTTCAAATCTGGTGACTGCGCTGGCCACTCCATTACCGATAGAATACCAGCTGCCTGCTTCTTCTCTAAATAGTTCTTGCACAATTTCGAGGTGGTTTTGGGTCATTGTCCTGTTGTAGGATGAAATTGGCTCCAATCAAGCGCTGTCCACTGGGTATGGCATGGCGTTGCAAAATGGAGTGATAGCCTTCCTTATTCAGAATCCCTTTTACCCTGTACAAATCTCCCACCTTACCAGCACCAAAGCAACCCCAGACCATCACATTACCTCCACCATGCTTAACAGATGGCGTCAGGCATTCTTCCAGCATCTTTTCAGTTGTTCTGCGTCTCACAAACGTTCTTCTTTGTGATCCAAACACCTCAAACTTGGATTCATCCGTCCACAGCACTTTTTTCCAGTCTTCCTCTGTCCAATGTCTGTGTTCTTTTGCCCATCTTAATCTTTTTCTTTTATTGGCCAGTCTCAGATATGTCTTTTTCTTTGCCACTCTGCCCTGAAGCCCAGAATCCCGCAGCCGCCTCTTCACTGTAGATGTTGACACTGGTGTTTTGCGAGTACTATTTAATGAAGATGCCAGTTGGGGACCTGTGAGGCGTCTGTTTCTCAAACTAGAGACTCTAATGTACTTATCTTCTTGCTCAGTTGTGCAACGCGGCCTCCCACTTCTTTTTCTACTCTGGTTAGAGCCTGTTTGTGCTGTCCTCTGAAGGGAGTAGTACACACCGTTGTAGGAAATCTTCAATTTCTTAGCAATTTCTCGCATGGAATAGCCTTCATTTCTAAGAACAAGAATAGACTGTCGAGTTTCAGATGAAAGTTCTCTTTTTCTGGCCATTTTGAGCGTTTAATTGACCCCACAAATGTGATGCTCCAGAAACTCAATCTGCTCAAAGGAAGGTCAGTTTTGTAGCTTCTGTACCGAGCTAAACTGTTTTCAGATGTGTGAACATGATTGCACAAGGGTTTTCTAATCATCAATTAGCCTTCTGAGCCAATGAGCAAACACATTGTACCATTAGAACACTGGAGTGATAGTTGCTGGAAATGGGCCTCTATACACCTATGTAGATATTGCACCAAAAACCAGACATTTGCAGCTAGAATAGTCATTTACCACATTAGCAATGTATAGCGTGTGTTTCTTTAAAGTTAAGACTAGTTTAAAGTTATCTTCATTGAAAAGTACAGGGCTTTTCCTTAAAAAATAAGGACATTTCAATGTGACCCCAAACTTTTGAACGGTAGTGTATACATACGTGTGTGTGTTTTAATATTTGATTCATGAGTCAAAGAGTCATTTCTCTAATTTGATTTTCCTTTCTGTTAAGCAGCCACAAGCTAAACTGTAGGTGTGTTTGCTTTTCCATCAGTAAGTGGAGTATCCAAGACATTTGACTCAAGTAACGGTAGGGATGCTTACTGATAATATAACCAAGCCCTTACGGTTAGTAAACAAATGTGCCTGACATGAAGGACATGTTCTTTCTTCTGACTGCAGCATCCAGGCCACGCGACGTCTCTTTGTTACTTCTCCTACTTTCGCTCCAAAACCTCTCTTCCACGTAGGAAAACGAAAAAATCGAATGTTGTTCTTCAGCTTCTCTCTCTTATAATTGTGTGACTTGGCATTGCAGCCTTTGCTGGATTTTACATTTTTTCTCCAAATTGTCCTCTGTTGTGGATCAACATCACCCATCAATCAAATTGCAACTTTATTCAATTAATGAGGATCCAGCCAGGCCTGCACGGGCTCGATCAGTGGTATCTGTTCCAGGAGGCAAGAAGAAAAGACACCAGATCTGGATTTTGTGACACGTACCTGCGCAGGGGCTCACCAAAAAGTGAAGCGCCGCTCAAACAGAGGAAGTCTCTTTTATTGAACATAGGAAAGCATCACATGATATGGTTACACACAGTTCTGGTATCTTTCCACTCAACCCCAACATATCTAGACAATGCACTCTGTTTCCAGTTATCTTCCACTGATTTAGGGCTCATCCTCTCACAATCCCCTCCACTGTGTTATCACTTCCTCCTCCGCTGCAGCTGATTGTTCCTGTTTCTGCAGCATAAGCTTACATGACTACATATGATTAGTTAATGCTTGGTTATCGAATGCTCCAGTTCTGTACTGGAGAGAAAAGTTGCCGGAGTCAAATTCCTTGTATGTGTCATACTTGGCCATTAAAGCTGATTCTGATTCTATTTTATATATATACCTCAAATCCCTCTTTTCATTCGTTTTAACACGAATGAACTACCCTCTTTTGACCTAATCTAAGTCCCTTATTTTAAATTACTCCATTAACTGGTAGCTGTAGTAATCCCCAAAAATAAACACACAGAATTAAAACCCCAGAGAAAAACAATACAACTTAATACCCACAAGATAATGAACAAACACAATTAACAATCTATTAAAATTCTGTAATAATAAATCAAACTCAAAGGTGTTAAGAAACCTGTGAAATAGAAAAAATGGTTAGAAGTAAAATTTCGGTCCTTTCAAAAGTTCATATCTTCTCTTCTGCCCTGTTGACGTTCCCTCTGAGACTACTGGCAGCTGCAGGGGCATTGATTAGATGCTTATAAGGAACTCCTCTTTTTTCCAAATCAAATCAAAAACTGATTATGTCCCTCTTTGAAATGGTAATTACTTCATTAATTGACCATTTCCCTCAACACAGCCAATTTCTTCAGGTGGAGCAGACCCCGCCTCCTTTGGCTTATCCCCACGGATGTGGGGGTGGTCAAAACCTGCTAACATCCTCTTTATACGGTTTATTCCTGCGGATCCTGCTGAGTGTGCTGAAGGGTGCGCCCAGCCTCCGTCTGCTTTCTGTTGTAGACACGTGGCCACACCCCTCCGCCCCAGAGGTTTCAGGAGCTGATGTTCACCTCTTGGGTCAGGAGCAAGATGTGATGATACCTGCGGTTACGACTGGGGGTGATATACTGTGCCAAAGTTATGGAGTAAACTTATCTGTAATTTCACCCAGTTTAAAATGTCATTATTAAAATGAGTCCCATTGCCAGATCTGATTTTTTTTTTTTTTTGAAAAGCCATGGCAAGGAATTCAGTGATCAATTAAACATTTATCCACTGTTTTTGAATCTTCTCTTTCAGTTTGAAAAGCCTATAACATGTGCTATATAGCCAGAGTTAACATGTTCCATAATGTACGCAAACTAACCTATTTTGCAAAGCAGTTAACCTGAGATTTCACATTTCAGCTGTCAGACCCTTTAAATTTGCCATGGGTGAATTAAGAAAACAACTGAACCAATAATTTAAAGTTTCCAATTTCCACATCATCTTACCAAGCCCAGCCCATGGGAAAACAGAACCATTTTTTCTGTCCTATCACTCCATAGCTTGTGCTCCGATGGAACAGTAAGATATCCAGATAGAGTTCAGGAAATGTGCTCCTGCCTTGCCAGTTAGAAGGCAGATATGACAAGAGATTCCACGGAGAACCAGATGATCATCCATAGGGCACGTTCCCCTTACGTCCATATTCTCAAAATTGATAACGTTGTCTTGTTGGCTTGGGAGTGAGTCAGAACAAAGGACACATAGCTACATGGTCCATAGATGTGTATACCAAAGTCTTATCCTCACTGTGAGTGTAACTGCAAATCTTTTCCTCACCCCTTTAACTTCCTTCCTGGGCAATAAGTGACAGCAAACATAACAATTAATAACATAATGCCTGTACCGATGCCATATATTGATTTTTTTTTCTTCTGTTCATGGAGTAGATAAATAGACCTATTTTTTGGTCTATATTGTTATATATTAGATATTACTGTTCTAAAGCACCACAAAATGATCATATCAACAAAAAATAACTGTCTACTAAGGTTCTGTCGTCTTTTCTGTCCCTCTTGAAAAACGTCTCTATGGAAAAGCGGCTCTCTTGGTTTCGCTTCACTGAGGTTGAGACGAATAGCTCATATTGAACTAAACCCCTTTGTAATTCAGACTTCACACCACTTTTCCCAGACTCTGTCCCTTTAATCAAATAGTAATGTCTGCTACCATAATTATGCAACAAAATATGTTGAACTATTTATCAATGTTACCTGTGATGCTCCTCCCAGCAATGACCAGCACAGATCCAGTCTCAAACTCCCCCTCTTTTCAAACTGTGTCTACAGTGATATAACAAGCTGGCTCAGACAAAAAATATCAAAGCTAATAACATCAACCATTTAAACAAATTCAGAGAATGGTATTATCCGTTTAACATAACACAATCTTACAAAGAATAGTCTTCAGTGTACCGTACTTCAAATTCTATCCATGTTTATTTAAATAAATAAAAATCCAAGATGTAAATAAATGACAAAACAGCTTCCTTTACACATTTCTGTGGGACTTTAAGGGCATTGTGCAGGAAAGGCATGTCTCATTCCCTGATCAAATGAATGTAATAGTAACAAGGTAGTCGCTCATTGTTAGAAATTACCAAACCTAAAGTACTTATTTGTTCTCAAAGTCTAATCTACATTTGAAAGTGACTTTTGTTTTATATGATTCCTATTTAAACAAACCCAAAAAGGCTAACTGGCCAAGATATTCTGGTTGTAAATAATGAAACAGTTCATGCTTCAAGAACATCTGTCAGATTCTGTAAAGTGAATCAAACATAGTCAAACTGATTTGTGTAACTAAAACTCCAGTTACTTCCCCTACATGACAGTTTACTTTTGGTCTTAAATGTTTGTAACATGCATAACAGTCAAATTTCCCTTAGCAATAAAACAAAAAATACAAAATTCTTCAATAAACAAGCTTCAAAAGATAAAATTTCTCCAAACAAAAACCTGTAGAATTATAACAAAACAACAAAAATCAGCATTTTACAGTCAATCCCAATTATCTTCGAGTCTCCTTTTATTTCTCAAAGTATACACACAAAATTTCATTGAAGCTTCTAAAAATGTCAAATAAATGACCACTGAATCATTTTTGCTTTACCTCAGTTTCTCAATCAACTTTCCCAAATATATAATTAATAAACAGACTGCAGTTTAGCAATTCCGGTCAGGATCCAATTCAAAGTAAATATATATAGGTTGAGAAAAAATATAAAAAATAAAATAAAAAATTGAAATTAATTGTTCAGTAACAGAGTCTCCACTAATTAATTGGTATATTATTCCATTGTTCTATTTTATTTTCCATAACCGTTCTAGAAAAAAATTAATTAAATTCAGGAGGCGAAAATTCCCTCTCAGCATCAGGTAGACTAGCTAACAGTTCATGAATAACATCTGAAAGATTAATTTTAAAATTTAAAACTGAACCCAATTCCTATTTTCAGCCAACACAGAGATTTTCAACAGATTTTGAAATGTGCATTTAAATTTACACTTGAAAAAAAGTTATTTCAATTTACCTGCTTCAATTACATAAATTGTTTCCACACAATCAGAATAAATGAATTAAAATTTACTTCTTTCTTATAACATTTTGAATTACGCTGATATTTATTGATTGTTCTTCAACAAATTTACCACAGAATGTAGTTGTTTTCTTTTAATCATTAGACCATTTTCAAATTCAGCATCAACTTGTTTCTCATAATTGCTCTTATTCAATGTGTATATGTTATGTAAATACAAACTGATGCTTTAAAGATGACTCTGTGTCTTAAAAACAAACAAACAAACAAAAATTAAATAAATAAAGTTTTCAAAACTCAATAGTTTTATCACATTGCGGTTTAGAGATTATCACTATGATAAGTATTGTTTTTCAAATTACTCAACAGTGTGTTTAGTCAAGTAACCAGTACTAGGTAATTGCAAAAATGAAGCCTTTTTGTTTTAATCTTTGTATAAAGAAGAGGCAATATTTCCTAAACAGCGTTTCTAAAGTCTACAGGGCTAACAGAAATAGGCAAAAATAAACATAATTTTAGATTAAAATTGTACTTATTTAAATCATAGAAATAAGAAAAATACATATAAATTGTGTAGCATTTACTGCATTTGTTTTGTAAATTCACAAAATTGTAAATTCACAAAATTCAAAAATTTCAAAATTCAAAATTCAAAAATTCAAAAGACCTGCCAATTCATAAACGTTCGTACTCTCAGACAAGAATATATGCTTCTCTGAGATCCTTCGACAAGGCTGCGCTGTTCAAAATGCCAACACCCAACTCAAACTGCCGACTCTTTTAGTGACTGATTTGAAATTAACACTGAGTCGGGGGCGGCACCAAAAGTCGGCATCTTTAAGCCATAAGCAAAGAATCCTCAAACTGCTGATGAAAGTCCCATACAGCGCTCCTCTCTAAGCCGACCACTATAAACCTTTCTGTATTAATATATATATATTAATATATAGGTTTCTGCTGATTGGAATGGGCAGTTACTGGAACTACCGAAAAATGGAGCAACTGAGAAACACGGTCGAGATTGGTCACTGTTCTGGAAGCGATTGGACGGCTGAAGGAACAGCTGGATGCGTTGATTCGTGCTAACGGGACTCAGAACCAAATAATGGGGGAGCTGGGATGCAGAACAGACGCTGTAAGAGGCAATCTGGCCGGCGCTCTGGGACTCATCCACAATTTGTCATCGGACTTGGAGAAACTGTTGGTGCGGATTGGGGCAACTGGAAATTAATTGGATTTGGAACTATTAATCTGGGAATTAATTTGGATTTGGTACTTTAATTTGAACTACAATTTGGCCGAATTAGACTATAAAAGAAACCACTGACAAACTGAAAGTGCAGAGAAGAATATTTGCTCTCTCCCTGCTATCCAAATAATTACTGTTTTGGCTCCCATGAAGACCTTCAACCTGGTCCTAATCAAATGTCCCTGAGAAGAATGTCAACAGAGTCTCCTCTCCCCCGTACACCTGCATCTACTGACGCACACACTGACATGCTTACACACACTCACATTCACACAGACCGTCTCGCTGTATCCTCAATTCTCTCTCCTGCAACAGCGCGCCTCGATGGCAGCGGGTTAACCTGTGGACTGGAGCTCATACCTGCCCATCCTTCCTGATGTGTTATTGTTAATGTCTGAATATGTGCTTAAATGTTTGTTGGTGTGGTTTTTTCTATTACCTGCGTTGTGAGTGCTGTACGGACCCACAACACAGTTGACCGTTTTTTCTCCTCACCGTGGATCCCTCCCCTCCCCAGATGTGTATCTCTCTATGTTTCATAAACGGGAGCACCGCTCGGTGGCTGCATGCCCAACAGTGACCTGGATCTGTTTGTTGTTGTTGTTGTTTGTAATGATCTTGGACAGGTTGTACTGTATCTGTAAATTCCTTGTATGCGTCATACTTGTATGTGTCATACTTGGCCATTAAAGCTGATTCTGATTCTGATTCTGATCAAGCTTTTATTTGTTTTATAAAATGTCAAATCCGAGAAGGAAAACAAAAATCTGTATCAAGATCCATATTTGTTTAAATGTAACAAGGTATCTGTTTGTGTAATTTTTTCTCTGTTTTTTTATCCTCAATAAACTTTCTAAACCCAGTTACAAAAAGTCTTTCCACATAAATTCAACTAGTTATATAATACGCACTCAAAAATTCATTCTTCCTACACTATACTCCCCCTCCTTTTTTTTAAACTGCCAATACGAAGTGTAAATGCCCCAAGCCAAAAAATAATGACAGAAAATTTTAAGAGCTTACTTTTAAATACCAAAAAATAATAAAGATTTAAAATTGTAAGAACTAACTCTTAGATTGTCATTAAATTATATTTAAAGCTTGTTTGTTTCAACCTTGCTTTTCAGCTCAAAATGCATCATACCGCTCCTCAGACCAAACAAATAATAGTTTATACTCGAGTTTTCAATTGTAAGACTCATGCTTTCACACACAGTTGAGATCTCAACACACTCTCTCCAAAACAGTTCCCTGGAAGCTGTCTTTCTGTGATTCCACTCTCCAATCACTCTCACACTCACTCCAAAACTATATCTATACTGCAGTACCCGCTCTGTCTTCTTAATTTAGGTCATGCCCTTATACTGTTACCTTTTCCTTTATAGCCAATGGAACCCAGACAATTTCTTTTATTTTTTATGCACACTTCGTGGGGGCTTAGTCCACGGGCTGTACACTCACCCAGGCTAAATCTAGGAATCCTTCGTTCCCACTAGATCTGCCCCTGGGAGAACGTCTCCCCCCAGCTGGAGGGGCCCAAACTCCTAAAGTTCCTTTAGACAGACAGAGTCATTTTCACTAATGGAGAATTGCCAGACCAACTTTTACCTCACAATTTGTATTATAGGCCTTGCCAAATTTCTTAGATAATGACCCGGGTCTTTTTACCAACAATCAGTCTTCAATTCTCCATTATTTTATTACACTTGGATCCATCACTTCACTTTACATGATTACCTTACTAGTCACTTAAAACATTGTCATATATCCACTCACACAGACATTCTACTTACTTTTCTAATTTCCTCCAGAAAAACCATTGCCCGCAACCTCCACCAAATTGCTGGATTTTACATTTTCTCTCCAAATTGTCCTCTGTTGTTGATCAACACCACCAATTAATTGCTACTTTATTCAATTAATGAGGATCCAGCCAGTCCTCCACGGGCTCGGTCAGGAGGCAAGAAGAAAAGACACCAGATCTGGATTTTGTGACATGTACCTGCGGAGGGGCTCACCAAAAAGTGAAGCGCCGCTTAAACAGAGGAAGTCTCTTTTATTGAACATAGGAAAGCATCATATGATATGATTACACACAGTTCTGGTATCTTTCCACTCAACCCCAACATATCTAGACAGTCCACTCCACTGATTTAGGGCTCATCATATCACAATCCCCTCCACCGTGTTATCACTTCCTCCTCCGCTGCAGCTAATTGTTCCTGTTTCTTCAGCATAAGCTTACATGACTACATATGATTAGTTAATGCTTGGTTATCGAATGCTCTATTTTATATATATACCTCACCTTTCACACAACACGAGAGCACGATTTTACCACTGGTTAGAACTAACTCTGACGGACAAAAGCAACGAGGCTTCTTTATTTGTACATCCAAGCGTGTGCGCAACAAGTGCGAAGTGAGTGAAACGTTTTATAAAAGGAAATAAACAACTCTCCAGCTCTTAGATTTGTTCCCTTTCTTTCTTTAGCCCACTTGGACATGGAGCTAAAGTTAACTATGATAGTTTGGGGCACATTCTTACATGAAAAAAATGTGATCAAACTGATCAAACTTTGGCTTAACAATGACACTGGTAGGCTAGCCTACTATCTATAAATCACTGGTCTGTTTAAAAGTAACAAGATAAAAAGATAAAAGCATAAATGTTTCACTTCAGCACATACATACCTTAAAATTGATATTGCCACTTGCCAAATAGTGAGTATATCCTCCTGTTTACCTATACAAATGCCTCAAAATGTCTTTAAATTCTTTATTGATGATTTAATTATAGACATCAAAAATGTTACTTGCCAAAAAGTGATTGAATGATCCAGTTTTTGTAATGGTGTCTAAAATTGACCAAATAAGGGTTTTAAGTATTATCTGTTGATGTTATTGTACTCATACTGTCTGCTGTATCATCATAAATACCTCCAGAAATGGCCAAAAATTTACTGATTTACTTATATTGATTTCAGAGCCCTGGCTACCTGTAAAGGGTTAAATAGACTTAAAGATTACTTTATTTATTAACTCTAGATATATTAGTCTCATCATAGCATACTGGGTCTCTTCCATCATCAAAAATAGCACCAACTTGCCAAAATGTGATTACAGTGTTCTGGTTACCAATAAAGGGTTAAATATTTCTCAAAAGGGCTTTATTTATCTCTTGATGTTTTTAGCCTCATCACAGGATACTGGGTAGAGAATGTCTAGACCACTACCTTTCAAAATCCTAAAGCAGTAGAACACCCTCTCGTGATGTCATAGCCCCGCCCGCCTGTCAAATAAACCCCGCCCCTTTGGGTATGCCCATGCCCCCTAACGTCACAACTCCACCCATTTTGGATGTAACCATGCCCATTACCAAATTAAGCCCCACCCCTTTGATATAGCCCCACTCACCTATCAAAATTAGCCCCGCCTCTTCACGTTATAGTCCTGCTCACCTGTCAAAATAGATCCCACCTGTTCCGGTCCCGCTGTTCCGGTTCCGTTCTCCCGGTTCCGGTTCAAGCAGGGGCATAGAGTGCCCCCTAGGATCTAAAGTGTGCCACTGCATTCTGATGTATAACACAGCTCCCTCTGGTGGTACATAATAAACATTACACCCCAATCGAATAAATGGATCCCCCTAGTGGTCCAAATATTGATACTACACCTTAAAGTGTAAACAGCTCCCCCTGGTGGTTACAGAGATAGAATTACATCTTAAATATGTCAATAGCTCCCTCTACAGGTACAATTAGTGGTATTACACTTTATTTTATTGAAGACACTCCCAATGGATCAAATATTGCTGATAGCTCCCTCTAGTGGTGCATAATAAACATTACATCCCAACCGAATAAATGGCTCCCTCTGGTGGTTCAGTGTTAACATTACATCCCAATAGAATAAATGGCTCCCGTAGTGGATCAAATATTGGTATGACACCTAGCTTCAAGACTTTAAATTATTAACCACATTAGCTCCAGCAGGTTACAAATGTTTCAATCAATTCAACCATGATCAATTAAACTGTAAGAGCAGTAAAAAAGAGATTTAACTCACCCACAGCTAGGCTGAATCAGATGTTGATCCTTTTAGTGTTAAAAATGCACTGCTGCTCCATCTCACTGTGCAACTCGCCTTCATCCCCTATGTTCTCCCTCTCTGAGATCCTGCCTACAGATGCCTAGCCCGATGCGTGGGTTGTGGGATCATCCACCCCTGAAGTAGAGGGTGATGGTCACCATTATTTCAACTACTATCGTCCACCTACACAGAAACCTTACCGCATAAGAGGCTCTAGGTCTAAGCCTACCCCGCTGCCCATGCCCAAGCTTGAGGCAGAGTCCGATGGACCATCTGCGTCCCAGGGTAGAGGGACCCCTGATTCATCTGAATGCGCAGCATTGGAACAGGTCTATGGGCTTCACGATGAGGAGGCTGCTGCTCTTGGACGGTTTGATGTCATCCAGATTAGTCAAGGCTGTGAAGACGGCTCTTCTGCATCTATTCCATACAGCCTTTGCATCTTATCGGAAAGCTAACTGCTATGGATGTCAGATTAGTCATCCGAGTCAGTTACAGCATCAATGTCTAGAGTTTATGGATGAGGATATTACCAGCTCCACTTTCATCCCATCATGTGACAACTTCCTACCCGTGTTGAGAGATTACGGAGAGGTCTACGGGACAGAGATGGTCTGACAGTTGATGCTGAAAAAGTAAAAGACTTTCTTTCTGGAGAGGACACTTACACTTTACATAAGCTGGCACATATAAAGTTTCCTCGAAAGAGAGTTTTTGTTACAAAACCGTTTAAACAATTCCAGTCTGACTTATGTGACATGTAGGCCCCTGGTAGCACGTAACAATGGTTTCAACTATTTACTAACTGTGATAGATGTGTTTTCAAAAAAGGCGTTTGTACGTGCTTTAAAGAGAAAGACTGCAGGCGAGGTAGTTAAAGCGTTTAAATCAGTTTTTGAACGGAGCCAAATTCCGCAGAAATTACAAACGGATGCCAGATAAGAGTTTTATAACAAAAGTTTTAAGTTACTGATGAAGAAATATGGCATTACCTGCACTGCGAGTGATCTTAAGGCATCTGTCGTAGAACTCTTCAATCGCACTCTGAAAGGCGGAATGTGGCAATATTTCACAGCTAATAACACCCTACGGTACATCCATGTTCTTCAAAAACTTGTGGAGAGTTACAACCATAGCTTCCATTCAAGCATCAAGATTACGCCTATGCAGGTGATATCAGAGAATACTCCTCAAGTCATGAAAAACCTCTATAGCACCAACCCGTCGAGAGCATCTGATAAAATAAAGAAAGGGGATCTGGTTAGGATATCAAAGCTGCGTGGGGTGTTTGATAAGAAATATGAGAAGAGTTTCACAGATGAAATATTTACAATTGATCGTTGTATATACCGATACCCTCCTGTATACAAAGTAGTGGATTATTACAATGATCCTATAGAGGGGTCATTTTATGAGGCTGAATTGCAAAAAGTAAAAATCGATAGCGATCGAGTGCATCATGTAGACAACATTTTAAAGCGGAAGAGAGTCAATAGGGAGGATCAAGTCTTTATGAGGCTGCGAAATTGGCCTGAAAAATTCAACAGTTGGGTTAGAGCATCAGACGTTAAGAATGTGGAATGATAAAGTCTTTCAAAGATCCTGTAAAACATCTGTGACACACCCCTTAATCCTGTATAAAGTGGGAGAATCTACACACTGTGCTTAAATACCACCCCTTACCCCTAAAGGCATTAGATGACTGTTTCGCTCCGTCAAATACACAATGTCTGATGAGGGGTTCTATGTAACCCTACCTTCTAATGGCAGCGGGGAGGTGTTTAAAGATAACGCAAGCTCCAATTATACAACCAACCTTGCCAAAGTATTAATCTAAGTGGAGACTGGGTAGTGGGGCTTGGTGAAATCGTCTACCCTCATACATGGTATAACCTGTCAGATCAGCAATCGTACATTGATTTAAGAAAGGTTTTGTCTGAGGTGGGTGATATAAAATCATCGGTGGAGAGGAATAAGCCCCGTATAGAATATGCAAGGTCCAGGGGGGTATTTTGAGAGACCTCAGGACCTCTCAGATGCTCTAGTGCCAGTCCTGAAGAAACATGACACAAACAGCGATCTTTCCTACAATAATATCTCGAAAAAATTAGACTTTAAGGGGGATGGTCTCTACAAAATACGAGCTACCGCCCCTCTATCCATTATGCTCAGCTTGAACGCTGATGAATGGTGGACAGTATCCAACAGATCTGCGCCACATCCAGCGGATCTCAGTACCGGTGTATATAACTTGTTTATATACACAGATATAATTCATTTTCAAACTGTTGGTGACACTCACTCACCTCTACTCGGTGTAGTTAACATTAAAGGAAAATTTGGTGACGTGATTGGGGTAAAGTATAACACAGTGCATTACCTCCCTGTTTCAAAGAGCTATATTAAGACCATCGGCATACAGATAAAAACAGATTGAGTGTTGGAACTTTGTATACAGGAAGACGATCGTGAAGCTACACTTTAAACCAGTTTTGACAGCCACCGTAAGATGGCATACTTAACGCTGAGAGAGGAACCATCGCGCTTTGTGCAATATTACATGAATCAGACGGGTGGAAGGCTACCAAGGTTTTCAGGACATGCCGTCATATATGGTCGCGGATTTGGATCTGTATTTGCCCGCCTCTTTCGCTTCATATCCCCATTCGTTAAGAAAGGAGTCACGATTGCTAAACCACACCTTAAAGCTGCGGCTAAGAATATAGCTTCAGACGTGTTTGGTCGAGCTGTCAATAAGATTACCGACAAGATTGGTCAGAATTCAGACCCCCAGGAAGGTTCAGGAATTATGATCCTATCAAGACGTGGGAGAAACAGACCACCTGGAGAGCGTGTTTGGACAACTAGAAAACAATCCAGAACAAAGAAAAAGAGAACATTTGGGCTAAGCAACCGGAGGGGAAGGGAGTCAAGCAAGGGATCTGACCTATTTTAATTGATTAGGAATATGGCTCTCTTACACATTAAGTCAAGAGAGTGTACGCTCGGTGAGCTAGACTTATTTTCAGCACCAATGACTCAGATGTCAATAGACAACAAAATTTACACCGAGATTTCCCCATTGTCAGCCATCACCGATGGATGGTCGATATAATTTTTTATTCCTGGTGGTGGTGAGTCATATACAGATTTAAACGACATGCTGATCCATCTCAGAGTAAAAATAAGAAATGCTGACCGCTCCCCCCTTGCCCGTGACGCTAAGGTTGGCTTAATTAACTACCCTCTGAACACAATTTTTTCCCAATGCGATATAACCCTGGCAGTGAAGCGCGACTCATCCTTACAGGGCCTTGATTGGAATATTGATGAATTATTCAGAACAGTCCCTTAAAAGCCAATTCAGTGCAGGGCTTTTTTATAAAGACACTGCCGGCGAAATGGATTCTACAGAGACTATTGACGATCCAAACGATCTAGAGAAGTACATCTGTTAGGGCCTCTTTACGCCCATATATTATTCTGTGAAAGACTGCTTCTGAACTCTGTTGACATAAGAATAAAGCTAACCCGATCGAGTGATGTCTTCTGTCTGCATTCAAATTATGGATTTTAGGGGCAGCTCTCTTTGTCAAAAAGGTGGCTGTGTCACCAGCGGTACGGCTTGGACATGAGTCCGCATTCCTGAGAGGAAATGGCCTGTATCCTGTGACACGACTCAATTTAAAGACCTACTCCATCCCTGAACAGTCACGAATATGCACCCAAGAGAACCTCTTCCTGGGTACGACGCCTAAATATGTGGTTATTTCAATGGTCAACCATCAAGCTTTCACCGGAGCACGCAATCTGAATCCGTTTTCATTCAACCATTATGGTATGGAGTATCTAGCACTATCACGTGACGGTAGACAGATCCCCTCTAAGGCCTTCCAGCCCAACTTTGAACAGGGTAATTCTGTAAGAGAATATTACAACCTGTTTACATCCACAGGGAGGCATTTAAAGGATTTACAGCTGTGTATAACTAGGGAGGATTTTAATGATGGTTATGCAATATTTGCATTTAACCTCGACCCCTGCTCTGAATCTGAAGCTTTGTCACCAGTGCAAAGTGGTAACATCAGGCTTGAAATAAGGTTCAGAACACCGCTGCCACACACCACAACCCTGATTGTATATGCCTGTTACGATTCTATACTGGAAATAGACTCCAAGAGACGTGTTCTGGTGGATTACTACTAACCTCTCCAAGGAAACATGAATAATCATGAGCTTGAAGAAATCCTCGTGCACCTCCTTGGAAAACTATTCACCGGTGTATGGGCCTGCGACCAGTTTGAGCTGCTACCCTCGACATTCCCTCGACCGTCTTATTTTATTGTCAATACACACCCTTCTAACAGACTCAACAAGCAGAATTTTCTTCTGCTTGTTGAGTCTGTTGTTGTAGTGTGCTGTAGACAAGTTGATATTTCCTTTCAACACATTTAAAGCAATCTCACATAGGGTTTGTAGAAAGTCTGGTGAACAATAAGTTAGGATATCTTTACGTTTCTGAGTTATGGAATGATAAAGAGCCCCTAACAAAGGGGCATTTCTTTTTATGCGTGCTGACATGCTGTTTATGTCTTAGCAATGTAAACAGCCGGCCCCTGACCAGGAAGTAAACCTGTCCTAAGTGTGTACTGGTCTGGGGTGTTGGGGGTCAGGTCAACACATAAATAGCCATGTGGCAGGCTCGTGGAATCCTCAAAACTCTCCATGCAGAAGGCTTTCTTTCCAGGGAACATCTGACGAGCTAAATTGGTAACCTGCAGCTTGTCACGAGGGTTTTTAAACTAGACCATATAGTTACAGTTAAGACTGATTTTTTGTGTATGTTTCCCCTTGAGAAACACATTCTGAGTCAGCATCATCACACTCATGTTTCTATTGTGTCAGTATTGTGTAAATATGTTTACAACTTCAGGGCTGCAGCTTGAAAGAGCACGTCAAGAATCACTAGATGTGACAGATCAGGGGGGAATAAAACTTCATCTTGAAAGGAATGAGGCAGTCCTTTGACGAATTAAATTGTTTTATTCATCTTCATCAACTCCTTATACAATGGTTGTAAAGAAGTGTATATCCACACATTGTTTTCAGGTACAGAATCCATGACATTCAGACAATCCATCAACACATTCTATACAAAAAAATGATTTTCCACATCCTGACGGCCCTACCACAAGACAGGAGAATGGAGTTTTAAATCTAGGATCAAAATTAATCACATACGGTTCGCTCTGATGCTGCATGTTTCCCTCAATAACCGAATCGTAGTGATGTTCCGTCTGGGAACAATCTATGTTTGTCGTAAACCACCCTGAAAGCTTTAGTGAATGAGTGATTCCTCAGATGGAACCCGTTTTTATCACGTTTGATGGTGTGCTGAGGCGCCTTCAATACCCCATCCCTCTCACCACCCAGGTAACCCTCCACAAGTCCTGTCATTGAATCAAAGTTTAACCTGTCGCTGCATTCAATGGTGCGTGATATACCTTTGGCTCTCATTACGACCTTCCTTGTGTGTCTGGTCTGATAAGAGTAACTCTTTGGCCCTGCAGCAACAACATCTTGAATTGTGTCCCCTGGCGGGAGCTCATTCGTCAAGTCGCCTAAATAACTGCCTTTTGGTAAAGAGCTCTCACCATCGTGACCAACATAGATCACACTGTCTGTGTCAAAGTAGCGCACTCGCTCCTGGAGCTGATGGAGGTATCTAAATAACTCTAAACGTGCGTAAGCAGTTGTAAAGGCAGCAACACATTGGTGGTTTTAGTAGGAGGTGTTATACATTTCTTATTATACTTACACTGAATCAGCACAAGCTTGGGATTCAGGAAACTGAAATATGTCACATAAAATTTCCCTGAAAACAAGAAATCAAAAAACTGGTCAGGACGTTTAATGAGTGAGGTTTGTGTTTGAATGTTTTTTTTTTGAGAAAACTTTCCCCAAAGAGAATTCAAACACAGCTTCGCTACCTGACATTTTGCAGGGTTTAAACTTATTTTTGCTGGATCTAGCACCACCCCCTGATTATCCTTGAAATCCCTGATGTATTTTTGCTTGTCCTCTTCGCTCTCTACACCTAACGGGTAACCTGATGCCTCCTGCTTGGTCTTCAAAAAGGTGTTGACATAATCTGTAAAGATCTGTTCACTCTGCCGGTCAAAATGAAACACCTCCATGAGATCAACGATTCTGTAGCCATGTGAAAGAGTTTCTTTAACCTCTTCTGACACCCACACACCTGTTAAGGCTCTCTCAGCGTCTGTGTGGGTACAACTATGTGCCTGGTTGTTCTCCAATGCACATGTGCGACAGAGGGTGAATACAAGCTTTCCACTATCTGTTCTGAAGGGTAAAACAGGGAAATAAAGACAGCGAGGTGGTGGAATGACTGCTTTGAATAACCCGTAATAATTCATAGGATCGTCAAAGTCTTCCCTGATGATGATTGGATGTCCCACAGGACATAGCTGCATCTGTGGTGAGGCTAGGGTCTGAGACACATGCTAAGCTAATAGCAAAGCATAGCTTATCATCTCTATTGTTCATTATATATTAGGGGTGTAACGGTACACACAAGTCACGGTTCGGTACATACCTCGGTATGGAGTTCACGGTTCGGTACGGGTTCGGTACAACAGGGAAAAAGTAAATAAAATAAAAAAATCACGTGTGAAAGTTAGCTTTTTTAATTTATTTTTAACAGACACCAATTGAGTGCAAAGTAGAATCCATCTCCTTTTACAGAAGTAAAAATAAATAAAATAAAACATAACAAATGTATGGGCTTTTCAAGATTCCACTCTGTTACTGCCTCTTGTAGCTTCTCAGCTAATTGAGTGCTGGTGTGTTGTTCATACACTGGGCGCGTTGATAAAACTAGATTTTTCATTTCCCACTCAGGGGTGATGAAGTGGGCGGTAACCGTGAGGTAGCTTTCGGTGGAGCGCGATGTCCACCCGTCCGTTGTGAGTGCAACAGCTTGTGCAGCAGACAGCTCATGCTCAACCATTGCTCGTGCACGCTTGTAAATAACGGGGACCACAGACTGGCTGATGTGCGCACGGGATGGGACACTGTAGCGTGGTTCAAGCGTCTTTAATAAATACTTGAAGCCGGGCTCCTCTACTACTGCGTATGGGCGCATTGATGTTGCTATGTATATGCCAATTGCTTCTGTGATTTTTTTAGCCCGGTCAGTGTTAATGTCAAGAGGTGGCTTGAAAACAGCGGGAATAAGTTGTTGTACCAAAGACTTTTTTCTCCGCGCACCAGTGACAGATATGTCGGGGTGATGCCGTCTTATGTGCGTAAGCATGTTTGAGGTGTTGCCAGCGACGTACCGCACCTCCGTGAAACATCGCCGGCAGACAGTCTTTGTCCGGTCCTCCACTCGCATGCCGTCACCATTATATTGTACGGGGAAGCAAAAGTGCTCCCATACAGCGGATTTAAATGAAGCCGGCGGCTCCTCCAACTCTACACTGTCCATCACTTTCCCTCTTTTCTTACTTTTTCTTCTTCTGCAATTTCTCCTTCTTTCTGTGTCTGGCAGTGTTCGGCTCAGTACTGCCACCTGCCGCCAAGTGAGGACACGACTTTTTTTTTTTTTTTTTTAAACTCACTCGTATTCGTCGTATGACTGCGTGCACCGAACCGTAACGCCTGTACCGTGACGGCACGGGACAAATACAAAAACCGTTACACCCCTATTATATATATATACCTCCTCTTCGATTTTTTACTCTCACAATCAAGGGAGTTTTCAGCTTCATGTCGGGAGCCACCACTAAGATCACGCACTGTGTGAATTACAAACTCCAGCTGTTCTGTTGAGGCTATTTCAGCATTTGATTGCATAAGGTCATCTAAAAATATCTCAAATTGCGGCATCACATTACTCCTCTCCTTATCCACTGAGAAAGCAACATTACGAGATACACCTGGCCCGTTTACCTCTATCTGGACAATATCGTTAGGGTTAACCAGTGGAGTCACACGGTCTGATAACCCCCTGAGCATATTCATCACATCATTATGAAAATCATACAGAGATGGATGCTGATCTTCAGGACGTACAAAGTTGTAACGAATTTCAATATTATAAAATTTGTCACGGACAGTAATCTGAAACTCGTCATCAAGGGAAGAGGGTTGAGAATATCAACACAGCTAGACAGTCCGGAACTATCATGACTAGAGAGCTGAGAACTATCACCATGGCTAGAGAGTTGAGAACTATAGGTCTCCTCTGAGACACCTGTAGTGACTGAATGACTATACATCATTTAAACAAACAATCAAAATAAGGTGATGGAGAAAAAAATACAGAGTCGGACGATACACGTAAACTGGAGAATGCTCCAGGTAGAGTCTCACTGTTAGCTGGAGTAGAGACACAGATGTAGGTCAGATTTATAGATCAGCATGAAGAACCAGCAGGCATCCTATCAGCTTCCACAAACGATCAGGTTCTGGTGTAAAAACACAGAAAAATATACTTAGGATAAAATACGTACTATAATACTACTATATCTCTATCTAAAAATACAAAGACAATGCAGAAATCATTTTTAAGGTAAAATAACTAAAAACGAATAGTATAGTACTAAACTAGAATAGTAAAGTACTAAACTAAATAGTAAATAAAATGTATCATGGGGAAAACTCACCTCAGAATGGCGCTTTGCGGCGTAATGAGCTCCAGCTTTATTCAGCTCCAAGCAGTAACAAACTCTGAGATAAAGACAACTGAACACAGTTTCTAATAAAAAACAATGCAGAAATAACCATTAAATCTATGGTAAAATAAATGAAAATGAAGCAGTACGCTTATATCTCTTTCTCTAAATAGTAAATAAAATGTATCATGGGGAAAACTCACCTCAGAGTGGTGCTTTGCGGCGTAACGAGCTCCGGCTTTATTCAGCTCCAAGCAGAAACAAACTCTGAGATAAAGGCAGCTGAACACAGCTTCTAACTAAAAACAAAGCAGAATTAACCATTAAATCTATGGTAAAATAAATAAAAACTAGGTTATACACATATATCTCTTTCTCTAAATAGTAAATAAAATGTATCATGCTGTAAACATACCTCAGAACGGCGTTTTGCAGTGTAGCCTGGACTTTCTCCATGAAACCGAAACTGGCTTACCGCTGTAATGGGCGCGATGCGTGGCTTCAGCCTGTGGCAGAGCATTAAACTCTCTCAGCAAACACCAGGACTGCAGCACAACGTTGTTGTACTGAGTAGTTTCTAACAATACTGTTGTTTAGTAGCTCGCGATCTTAACAGGTAACGCTCCGTTGAGGTCTGATGATGTTGCAAATTATGGTGCGTTCACACTGCACAGTTGGTCTGCGTCAGGCAACGCATTCAACGGATGAAGTTCTACATATGTACTTTTTGGCTTCCATAGCCTGCTTTTGAGGAAAAAACAATCCATGGGCAGGGCTTCCTCTGTTGCCGTACGTTCTGAACTATGGTGGATCGTAACGAGACAGTCGCTTGGCTTTATTTGCTAGATAAAGCTAGACAACGTTGACATCAGGTGCATCAGCGCACATTCTTCAGATGCGTTCCGAGTTTGGGTAGTTTAACCATTTGCTTCAGGAGCTGCTTATGGATGAGGTTCGCTTTCAGTGCTACTTTCGTCTGTCCCGCGCCTAATTTTACGACGTCCTCGGCTGCTTAAATCTCCTACCAGGACACCAACTGCAGGTTTTCTGTTCCTCTTTAGGAGCGCCTTTCCATCTGACTTCGGTGAGTGTTATTTCAGATTTTTTGAATCTGCGTTTGATGAAAATGTTTTCACTGGACAAGCACTTCATTCAAGATACGTCTATAGTAACATAACTACAGTGAGACGCTCTGATTGGTTGCCACACTGCGTTGGGTCCGTCAAAAGTTAAACTAGCTGAACTTCTGCGTTGCTGCGTTGCTGCGTTGCTGTATGTAACGCAAGTGAAGTTGAGGGAGCCAACGTACACAACGCACCTCAGAGACTTTGACGGACCTCTGACGTACTGTACCATAGACTTTACATGTAATCTTGCCGCAACTGACGCTGACGCATGGGGTTGGTCTGAATGGAGCATTAGGGAATTCCCCCGAGGTTCAGAAAAGCTGGACGGCGGTAAAGCCGAGGTGACGGGGATGCCCTCAACACAGCATGCAGACTCCGTCTTCTTGAACCTGCCGCTTTATTCCTTTATCTTCTATTCTTCTCCGCCGACGTAGCACCGCGCTCTTCAGGTCAGTTGACTGTATGGGATCCCTCCAGCTTGATGCAGTAAACAGCTATCTCCCTGACACCTTTTATACACTTTAATCATGGCCGTTGACTGCAACTAAAAACCGTTTTTTCGAGCTGCGGACATAAGTGATCAAGGGGGAGTGACCAATTCACTGAAAACAAAGCAGAGCAAGGACTTGTCAAGCCCAGATTGGTGGAGTGGTTTGGTTAGACTTTTTTAGTTTCAGCTTAAAGCAACCAGGTTTAAAACAACCTTTTTGTTTTTTTCTGCCCTGATATGTTGTTAAAGATGGAGTACAGTAGCAGTGCATTTTTTAACACTAAAAGGATCAACATCTTATTCAGCCTAGATGTGGGTGAGTTAAATCTCTTTTTTACTGCTCTTACAGGTTTCATTTATCATGGATGAATTGATTGAAACATTTGTAACCTGCTGGAGCTAATGTGGTTAATAATTTAAAGTCTTGAAGCTAAAAAAGCACCTTTTAACTGTTAAAAATAAAATAGCATGCTAGAGGAGCCTTGTTGAGACAAACCCAGGTATAGAACAGGCCCAGACAAAACCTAGACTGTTAAAGGGACTTGTTCAGGCATGTCCTGCTGACATGGCGGGGATACATTCAAACCATAGGGGGCGCTATTTATACATAAGGCCGTATTACTAATTTTGAACCACTAGGGGAGCTGTCTACATTTTAAGGTGTAATACCAATATTTGATCCACTAGGGGAGCCATTTATTCTATTGGGATGTAATGTTTATTACGTACCACCAGAGGGAGCTGTTTATACATCAGAATGCCATGGCACACTTTGGATCCTAGGGGGCACTCAATGTCCCTGCTTGAACCGGAACCGGAAAAGCGGTACCGGAACCGGAGGGTGGGGTTATTTTGACAGCTGGGCGTGGTTTATTTTGAGAGGTGGTCGGGTTATGGCATAAAATGGGTAGTGGTCACGCCCAATGGGATGGAGTTTATTTTGACAGGTGGGCGGGGCTATGGCGTCACGAGGGGGCGTGACAGCTCATTGGCATTTTGACAGGTAGTGGTCTAGATATTCTCTCTGGGTGTCTTCCACCCCCTTGAGCAGAAATTGATAACAGTGTCACAGTTAGCAAAGAAGGGGTAAATATTTCTCAAAATTAATTTACTCATGATCACTTGATGTTATTTGTGTCATCAGAGGATACAAGGTATTTTCCATCTTCTTAAACACCCCCAAAAGGGCCAAAAAAGTCATTTTTACTTGCCAAAAAGTGATTACAGCTCCCTGGTTACCTGTAAAGGGTTAAATTTACCTAAAATACGTTTATTTGTTCTGTCTTGATGTTATTAGCCTCATCACAGGATACTGGGTCTCTTCCACGATTATAAACGCCCCAAAAAGGGAAAAAAATGACAATTTTGCTTGCCAAAAAATGATTACAGCTTACTGCTTTGATATGAATGGTTACATATGTCTCAAAATGACATTATTCATTATCTGTTGATTATACTGTATCCATCACCTCATTCTGGTACTTTTCCATCATCATAGATGCTCCCAAAAGGGCAAACATTTACCATTTTACTTGCCAAAAATGTATTACAGCCTCCTGGTTACATATGACTGGTTAAATATTTATCAGAATTTCTTCATTAATTATCTGGTATATTTTTTAAAAAAATCACAGCATCCTGGTCCTTTTGCATCATCATTAATAAGCCCAAAATGTAAAAAAAAAATACATATTTTACTTGCCAAAAATTTATTACAACCTCCCGGTTACATGTGAAGGGTAAAATATTTCTCAAAATTGCTTTATTAATGATCTGGTTGTTATAGTGTAACCATCACAGCAAACTGACAATTTTCTGGCCAAAAATGGATTATAGCATCCTCAAGGATAAAATTGGCCCCACTTTATTTGTCCAATTCTGTTTTTTCACACTACACTAAAGTTTTTAAAGAGATTTTTAAAGTAAAGTACAACAAAGTTTAGGTTTGCTGGACAAGAGACGGGTGGACGGCCCGGGGGTTCTCTCTTGCGGACGAGGCAGCGGCAGAGAAGCTTGGCTGGTCCGCGGAGGAGAGAGAGGGACCTGGTGGATTCCCACTGACGGGAACGAAGGGACCTGGCTAGTGAAGCTGGTTCTGAGACCAGGCGCTCAGTGGCTGGCGTCGGGTCCCTCCTGGACATCCCAGGAGACTCCGGCGGCCTAGGAGGAGACGGCGGGTGCTGAAGGGCTGCTGCTGTGATGCCCAAGAAGACAGCAGCCGCCACAGACTCTGGCAGAAGTTGTGCGGACGGCAGTGGTAGGT
>JAPXFQ010002681.1:0-20427 GCA_028564705.1 Apricaphanius iberus
GATATAGCTGTGTATCATCAGCATAACTATGGAATTTTATCCAATGCTGCCTAATTATTTTACCAATAGGAAGCATATATATAGTAAAAAGAATCGTCCCAAGCACTGAACCCTGTGGTACTCCGCAAGTAACTATTGAGGTTGAGGAAGATTTATCATTTATCTGAACAAACTGAAATCTGTTAGACAAATAAGATTTAAACCAACCTAGTGCTGTTCCTATTATACCGACACTTTGAAGCCTTTCTATGAGAATATTGTGATATTGTCAACAGTGTCAAAGGCAGCACTGATATCTAACAGGACCAGAATGGTCACCAGTCCATTGTCTGAGGCTATGAGAATATCATTAGTAACCTTCACCAGAGCTGTTTCAGTGCTATGATGAGCTCTAAAGCCTGACTGAAACTTCTCAAACAGCTCATTATTGTTTAAATGCTCACATATCTGGTGTGCAACTATTTTCTCAATAATTTTAGATAAGAAGGGAAGATTAGATATCGGTCTATAGTTAATTAAGTCGTTTTGATCAAGAGATGGTTTCTTAAGTAGAGGTTTAATTACAGCTATCTTAAACTCCTGTGGTACATATCCATTGACTAAGGATAGATTCATTATATCTAAAATTGGAGCAGCGATCAGAGGGAAAACTTCTTTTAAGAGTTTAGTTGGGATTGGATCTAAATCGCAAGTTGAAGGTTTTGATGAAGCTAATAATTTTAGTACATCAGAAGGTTCGGCTGCATTAAAGCAGTTTAAGCGTTTATTAGGTTCAACCATTTTTGATGTTGCCTCATTAACTAGGGAGGAAGCAAGCATATTGGGAAGGTTCCCAATTATCTTATTTTTTATAGAGTCTATTTTATTTATAAAGAATTGCATGAAGTCATCACTACTAAGAGCTTGGGGAATGGTTGGCTCGATACAGCTATGATCCTGTGTGAGTTTAGCAACTGTATTAAAAAGAAACCTAGGATTATTTTTATTCTCCTCGATTAAAGATGAATAATATGCTGTTCTGGCTGTTCGAAGGCTCTTTTTATATAGCATAAACTATTTTTACACACTAAATAGGAATCCTGTAAATGCGTGGAGCGCCATTTTCTCTCTAGTTTTCTAACGTTCTTCTTCAGGGTATGTAGCTCTGAATTAAACCAGGGAGCTAATATTCTAAGGCTGGCCACCTTCTTTTTCAGTGGGGCAACTTTGTCTATTGCCAGACGCAGGGAGGAATTAACGCTATGAACTAGAACGTCAAGTTGTGAGGGGTCACGAGTTAAATCACTGTTTGTATATTAGGTTCAACCATTTTTGATGTTGCCTCATTAACTAGGGAGGAAGCAAGCATATTGGGAAGGTTCCCAATTATCTTATTTTTTATAGAGTCTATTTTATTTATAAAGAATTGCATGAAGTCATCACTACTAAGAGCTTGGGGAATGGTTGGCTCAATATAGCTATGATCCTGTGTGAGTTTGGCAACTGTATTAAAAAGAAACCTACGATTGTTTTTATTCTCCTCGATTAAAGATGAATAATATGCTGTTCTAGCTGTTCGAAGGCTCTTTTTATATAGCAATAGACTATTTTTCCACACTAAATAGGAATCCTGTAAATGCGTGGAGCGCCATTTTCTCTCTAGTTTTCTTACGCTCTTCTTCAGGGTACGTAGCTCTGAATTAAACCAGGGAGCTAATCTTCTAAGGCTGGCCCCCTTCTTTTTCAGTGGGGCAACTTTGTCTATTGCCAGACGCAGGGAGGAATTAACGCTATGAACTAGAACCTCAAGTTGTGAGGGGTTACGAGTTAAATTACTGTTTTCTATTGTACTTTAATGTACTGAGGAAATTAAAGTTGGAAGAGCTCCTTTAAAACTTGCTACAGCATTGTCTGATTACGTTCTGGTATAATGAAGTTTTCTTTCAGGTTTGATATGATCTGTTAGAGTAAGTTTAAAAGTGATGAGGAAATGATCAGACAGGATAGGGTTATGTGGAAAGACTGTTATTTCTCCACAGTCAATGCCATAAGTCAGCACAAGATCTAAGGTGTGGTGACCGCGATGGGTTGGTCCCTGCACATTTTGAGTAAAGTCTATTGAGTCTAAGATAATGTTAAAAGCTGTATTTAGACTATCACTTTCACTATCAACATGAATATTGAAGTCTCCGACTATAATGACTTTATCAGTGTTTAAAACTAAGTCAGATAGAAAATCTGCTATCTGATCTAAAAATTGAGAATAAGGGCCTGGTGGACGATATAAGACCACGAATAAAAGTGGCTTTACTGCTTTGTTATGTGTATGAGGAAGGCTAAAGATTAAATGCTCAAAGGAACTATAATTATTATTTTTTTGGAGATTAATTAGTAAATCTGAATGAAAGATGGTGGCTACACCACCTCCTCGACCAGTACTTCGAGGGACACTAAAGTTTAAGTAGCTAGGGGGAGTTGACTCATTTATTGTGACATGGTCCTCTTTCTGCAACCATGTCTCTGCAAGACAAAACAAATCAAGGTCAAGGTCAAGGTCAAGGTAAACTTTATTATCCCTCAGAGGGAAATTCATTTGGTCATCATTTACTAACACACTCCTTAGAAATGACATGGACATAAAACTAGCAAACAACAACAACAAAAAGTAAAATACATACTGTACATAAAAACTGTAAATACATACTGTACAATGTAGGCTAAAAGTGCTGAGACAAGATAAATTGGAAGAGCCTATGTTTTAGGTCTGCTGTTATATAGTCTAATTGCAGTAGGCACAAAGGACTTATTATATCTACTAGTCCTAATTTTCCTTTGCAAAAGCCTGTTGGACCTGTTACTTTCCAGGAAAAACTGGTGAAGTGGATGGGTTGGGTCATTTAAAATTTGTTGTGTTTTACTGATGCAGAGGTCGTTAAAAAGTTGAGCAACCGATACCTGATTGATCCTGATGATTTTGCTCGCCGCTTTAACTGTATTTTGAAGTTTCTTTTGGTCCTTTACGAGCATATTTCCGTAGGCACAAATAAGACCAAAAACTAATACACTTTGTAGGAGGGCTTTATAAAACAGCTGTAGAATACAGCTATCAATTCTGAAACTGGCAAGTTTCAACAGGAAAAACATCCTTTTTTGTAGTTTTTTAAACTTACTCTGTGCGCATTCCTTAAATGTGAGTTTATTGTCAATCTCAACACCCAAGTAAGTGTAAGATGTGACCCGCTCTACCTTTACGTCATGTATATTTGAGGGAGGAATACTGATTTCCTTTTTGTTAAAATTGATTACCATCTCTTTAGTTTTTTTTGCATTAATTACAAGAAAATTGTCTGTGCACCATTTAATAAAGTCCTGCACCTCTTTCTCAAAACTCTCCAGTGATGCAGTTTCAGAATCGAGTAAGCCCACAAGTGCCGTATCGTCTGCATATTTAAAAAATGTATGATTAAAAGACTTTGATCTGCAATTATTGGTGTACAAGGTGTACAGAATTGGGGACAGAACGCACCCTTGTGGTGCTCCAGTGTTAATATGTTTTACTGATGAGACACATGAGTCATATCTTACTTGTTGACTGCGGTGTGTTAAAAAGTCAAAAAGCCATAAAATTAGTCTTGGATTAACTCCAAGCTTTGCCAATTTTTGCACCAGCAGGTGGGGTTGTAGAGTGTTAAAAGCGCTGCTGAAGTCTATGAACACAATCTTGACCAGACTTTTTGCCTTTTCAAGGTGCACATAGATACTGTTTGTCAGGGTCAGCAGTGCGTCGTCAACTCCTCTCTCTGCACGGTAGGCAAATTGGTATGGGTCTAAAAGTGGTGTGACCTCGTACAAGAGCTGTTTCAGAATAATCTTTTCAAGGCATTTCATTGGTATAGATGTTAAGGCAACTGGGCGCAGATCATTAAGTTCCCTTGGTTTGTTATTTTTAGGTACAGGCACAATCAGAGATTTTTTCCATAAACAAGGTATTACACTTTTATCTACAGATAGCTGGAACAACTTTCGAAAAGGCTGTGCCAGTTGGTCAGCACACACCTTTAATATCTTACTACTAATACCATCGGGCCCTTTGGCTTTACGGGGGTTCACTTGCTGGAAGTGAAACTTAACGTCCTCAATAGAAATGGTGATATTATCCATACACTTCATGTTACTAATTTCTTCATAGGCCAACTCCTGCTCAGCTGTAAAATCACAAGTGTCAAATCTGCAATAGAAATCATTCAGGTCATTGGCCATTTCCAGTTCATTTTCCACTGGTATAAGGTGTTTTTTAGGCTTATATCCTGTGATTGCCTGAAAACCCTGCCATGCTCTCCTGTTATCATTTCTAAAAAAAGCCTCTAATTTCTGTTTGTATGCTGCTTTACAGTCTGTAATCATACGTTTTATATTTTTCTGCACGGTCTTTTTCTCATCTCTGTTTCCACCCGTCTGAAACAGTCGTTTTTTCTGGTTAAGAAGTTGTTTTAGTTCTGGTGTTATCCAGGGCTTGTTATTAGGGAACATCTTAACTGTCTTTTTGGGAATAATTACGTCTTCGCAGAAAGTTATATATCCAGTAATCGCGAGCGTTGCTTCATTAACGTTTTCGGTCCTGTCAGTCACCACATTCCAATCCGTGCGCTCTAGGCATTCCCGTAATGCTTCCGATGCATCAGCAGTCCAGTTCTTAATCTCCACTTTTCTAGCTTTCTCACGTCTCAGCCTTGACACATAGGTGGGCATCAGTCTGACCATGTTATGGTCCGAATTTCCTATGCCGGGCATTGCTTTAGAGTAGAACGCATCCTGGATATTACCATAGCACTGGTCGAGGCAAGCTGTGCCCCGAGTACTACAGGTAACATATTGCTGGTATGTGGGTAGATGGTCTTTTAAACTGCATAGGTTAAAATCACCCAACACAAACGTAGCCGAGTCAGGTGCTTCTGATTCTGCCTGAGCTACCAGTTCGTGGATTTTCGAGGCTGCGGCTTGTGTATCGGCAGAGGGAGCAATGTACACAACAAAAAGTCTGATTTGGTGAATTTCTCTTGGTAAGTGGTAGGGCCTTAAACTGAGCGCTAAAAGTTCAATGTCCTTTGTACATACTTGATGTTTAATTGTAGTGTGAGACGGGTAGCAATACTTATTATTTATGTAGACACAAACACCCCCACCTTTACTTTTCCCAGAGTTTTCGTTTCGGTCCATTCTCATCAGCGTGAAGCCCTCCAGGTCGACTGCAGAGTCAGGGTCCGCCGCAGTGAGCCAACTCTCTGTCAGGCAGATGAGACAGGATTGTCGGTAGTCCGACAGATACTGAGTGCAGGCCCGCAACTCATCTACTTTGTTCCTTAGACTTTGGACATTGCCGAACATGACAGATGGAAGAGATTGCCTATAGGGTTGTCTCTTAATCCGCTCCCGTAATCCACCTTTCTTTCCGCGTTTCCTTGTTCTGATATTATTTCCTCGGACACATTCCGGTGGTATCAGCGACGTGTCATTGCAGCAAAAACGGGATGGAAGGAGTCGCATGTTCAACAAAAGGTCCCGTGTGTAGGTAATCCTGGACGTTGGGTCGGCATCCGTCTTAAAACACTGTCCATTTGCATATTGGATGAAGTCAGCGAGCATAGTCATCAGGAACGGCAGGGAAAATAAACATAGGCCTATTTGGGTAGATTTCATGATGAAAGCTTAGCCTACTGGTTTATAGCGTACTTAAACAACTGTCGCGGTATGTGTTAAAGCACAAAAGATTGAGTAAAAACAAACAATCAAACAAACAATCACAGGTAAGGAGACGTGTAGGGGGACCGTGTCGCCGCTCGCGCATGCGCCACACACTATAATCAATATTATTTTCACAAATTAAGTCATTTACTAAGAGTGTTTTTGAGGGGAGAGATCTTATGTTCAGTAAACCACATTTAATTGATTTATTTTTCTGTTCAGTCAGAGTTGTATTTATCTTTATGAGATTTTTATACTTTGCTCTAGTAGCATTAACTTTTAATTCATTAGTTTTGGGCAGTGGACAGGAAACTGTCTCTATAGGGTAGTGGGTGGGTGGCAGTCCCTGATCCCTGAGCTGGACTCTGGGTTGTCACGGCAATGGGGAACTAGAGATAACCCTATCAATGTTCCTGGAAAGAAGCGAAGCTCCGTCCGCGGTGGGATGGATACCGTCTCTACGTAACAGTCCAGGTTTTCCCCAGAAGGCCCCCCAGTTATCAATGTAGCCCACATCGTTTTCTGGACACCACCTTGACAACCAAAGGGGAAACGACAGCACACGGCTGTACATGTCATCGCTAGTACGATCAGGCAGGGGACCAGAAAAAATTCCAGAGTCAGACATCTTTTTGGCAGCCCTACACACCGAAGCTATGTTAATTTTAGTGACCTCCGATTGCCGTCGCCGGGTGTCATTGCCACCAGCATGGATAACGATCCTGCTGTACCGCCGTTTGTCCTTGGCCAAAAGCTTCAGATGGGACCTAATGTCCGCAGCTCTGGCCCCTGGAAGGCATTTGACTGTGGTCTTTCGTGTCTCTGGAGCCACGTTCCTAACTATGGAGCTGCCAATTACAAGAATCGGCCTCTCCTGCTCGGCGGGTGCGTCGCTGAGCGGGGCGTACCTATTGTTCAGAAAAAGGGGCTGGAGGTTGGCCGCGGGCTGGGGTCTGGCGCTAGGCTTCCTACGAACCGTCACCCAGCTCGCCTCAGATCCCGGCTGCACGGGAGCTGTTGGAGGACGGTTAAGGGGTCCTGTCCTAATTGACTCCGCGCTAGCTAATGCTGGGCCTGGCTGTTCTACAGCGCGGAGCCGGGCCTCTAGCTCAGAAACCCTCGCCTCCAAGGCTACAAAAATGCTGCACTTAATACACCTACCAACTTCACTAAATGAGGCGGAGGAGTAACTAAACATCTGACAGAGAGAGCAGGAGAGAGGAGGAGGTTCAGAGAGAGACGGAGGAACAGGAGACAAAGCTGCCGAAGCCATGCTAGCCGTGGAGCTAAGCTAACCTAGCGGTACCTTACCGAGCCCAGAAAACCAGTGTAACGCTTAAGAGTCCCAGAACGCAAAGAACACCAACACAAAATAAATGTTTTAATGTGTTTGTGTGTTAAAGCAACTCAGAAAAACTTCTGGACAGAGAAAATTAGATTAATTCAAGAGAGAGAGAGAAACACTGACTTGCAACAACCGAGTGAGTCACCAAACAGGAAATGACGCGATACGTCTTACCAACGCAGTCTCCACTTCCAATTATGTAAAATGTATAAATTCATAGAAATTATAAATCAGGATATCACCACGGGCCGTCGGAACGTTAAGGGGTTAAGCTAAAACGTGATTATATAGCAAGTAATCGATGACTTAATTAGTTGTCAGCCATTTTAAAAATCGATTATAATCGGTTAAATTAATTAGTTGTTTCAGCTCTAATCCGTAACCTTGGTTTGGTTAATCATACATACAGATTTGGGAATTGTGATGGACTTTTCTTAGAGCTTTAAACTGTATTAAGAGAATTATTCCTTTAACTTGGAAAAAGACTACTAAGATATACTTAAAATTACTAGTGACCATATTTGTTTGAACTCAAAGTAAAAGCCCATGTACAACCAATGCAATATTTGTTTTTATGCAGCTTTGAAAATTAACAGTTTGCAAAATCTGTTGCCTGGCCGGAAAATGGAGTAGAATTGGGCCAAAGATGGCACAGTTTATGCCCAGCTTGCTCCCTGAGATTAATTAACCAGCTGTTGATACCGTACCCACTTTTGAAGGCGAGTGTTAATTAAAAGTAAGATCAATCTCTGCAAAGAATCTTTCAACATTAGAACATACAGAAACTGTATAAGATAGTAAAATACCGGTGAGTTTGGATTTCAATTTTATGAAAATAAGCACAAATGGGTGTTGGACCTGAACTGTTAAAAAAATTCCAGATCATGTTTTTAAATGGGGAGTCTCAACTTTAATTTATACATATTTCCGGGGACATGTCCAATCGTAAACTAGGGCTGTTTTTATAGCCTACTTTCCTTGTGTGGCAAAGTTCACAGCGAGGGCCCAGGTGGGATTTGTTCCCCAGACTCTTTAGTGAAAGTCTACATGCTGTCATGCATGGTTTAAGAAACCGAGTGTACAAAGTCTTACACCTCAAAATTATATCTGCACTAGACCTTTCCCGGGCTCGGTAAGATCGTCTTTTTCCCTGCTGAAGAAAAGCCTCCTTTTCGCATCATGATGCTGCCACCACCATATTTCACAGTGTGGAAAGAGTGTCCATGGTGATGTGCTCTGTCAGTTTTTTTTTTTTTTTGGGGGGGGGGTTTGTGACACAGTTTAGACCATAAACTCCCACATTTGCAGAGTCTACCACATGGCTTGTGGTCGTAATTCCTTTCTTGAATCTCTTCTATAAAGGTCAGATTTATGGATATGTGAGTTTAGGTAGATGTCAGTGTCCTAGAATGTCTGCCGTTGGTTCATCCTATCTTCACATGCAAACGCAGGATTGAACCAAATTTTGTGAAATGCTCAGAGTTGCTCTGAAAATTTGAAAAGAAAAGTTTATATTCCACAGAAAACTGAGTCTGAATGAGAAAAGAGAAGAATAAGTTGGAGAGGTGGAGGATGAAGTAGAGCGCTCAGTGGGAGGTGATCCAACCATCAGTGTCAGATCTTTACCTCCACTCAGACATCACGGTGTAATCAGATAGCAGAGCTGCATCTCTTCATACACCACAGAGGAGACTGGGAACCCACGCCGAGGAACAAGGGAACCTGGGAGATAAGTGGGAAACGGTCAGACTGGAGGGGTGTAGATCACATGGGGCATGTGGCTGTCCTGCTGGCACAGTTTGAACTGAAACGTCCCTGCAGGTGGATGTTTTCGTAGGCATAAAGGGAAAAGAAATGCTTAAAGACGAAGGGAAAAGTTAAAGCAGCAGCATCGGATTTTTCCAGACTGATGGTCAGTAACAGCTGCTCCTCTAAGATCACTACTGATGTCTTTCAATCTTGCCATTGTGTCGATATACATGTCAGCAGTAGAGCTTCCAACTGATCAAACTCATGCTGTTATAGAAGAGGTCACACTGATGAGGAGCAGTCATCAGTTCCGGAGGAAACGGTAAAGGAACGGCCGGTATTACGGATTTGGGTTCAATTTTCTTGTTGCATGCTGTTCATCAGAGGTATCGATTATCTATTTTTAAACCTTGCTGAGGACTGAGTCATTGTTTTATATTGTACAATAACCATGGTATCCATTTCTATACACTATTTGCATTGAGTTTATGACTAACTGCGGCTTTATGAATTCTAACAGGTGATCCCGTCTCAAAGGTTCTTCATGTTTGAACTTCAAATAGCATCTAAAGGAGCTGTTTAAAGTATGAGGCACCACCTCTGTGCAGTTTCCTCTGCAAGTACTCCCTAACAAAGTTAGTAAAAGTAAAAATGAAAATATTTCACCATTGCTGAAGTCAAACAGAGATCTTAGAATTGCATGTTATTTCTTTTAGTTGTTTTTTTTAAAATCACATTTTATTGACATTTTTGGTTATTTGTACAAAAACATGTACAAAACATGAGACAAACAAATAAACACAGGTTGGTCCAGGCTAAGACAATTAGTAATTTTAAAAAAAGGAAAACATTCGGTAAGTAAATAAATATGGCACAAGCATCCACATACTCAGATCAACTACATACATCCATGTCTACAAAAAGGAAGAAAGAAAAAAACAAAAACAAATCCGTAGGGATATAGAAGAGGTAAACCACGCATACAGATTACACCGTCATGTTATGGGTCCGCCATTCCACTTAGCCTAAACCCATTTGAATTGTGGCAGCCAGATGACTGGGTAGATATTCCAATAAAGGTCGCCAAAACTCCCCAAAGATGTCTTCATTGCCCTTTAATCTCGCACCCAACCTTTCCATTCGCAGAAGCTTAAAAATGTCTTTATACCATTGGGTTACAGTTGGAGGTTTGGGTTTGATCCAATTAAATAAAATACATTTTCGTGCTAACAATAACAGTTTACCTAATAGTTTGTTACTCTCTGGTATTTTGTGCAAAGATGGTAACCCCAGTAGAAAATACCCCGGATCTTTAATTATTTTATATTTCATAATAGTTTGAATTTCTTTAGCGATATACTGCCAGAATTTAGACATTTTTGGCCAGGTCCATAAACAATGCAAGTCTGTCCCCGATGAGGAGCTGCACTTCAGACACAATGGTGATCTGTGTGGATCCAGTTTATTTAAAAAGTGTGGCGTCCTATGTTGTCTATGTAAAATCTTGTACTGTAACTCTTTGTATCTGTTGCTGATAAATAAGGAATGAGTGGACCGTATACATTCTCTCCAGCTAGAATCGTCATAATTTATTTGTAGTTCATCTTCCCAGCGCTGGATAAGTTTTCTAATGTCGTGTTTGTTATATTCTTTAAATTTGGTATAGCATTGTTTAATGAAGGTTTTTTGGTCTTAAGACCCATCAAAATGTGTGAGTGTCTTGTGAAACCTTAAAGTTTGAGTCGACAAAATGTCGAGCTTGTAAGTAAACAAAAAAAATCCTTGTGGGCATGTCCATATTTCTGTTGCATTTATGTAAATGACATTAACACGTCACTGTCAAACAAATCCCCAAACACTCTTATGCCTGCACTGTACCATCTACGAAAAGTTACATTTTCAATTCCTGGAATGTAATTTCTATTATTAATGACAGGGGTCAATTAAGAAAGGCTGTAATTATTATTCATATACCTATTCATATCACTCCAAATCTTCAGTGGGTTTTCAATCAAGAAATTATCTTTCACATTTTTCTTTTTGTTAACAAGTTCACCTAACAGCGTAAATGGGAAACGTCCCCAAGACTCAAGTGGGTTCTCTTGTTATTTTAGGTAAGAGAAAATCCATTCATATATAACTCTACTGTTACAGGCCCATCTATAATGTACAATATCTGGAAAAGAAAGCCCCCCATCATCCTTAGGTAACTTAAGAGTTTTCATACTCAGCCTTGGTTTTTTTCTCCTCCAGATAAATTTAGAAAGGTCACGTTCTACCCCTCTCGCCATTTTCTTAGTGATGTACGCAGGTAACATCTTTACAGGATATAGATGTCTCGGCAAAATATTCATTTCGATAAGATTAGCTCTACCCATCCAGGACACAGGGAGGTCTATCCACCTAGTGAGGTCGGTTTTAATCTCTTTAAAAATTAAATCCATGTTAATCTTCAGAATATTTTGAACGCTTGGCGTATATGAATTCCTAATTGTGTGAATCCCGAGACAGAAAAAGTAAATGGAAAGTTTGACAACCCAGCAGGTTTTCCATAGCCTCCTACTGGCATAGAAAGTGTCTTATCCAAATTAACCTTATAACCAGATAGGGAGCCAAATGAATTCATAATTGTCAGTACAGCTGATATAGACGTCTCGGGATTAGTAATAAACAACAAAACATCATCGGCATACAATGCGGTTTGATATTCCGTCACTCCAATTTGAAAGCCTGATATATCGGGATGACTTCGTGTGGCCTTAGCCAGCGGTTCAATCGCCATTGCAAAAGTTAGCGGGGAAAATGGATCACCCTGACACGTCGATCTGTCGAGACGAAATTCTGGCGATCTGATGCCGTTCACAAGGACACTCGCCCTCGGAGAGTGATACAAAAATTTTATCAAGTCGATTAAATTTTTACCAAGACTTTTCCATGACCGAAAATAAATACTTCCATTCTACACGATCAAAAGCCTTTTCGGCATCAAGAGATATTATAAGCTCTTGTGTTTTAGTAGAGTTTGAATGTTGGATGATGTTTAGCACTTTCCTCATATTACTAAACGACAACCAATTTCGAATAAAGCCAGTCTGGTCTGGGTTAATTATAGTAGGTAAATAAATCTCTAATCTTTTCGATAATACTTTGGAAAAAATCTTACTGTCTACGTTTATCAGATTAAAAGGACGATAAGAGCTGCACTGATCAGCTGGTTTTCCTTTTTTAAGTATTAACGAGATGTTTGCTGCATAAAATGTGTTTGGGAGAGTACCCGTGCTTGCTGAATGGTGGTACATGTTTAAAAGGGGGTCTTTTAGTTGGTCTTGAAAGATCTTATAAAATTCTAGACCATAGCCATCAGGTCCGTCAGTTTTCCCACTTTGAAGAGACTTAATTGCACTCACAATCTCTTCCCTCGTTATTTCCCTTCCTGGAGTTACTTGGTCCTCTTTTGATAAAGATGGTACATTTATTTTTTCAAGAAAGTGACTTATAGCATCTGATGACCTCTGATAAAAATAACTTTTCATAAACGTTTTTCATAATATTACTATTTCTTTAGTTTCATGGTGGTTTTGACTTCTTTCGTCCTTTAAAGAGGAAATAGCATGAGATTTGAGTTTACCAGCTGCTAGACGAGCCAGCAACGTTCCCGGTTTATCCCCCATTTCAAATAACCTATGCTGTGCATAAAAAACACTAGCCTCTGCTTTCTGGGTTAAAAGTTGGTTTTTAAGCTGATCTTGTGGCTTCTTTTTTTAAGGAGAGGTAAGGAGACACCTGCTTTCAACTTTTTCTCTAGGTCACTTAGTTCTTTTTCAAGCTCGAGTTGTTGTTTTAAGGCTTCTTTTTTCTTAGCCATGGAGTATGAGATTATGGCTGCACGTAAAAAGGCCTTTAATGTTTCAAAAAGCGTTGAAGGGTTAGAGTCATCGTTATCATTGGTTGACAAAAAAAGTTAAATTTGATCCTTAATAAAAGTGAGAAATAATGGGCTAGTTAGGAGTGCGGGGTTAAGCCGCCAGTTACGTGGTACATTTTGGGTTTGAGGTGGTAATATAGTCATACTGACATCCGCATGATGATGATGACAGGACCCGAGTACCAATGTCACATTTCTCTGTCCTATCCAACACCAGTCTGGTGGTGAAAAAATAATCAATACGAGAGAAACTTTTATGTGGGTTAAAATAAAATGTATAATCTCTTTCATCCGAGTGGAGAGTCCGCCGCAAATCGAATAATTGTAAATCAGAGCATATACCTTTAGTGGCCTGCCTCATTTTGGGGGATATGAACTTATTAGGAGGGTTTTGGTCTGTCTCGGGATTCATGGTACAGTTCAAATCATGCATTTTAGTTTATTTATATAGCACCAGTTCACAACAAATGTCTCAAGGCATGTTACAAAAGTTTGTTTTATTAACCCAGTCATGCAAACAAGTATCAAGCTCTGTTTATTAATCTAACTGGTTAAAGCTTATCATTTAAGGAAACTCAGTAAATTGCATTAAATTCCTCCAACTGAGCAAGCATGTAGTAACAATGGAAATTCCCCTTTAACATGAAGAAACCAATGGCCGCTGGCTGCTCTGCTTTGTGACCGCATTCCATTGCTGTAGTACCTCCATTTGGCCACTGAAAAGCATTGGACTTTAGACACGTTAAAAACAACTTTAATGCCTGGTGCCCATTTTTTAAAAACTTTCTATCGCTACATATTCTTCCTGAGATAACGCTGGGCTCATAAAAAACCTGGGCACCAGGCTGGTTTTCGTAAGATAATTTTTTGAAATCTTGCATAATTAATGAGGGGGCCGAGCCAAGTTTAGCATCACAGCTAACGACGCGGGAGCAGAATGGGCGTGATTACGACCGAACTACACGCCCATACACGCCCCGCGAGGGCAGAGTCTACAGTGAAGATCCTGCCCCATGCTCTTTTTAGGAACATGCTTCGTCAGAGCTGGGGAGGAGGAATCTGTGAATCCGCCACGAATTCCCGCATGAAAGTCATCCTGCTAAACGGGGAGGAGTGAGGAGGCGCTGTCTATTCTTTTTTTACAGTCTATGGAAGAAACCTTCAGTAGAACTAGAACCTGGCTTAGTGTGGGCGGCCATCTGCCACGACCAACAGAGAGTTTGAAAAACACAGAGCATACACATTCACAGATGTACCGACTCAGAAGTACTTAACTACAAAACTGTTAAAAGGCAGTAGTAACATAGTTAGTTGCTTCATCTAGTAGAGAAACAAAGCTAAAGACAAAACGAATGAGCTTATTTTAAAAATTATAAAAAAAATAAAAGAGAGCACATGCAGTCACAACAGAAGCCCAGCCAATATTTTGTCTAGGAGAGAGAAAGGCTTAAACATTGAGACTGGGTTAAAACTGAGAGAAAGGGGTAACAACTGATGAACAGGGTTAAACACAGAGAGACAGGATTAAACCCTAAACCAGGAGTACACCAAAGGAGTTTCACAGTCTAAGACTTAAGACTGGTTGTCTTTAGAAATCTTACTGGAGTCTCAGCGCGCTCCCGTTGTCTTGATCATTAAATGTAAGGTGATAATCTGCAGTTGGCTACCTGATTTATGCCAGTTTTTCTCTAGTCTCTTTAATTAAAACAAGTTTGATATTTCCGCAAGTCCTAGGGTGTTTCTCAATGTCAATGCGCCTCGCCTACCCAGGCAATGCCACGGCAGACGAGGCACGTTGCTTACGAGGACACTGTACTTCCTTCCTTCCTTCCGTCGCAGTAGCATTGTAGCCTAGTAAAATTTCAAACAATAAAAAATTATGATCTAACTAATCACCATTCCTAAGTATGACCAAAAAACTACAGTTTTCCATGTAAATAAAAGCACAAATCTAGATGCAGTTGCTCTTTAAAAAAATAAATATAGGAGAAATCCGCTGTATTTTTAATGCAGCGGTATCTCACTATGAAATGTACTGAAGGTATAAGGTGAACCAACACGCATTAATCAACTTAAATACGGAGCATTTAAACTCTGCATCGCACACACGGCAAACACTGCCACGTACAGACCGGAGATTATATCCAAAGCAGACAGATAATTCTGACAGACGATTTATGAATTTATCATATCATCACAAAGCCAATACGCAAATAATAATATACTCACGTCATTTAGGATCTGAAGGATTTTACTGTATATTCAATTTAAACTTTAACTCTATAAATTCCATGCGTGTTCATTTTTATCAGAGAGGAGACGAGAGTAATTTAATTTTCTTTAGAGTTTAATACAAGAAATCAAATACTGGTTCACAGGGTTGCTTAAAACAAATCAAATATTTAGCTTACAGAGTGGTATAAATTATCTACACTCTTGGTCACCCTACCTAGGAGGAATGACAACGTATATAACTGAAACATTAAGTTTTATATTTTAACACAAAGTTAGAGAACCTCCCCAACTACAGTTTTTGCTGACTGTTATTTCTTACATGTCCTAATCTATTGCCCTATTCTTTTGCAGTCCAGACATCCTCCATATCCTGTTTTTCTCCACTAGTTTGGGTGCAAAGGTTTAACATCCTGTTCTAAAGTTCCTGTTTTTATCTAACTAACTTGTATGCACATGACAAAACATCTCTTTAGGCAGTAACAACACTTCAAAGCGGTTATAATAAAGTCACCAATACATTTCATACATCCCAAAGTAATGTTTTATACTGTATTTCCCATCATTTTCCCTCTTTTGACCCTTCCTAAAGAAGGATCAATATATTCCTGTTTTTCTGTGACCCAAACAAGAGCTGACTCTGCAAAATACCTCTAAAACAATCTTAAAAGTATAATTTAAAGGTATAGTAACTAAAACACCTTAATCAAACATTAATAAACATTTAAAATACTTCAGATCACAAACACATGCTGCTGCACAATAATCCGCAGTTTGGCTGGTTAGGAAGGAGAGCTGATCTGTTGCAGGCTGAATTATAAACAGGGCGCTGTTCAGGGAATGCGTTTTTCATTGAGGGGAAAAAAAGGGGAAAAAATAGTTCATTCTAGGAATTAATCGATCTGCGTTGGTTTGTTAATTTCGATAGCCCTAACTTTTAGCAGTTTGTGGCGGGAAAGTAGGCTATAAACATGGGTGTCATGTTTATAAATAACTTTTGTATAGCCACCCATGGAGCCTGGCAGGGTCCACACACAACAAATGCAATATTTGAAGACAAACCAGTCAGACAATGTGTTGCATGGCTGAAAACTGCCATAGAAATGAGCCATAAATCATTAAGTGGATGCCCACCTTGCACCCTGGAATACAGGCAAGTCCTACACTATCTGCATAGATGCATGGAGAAGGTGGTGCAGCATAAAAAGCTTACATTAGAGAGATTGAAGTTAACCATTTACGTGTTGATACAGTACCCACTTTGAATGCAAGTCTTCATTTGACGCAATGTTGGTGCTCATAAATGTATAATCAACAGCACTAAAATAACAGTAACTAATCTCGGCAAAGAATGGGGCAACATCCGCACATAAAGAAACTGTGTAATGTTGAGCATAAAGGGAGGAATTTGGCGGGAAGCTAAAATAGTCTAGCTGTAGTCTTGTAAATAGTGTCCCTACAAGAATCAGTGTTTATAAAATCTTTAATCTGAGACTAAAAACTGTTAAGCCACATCTTTAGATGTGAGCTGATAATCTTTTAGAGTCTTGTCTAAATCTTAGAGACACAGTGTGTACATGCATAGTTAAAGTAAGCTTTTTGGACTAATCGGACTAAGGGCTTGCCTCCTGCTGACAGCCGAGTCCCAGTTTACATGTTAATACGAAAATTTCATTATTAAATTAAATACATTCCATTCCCTGACGATAGATGGCAACATGTGCCCCTACATGTTAGCCTAGTAGCAGTTAGCTTCCAGTTGCATTCAGGCAGTAAACAGAGGCTGTCAGGAGTGAAGCAGACCAAGTTAAAGCAGGATATTCACAGTAACAACGCATTTCCTCTTCATAAGTCCAAACATGCACTGACTGGCCGCTTACATTTGTCTTAGAAGCCGTATGCCTCTTATAACACTACTATTGTTATTGCTGGGTCCGATTTCTGGCTCTCTAACTTCCCGAGGGGGTGCGCAGGTGTGGGCAGGGCGGGTAGTCCGATTCTCAATCGCATTATCCAGCAAGTGTACCCCAACGTCTGAAACTCCAGTTTGGTTTGACTCCAGCCAGACTAAGTAGTATACATGCATTTTAAAAGTCTGATTTCAGTCGGACTAACGCAATAATTAGAATTTCTCTTGCTGCATGTAAAGATACTGACATAGAGAAAGGGTTAAACAGAGAGAGACTGGGTTAAATACAGAGGGAAAGGGTTAAACACCGAGAGACATGGTTAAACACTAACAGTACGTCCAAACCAAAAGCAAATTAAGCAAGCGGCGAGTCAAGTGTACATGTTATGTCAATGGAGGAGCGCAATGAAGCGCAGCAGGGGGTCCCGCTTCAAGTCAGAAGCACATTTGCGTTGCGAAAAAGCTTTTCTGCCTGATTTGCGCGAACAAATCGCGCTACAGATGCGATGGAAAATTTGCGCTGCCTTTTATGTGGTGCATTTTGTGCATTCGCGCTCATGGCGTCTAACGCTCGAGTTCGAAAAATCTGAACTCCAGCGTCAAATCGCGCCGCGACAACCAATCAGGGGACAGAGTTTCAGTGATTCTGTGACTGTCATGGAGTCACAGCCTCAGCAGGGCATGGAGGAAATACTGATAAACACCGTGGCTAATCACCCCGAGCTACATGACACAAGCAGTTTTCTATACAGAGACAGAAAAAAAATAATATTATAAATAGGTTAAACTATTTAGACAGGAATGCTCTTAAGAGGTTTGTGGGTGGCTCTTAAAAGAGCCGTGCTGTAAAAGCCTAGAAGTCAGCCTTAAAACGGCCTCCTCACCTGGTTTCCTGGTAGCAGCTCCCGCACCACATCCCACGCTGCTGGGAGAACAAGGAGAACGTGCTCTAAACACAGATAAATGGATTAAGCACAGAATGACAGAACAGAACACTTAGACAGGGGCCAGTGTATCATCTATAGAATGAGAAAAATAAGTTGTTGGCAACAGTAATTTAACTGATGTCCCCCTTTAGGAAGGTCAAAGCTAAACACCATGCCAGACGAGGTGTGCTTTCTATGAAAAGTAAAAGACAAGGAGAACGTGAAGTTGAAAGTTGAAATAAAAGTAAATGATGCAAAATTGTAGAGTATTAGGTAAAAGTAGGAAGGTCTAAACAAATCTAATTTGTGAAAAGGACGTAATCACAGACTAAATATTAAATTATGTGTTGGTTCTAGTTTAAAAAAACATATAGCAAGGCAATTGTATTTGTATAGTGCCCTTTCAACAACAAGGTGATTCAAGGTGCTTTACATGATTTGGTGGTAAAGAAACCAAAATATGATAAAAGTATGGAAAGTAAAAAAAGCAAATAAGCAGTAAAGATAGTAAGCATAAAGCATGAAAATCATAAAAAACATTAGAGAAAGTAAACAGCAATTAAGCAACAAGATTTACTACTCAAAAGCAGCTCATGGGTCATGAGTTTTAAGTTTTGCTTTAAAGCAGCTTTGTAGTCACCAGGAAGTTTGTTGCTACAATGCTTCTACGAGGGGCGGGACGTAAAGAGAGCACATAATCCGGCAGCCGCGGTCAGGTAAGGCAAGTCTGTTCCAAACCGTTTTCTTTGACCAAGGAAGGACAGTGTCCTTGTAAGCAAGGCGCCTCGCCTACCCAGGCAAACTACTACAGGGAGCCAGTGTAAGGACTTTAGAACTGGGGTAATGTGCTCTACATTCCTGGTTCTAGTGAGGACGCTAGCAGCAGGTGAAGGATTTTATTTATTATTCAATTTAAACCTTAACTCTATAAATTCCATGCGTGTTCATTTTTATCAGAGAGGAGACGAGAGTAATTTAATTTTCTTTAGATTTTAATACAATAAATCAAATACTGGTTCACAGGGTTGCTTAAAACAAATCAAATATTTAGTTTACAGAGTGGTATAAATTATTCACACTCTGGGTCACCCTACCTATGAGGAATGACAACGTATATCACAGAAACATTAAGTTTTATATTTTAACACAAAGTTAGAGAACCTCCCCCCTAACATTAAATATGGGACACAAAACATGATTGGTTCATTCAAACTTTTGCCAAGACCAGCCTCCTTACAACCATGCATGCATAACTAATGACCTTCCTGTTATTCTGACTTTACAACCCAGCTCTAACTAGATTTTCTGCTGATAAGGAGTGTGGTGTCTTATCTGCATCCTTCCATTGTCAAGCCATAAATCTGCCTGGGCTTTCCTGCTCAATGTCCTGTTTTTCTGTGACCCAAACAAGAGCTGACTCTGCAAAATACCTCTAAAACAATCTTAAAAGTATAATTAAAAAGTATGGTAACTAAAACACCTTAATCAAACATTAATAAACGTTTAATATACTTCAAATCCCTACCATGATCTCATAAATATATGAGATCATCTTAAATATACATAATCAGAGTTAACATGGATAGATTTCAATGGCAATAAGAAATGATTAACAGTCATCAATTACTTTAACAGATCCATCAGATAACCATTTACCCTAATCAACGTAAAAAAAACAACAACAATAATTTACAATGGTTTTGTCACTTTTTTTTTCACAATCATTCATACATTTTCATTGTCTGTATTCATCCTTTTGCATCCAGGTGAAATCTTCAGAACACAGGTGTAGACTAACCTGGTCCTTCTCAGTCACAAGGGATTATTCTGCCCGTAAATGTGAACTGAGTTTTTTTGTTCCTTATTTCTTGAAACCTGTTGCTTCTTGGTCCAATGAGCTCATCAAATAATCACTTTAAATCTCCAACCACTTCACCAGTGGTCAGCAAGAATTCATGGCAAAGATCATTCATTATGTGCAGTGTTTAACCTGTTGACGCACTTGTTTGTCCATCATCCTCCACATTGTTTTGATCCAAACAGCCTGGAGCCGACCAATTTTCTGTGGTTTATAATGTGTCAGAAAGGTATTTCATTCTCCACAAAGAATGAAGAAGAGTAATCTCCAACGTGTCCGGGTGTCTGTGAATGAGCTCAAAGAACTACAAACATACATGTATGACTTCTCATCTAATTATATAAGTTAGGGTTAATGATTATCCAATTCCTAAAACATCTGAAAACAAAAAGTAAAAACCAAAAAGAATTCTGTGTAGGTATCATCCTCTAAGCAAACCAGAAGGTTCTAATTTACTTCAGTAAAACACACCATCGTGTTAAATCAGAAAAAAATAAAAATAAAATAAATATAATATATATTATAATAATAATTGCAAACAAACCATTCTTTACCTTCTTCTTTACCTACAATTAGTAATAATAATAGTAACAATTTATCTAATCATCATTGTAGTGCTACTATGAACTCAGCTCTTCCCTCTTAGCCAAATTGCTAAATTTGGCACTAGAAAAGATAAAAATAATCCCAAGTTAGCCAAGCTCCTGTTTACAACACAGAGCAAAACACAAAATTTTAGTAACACAAAAATTTATTCTATCA
>JAPXFQ010002686.1:0-132500 GCA_028564705.1 Apricaphanius iberus
TAGGTTGTGTTTCCATTACCATCTTACAAGAACTGTAGTGGGCTAGGACGTGGGCGGGCTTGCTTAACAAAAGCTCTAGCAAAATGCAGTCACAACAAATGCTCCATCAAAAAGCATTTCTCTTCTGTTGTTGAAGATTAGGTTATTTGAAATAGAGAGATTGTAATACTTACACTTCCATAGCTCAGAGTGATCTCAATCTACCCATCTTGTTTTACAAGGACACTTTTGCAGCTTGTTTTTAGTTGGACATTAAATTCAATTCAGCTCCAGGACAGGGTGATTGCAATAAAAAGGTTTTTGAAAATAGTCTTATCAGTTTTCTTTGCAATTTCTTTTTAAGAAAAAAAAAGTTGGAAAGTCACGGAGAGGGAAGTCTGGGCCTCTTTGCTTAGGCTACTGCCCCCGCGACCCAACCCCGAGATACAATGAACAATGCATTGAAGAACAACAAGAGCGCTGTACACCAAAACCACCCGACATAAGAACAGTTTCTTCCCCCAGGCTGTCGCTCTGATGAACTCTGAATAGTCACAGAGTGTGAGTCCATTCACATGAACAATAAACTAAAACTGTGCACTGCTGTATATACTTACTGTACAATAACCCTGGTTTGGTGTATATATTATCCTTTATTTTTATTTGTATTTATTTTTATTTCCGTTTTAATTTCACTTATTTAAGTTCTGTACTGGAGAGAAAAGTTGTCGGAGTCAAATTCCTTGTATGTGTCATACTTGGCCATTAAAGCTGATTCTGCTTCTGCTTCTGATTCTGATTCTGAACTTGTGCATTTCGGGGCAGCAAATGAATCAACAGAATTATTATTCCTCCTATCTTCATTAATTTATTGACCGTCCACACTGTTCAGCACTGAACATACAGAACTGATCTGGCTACTGTCTTGATGTCAGAACTAGGTTTAAAAATATAATATAAAATATATATATTTTTTAATCTAAAAAAAGTATTATTTTCTTAAACTAGGAGGAATATCTGTGAACATGAACCTACGTGAAAAAAAACTTGAAGCACTGCAGTAGCAGGACATGGACCTGGACCTACAAAACAGGAATCACCAACACTATCCACTCAGCCAATGACAACATGGTAATGTACATGGATTCAATAGTTTATATACTGACAAGATCCCCAAATTGTTTAACACCTATATGGTTTGCGACTAACTCATTGTTTTTAAATTTTAGGCTGCTTGTAGTTAACTGTAGTGTTCTGCTTATTTGAAACTTTAAACTATAGCTTACACTGAGACAAACAAGCATCTCCAGACCAATGAGCTGGTACTGCTGCTGTGGGAGTGAGAGGGATATCATGTTACCGGACCAATCAGCCCATATGTGGGCGTTTTGGGTCGCTCCGGCATGCTTGGAGCTAAGGCTGAGGTAGTCCGACAAAAAGGGGTCGGCTCGGAGTGGACACAGGTTATGGAAACACGCCAAAGCGTCCCGTTTCGTACCGTACTGGCAGTTGTGGAAATGCGGCAGTGGATAGCCATGTTGACTGCATCATCCACTGATGATGTTTGCTCTATAGGCAAATTGCGGGGGGTCTAGCAGGGGATCTGTGACATCACTTAATCTTGTGACAAGGGACTTCTTGGGAACCGGGATGATGGTGGAGCGTTTGAGGCAGAAGGGGACCTCACCAGCTCCAGGGAGTTGTTGAAGTTTTGAAGTTCTGAGTGAAGATGGAAGCCAACTGGTCAGCACAGACTTTCAGACAGGACGGAGACACTCCTCGGGTCCTGGCGCCTTTTTAGTCCTCTGTCTCTGAAATAATTGACGCACATCCTGTTCACAGATCCTGAGCGCAGGCAGGGGTTCGGGTACGGGGGTGGTATGGGGTGCTGCCACGCCTTTGTAATGGAAATGGGGGGAGGGGGTAATGGAAGGTGTGAAAGTCCTTTTGAACCTAGAGAAATAGTCATAATTCCTTTTTGCTGCCTTGATCTCCTTTGTCAGGTTGTTCCTGGCCTGCTTGTACAGGTCCTGATCCCCTCTCCTGTAGGCCTCCTCCTTGTCCTGGCGTAGCCGTGTCAGTTCTGCAGTGAACCATGGTTTGTTGTTGATGAACGTGCAGAAGGTGTTGGTCTGCTCACACATGTCCTCACAAAAGCCGATGTAAGATTTCACAGTGTCGGTCAGTTCGTCCAGGTCTGAGGCTGTTGCTTCAAAGACGCTCCAATCAGTGCAGTCAAAGCAGGCCTGTAACTGCATCTGTGACTACTCTGTCCATGTCTTCACAGTTCTTACTGCAAGCATAGCAGATTTCAGCTTTCTTTCAGCCCCCATCTCAGATGGCCCTTGAGATAGGGGCAATGATGAAGAGTAGGCGTCTTTGACAGTTCCATAACATGGATCTAAAAGCTTTCTTAATATGATAATATGTGCGTAAGCACTTTTTCACAGGGCAATTATTAAAATCTCCTAAAATAAAATTAGGGGTATCAGGAGATAGGGACTCAAGCTTGTGGGACAGATTAAAAATAATGTCAAGTGCCCTGTCAAAATTTGCCTTTGGATGTATGTATACAACACTGAAAACTATGTGAGGGAACTCCCTGGGCAGGTAGAAGGGCCGAAGAGAGACCCACAGCAGTTCAACATCAGGGGTACACAAACTCTCTCTCACCACCACTGTATGACACCACTCGTCTCCCGGATGAGTAGACAGACCCTGCCCCCATGGGTCTTTCTGGTGATTGTAGGGTCCGGGTCAGTCGTAAACACAGTTAAGCCGAGAGGTCTTATGTTGGTGGATGAGATGTTGTTGTTCAGCCATAACTCAATGATATCCACGAGCGCTCCCATTCCGTGCATGTGATATTTCCAGTCAGCCCAGCGGTTTTCGCTCCTAGGGACTGGGCGTTGATGAGCAGTGTGAAGGGCAGAGGAATGTTGCTTTTAAGTCTTATCAGTCTTCGACAAATGCCCCCTTTTGATCCTTGTTTGCACTTTGGTGGTTAATTTCTTTGGGTTTGTCCTTAAATAGCCCAATATGGAGTTTACTACGGCTGCATAATCTGTAGGTAAACGATTGCGAATCAGTAGGAGAAATTCTCTGCTCTATTGGATTTCATTCACCACGCCGCAAACATTGTCATGATAGTGTCCATGGGCGGGACATTGTTTTAAAGTCACTGTTAGCAGTCCGATCATGCACCAATAAGCCAAGTCCATGGTTGCTCTTAACACTAGAACTACCAGAGAGCAGCCATTTGGCTTTTCTACCTATAAAGCCCACAGGTAAGCCGAAAGGCTGGATGGCCCCCTGTGAACCTTCCTTTTGTTATGTAAACGGGGCAATCACTGGGACACCACAGGGGGGGGGATATGCTGAGCCACTTCACTCAAAACACCTTGACATAAAATGGGGGAGGGGGAGAATCAGGTAGGAGCAGGATTGCTAACTGACTGTCTGAGCAGAATATATGAGCTGAATCAAAATGTAATATATGTAGAAGGATGTAGACGTTATCAGAACCCTACAACACTGGGCTTCCAACATCCCCACCAGACACATAAGAAAAGTAATAGAATAGAACCACATCAAATAAAGCACTCAAAATCTGGGGTTATCCCAACTGGGCCTTCATGATATTTACTAATAATAATAATAATAAAAAAGTATTATCAGGATACAGTGTTAGAGAGTGGAAGTGAGTGAGACTTAGAACTTAGGCTTAAAACTTTATTGATCCCTTTGGGGTGACTCCCTCAGGGAAATTTGAGTTTTCAAGCACACAGAGAAAACTAAACAGTATGTAACAATGAGTGAGGTGAGTACATTTCAATAATCACTCACAATCCATGCACTGCCAAGCCGTCTCCTTTCTGCATTTGCCACATGTGTATTTGTAACAGCCTATACATCGCAGAGTGGCATGATTGCTTTTACACTGATTTTTAACCTGACACATTGCTCTTTTCCCAGGGCTAGGTGTTGAAGGTTGTAGCCGAAGCAATTGTTCCCTTTGTGCCTGCTTTGCACCCACATGAGAATGAGCCAACTCTCTTGCAAGCTCCACCAGGAAGTCCACCCGTCTCTCCTGCCTCCCGGTGCATGCTTGATAGAGCACATGTGCATTCAGTGCTGCCATATCAATCATGTTATAGAACACAGCGACTGGCCAGCGCCGTGTTCCTCTGCGGACAGTGTACTCCCGCACCATCTGGTCCATCACATCAACGCCGCACTTTGTGGTGTTGTAAAGGGTGACAGTGTTTGGCTTCCGTTTGGTGGTATTCTCAGTCTGAATGACGCGGTGCATGCTGCTGAGAATGTATACTGTCTTCTTCCGTTTGGGCGCATACACCGTTAGCGTGGCACCAGTGGTTGAAAATACCTGAGTGGTGAATTCATCACGGTCCCTCTGTCTTGTTGATTGTGGAATTTCTCGCCGAATCCTGTTGACTGTGCCGAGGATGGTGGTTTTCCGGCTAAGCAGTCGTTGTGCCAGTGACAGCGATGTAAAGAAATTGTCCGTGGTAACATTTCTGCCCTTGTCCAGGAATGGTTCCATCAGCCTCATCACTACATTTGCACTCAGAAACAAAATGGAGGCTGTCTGATGAAAGAAGCCCCAAAACTCTATTCACATGGTGATATGTGCACCACTATTTCCACCTTCCTGCCTGAAATGAAATATAAAATAACAAATAATATGAAATTGAATCTTACCTGAAGACAGCTCAGAGTCCGAATCCGGCTGAACGTTTATCTCTTCTCCATCTGAGTCACAAGGGTTTATTCCTTCCAGGACCATTTCCAGTGCCTGTTGAGTGCTGAATCTTCTCTGCATCTTCGTTCCTTGGAGAGGAGGTTTGTACGCCACAGAATTCTTGAGGGTACTGAAGTGGTAGGCTTTTTGCAGTGAGCTATTTATCCACAATGTGATAAACAGTAATTAGTGAGTCGTCAAGGAGTCAGGTGGGTCAACGGCCACAAAACTAGTCGGGGTGGTTGCAGATAACGTCTACATCCTTCTACATATATTACATTTTGATTCAGCTCATATGTTCTGCTCAGACAGTCAGTTAGCAATCCTGCTCCTACCTGATTGTCCCCCTCCCCCATTTTATGTCAAGGTGTTTTGAGTGAAGTGGCTCTGCATATCCCCCCTCCTGTGGTGTCCCAGTGATTGCCCCGTTTACATAACAAAAGGAGGGTTCACAGGGGGCCATCCAGCCTTTCGGCTTACCTGTGGGCTTTATAGGTAGAGCAAAAAATCCTGGGTCTTCTAGTGTTAATGCAGTGCGCAATTAGGCGCAGCCATCCTTGTTAGGGTTCAGAGCCAGGTTATTCCAAGAATACAATTCTGCTAACAAAGAGCATCCTGCCATAGCTTTGCTGCTGCACAAGGTGGCCCTGCACAAAGTTGATAGCAATGGTGATAATGTCCTCTGTGGATCTGTTCACCCAATATGCTAAGTGGAGAGGTTGAAGCTTGAGGGACGTATGGTGTAATGTGCCAGAGAACCAGTCTCTTGAAGCACTTCATGATAACCGGAGTGGAGATGGGAGACTTCTTTAGTACTCAAGCAAACATCCTCCATCTGCTGGATGATTTCAGCAATGATTGTGGCTGATTTTAGACAAGATGGAATCACTGCCTGGGCTAGGGAGGATAAAAGGACTTTGGAGAAGATTAGAGCGAAATGGGGGGGCACATGCTCTGAGTCCCTTCAGGTACTCCATCTGTAATCCTGCCCAATTCACTCACTCTCCTCATCATCATTCTCACCTGTCTCTCCAACTATCCACATGTGAGCCTGCTTCCCTTCTGTGTTACTTATGCTTCTCGTTTCCTCTCTTTCCCTGTAGGTTCATTGTTGTCTCACCATGGTGTTTCTACTCCTGATGTCTCCTGTCTGCCCTGTTTGATCATTTCAGCATTTTTTCTCTGATAATCAGCATCATTATTCAACCTTGGTATTAAAGAAACTGGCACTTAAATCCGTCTCTGTGTTTGAGTCCCTGCCACATGTAGACACAAGTTCTTAAACTGTCTGGGCCAGCAGCATTCCTAAGATTCACTTTAGGAAGCACCTCTGTGAAATCGTGTTTGTGAAGCCATTTTGTCATCATTGGTTGGAAGAAATGTGTCTTACAAATACATTTCAGATTAACTGATTGATTGATCAGACTGACAGACATATTCCAACAAAAATACTCACCGTCGCTTGGAATCACCTCCAATCCCCATGCTGTGTTCCTAGTTCCAGCCATCTAGTCATCTAAAATAATTTCAATAAAACTTACTTAATGTTAAAACAGGTGGGGTTCAGCAAGTGGGTCAGAAATCTTAAGAACATGAAACAATAAAATCAAAAGTTATCAAAATCAGGTAGACAGGACCAGGTTATGTGAAAATACTGTCCTTTTGTTACACTCAGTTTTATTTTTTACACTTTGTTTTATTTTCCACCTTTATGAACCCCAAAAAATTCTGAAAAATGAACCTAACATGGCCAAGATTGCACAAAAATATTTTTATAATGGTCCTCTGCCAACAGGGATAATTTATGATGTGTAAGTATTTATCTTTAGAAGAAATCTGTTACGGGGGGGTGGGGGTGGGGGGGGTGTACGGGGGGAGGGTGGCCTAAACTCAGCCTGGGTGTTTGAATGTTGGGATGGATTTAGGTCTGCCCGTGGGGTGGGGGCGGGCGGATGGCCTGGGCCCCCATGGGGCTCGGAGGGGCCGCTGCCGTGGGCCCAGATTTGACGTTCTGGGGCCTCCCGCCACTGGTGGATCAGCTGAACGGGGGTGCCTATTGGGGTCAGCAGGGGAGCTGGCTCCCTGGGGTTGGCATCGTGTCACCCCAGTTATTTCCTCCCCATCCCCATTTGCCTCTGTCCACCTGCTCCTTCATTCTACCATTCACAAGGCCTTGGGACGTGGGCACGTCACTGGGGTGCGGGATGGAGTTTCCGTCTTCGCTACCCGGTGGCGGCCTGGGTCCCAATTTTATTGAGCAACTTAGACACTTACACTTGCAACATTTACATGACACACGCACATGTAGGGACCTGGCGGTGGGTGCGCCTCGGCACTGGAGGCGGGGCCCCTTATACGGGGCCTCGCCTGTGGTGCCGGTACCCACTGTTTAAATGCATCTAGACACTGAGGGCCCGGGGAGGGAGATGGGGGTACCTGGCAGTATTCCCATGTCCCACCCCTCTGTTTTAAGTGCACATTAGAACAACACGCAACAACACCACAATTGAGCAGGGGGAGAGAGGCTGGGGGTCTTTCCACACCCCTGTTCGTTGGACCATCAGGGGTTGGAGCCCGGGTAGATTATCAGGTCGTCTGGTCGGGGACCTAGGCTAGTGGGCTACTCTTGCCGGGGTGGGGGCCTTGGCGGTCTGCTTGTCCCCGTCCTGGTGGGCAAGGGGTCCGTCTCCCGGGTGCAGGGGCAGGGTGCTCTATCGGGGCGTCTGTCCCTGGGCCTGGGAGTATAGAGTATGTATGGGGTGTATGAATGAGTGTACAGCGTCCTTTTTTCGTGTGTCCTGTATATGTAAGAATGTGTGCGCATGAGAGGGAGGGTACGTATGAGTGTCTCTGTCTGTCTATGTCTACTTGTCAGGTTGGGTGTTTGGCTGCCCTCTGGCCTGGTGCATCTTCTTCCCCTCCGTCACTCCCCGTCGGTGATGGATGGTCCTGCCCGCTGGTCGATGATGGCTCTCGATGCCTGGGGCCGGGGGTCCCGGTTGCGGCCCGGCTCGGTCCTGGTGCATGCCTGGCTGGTCCTGGGTAGGCCGGTGTGTCGGGCTGCCGCTGTTTCGGGCCGACATTCTCCTTGGATTGACTGGGGCACCTCTTATGGGGGTGCCGGGGTTGTAAGTAGGTTGGTGCCGTCCGGTGGATCGGTGGGTACCGTGCCCGGCGCCCAAGCTCCTGCCAGTTCCATGAGTTCTACTGCCTGGTCGGTTCATCTGGGGGGGCTGTCCGGTATTGGCTGGGCCCCAGATCTTGGCGCTCTGCGTGGGGCGGGATCTGGACCCGGGAGCTGGTAGATCTGGATGTCCAGGTGCTGGCTGGGCGTGGCCTGGGGAGGGCGTACATCCGCTGTGGCTTTTACCGTGGCTCTCTGGCGTGTGGGTGTGTGGGAGGGGCCCGGTTGTTGGCGGTGGGTATTGGTCCGGGGTGGCGGCGGCGTGTATTTTCCGTCGATCGGCTGCGGGCGCCTCCTGCCCGGCAGCGGCGGCGGAGGACCCCTCTTGGCGGGTCCCTGGTCGGGGCCCTGCTGGGGGGCGGGGTGCCCCTGATCCCCGTGGCCTCCAGGTCCTGTTCCAGGCCCGCCCTGGCGTAGCCGGTTTCCGGCGTTGCCCGTGGGCTCATCCCTGCGATCTCTCGGGGCCCCAGCATTGCGGCTGCTTGGTGTTCCCCTGGGGCTTCCATCTGTTCCTCTCTTGGTGGGTGATCGGCCCTGCGCTGGTCCGCCTGCGGCTCCTGCGCTCTGTGGGACTCTGGATGCATACATCTCCTGCCTCCTTCATGTCTCTGTAGATTCCTGTAGGACGGATTGACGGTTCCTTACACCAGCTATCAATCACTTGCATGGTGAAACCTTATTCAGACCTGCATGCTCACACACACATAGGTGTGGGGACATTGGTGTGGACGGACATTTCTTGAGCTGAGGTTATTGTCATTAGTTAGCTTTTACCAGGAGCTTTACAGAAACATTAGTATTGTGTTTATTAATCCATGCCTGTGTGTAGTGAATGTGTAATTCTGAATTTTTATTACTGGATCTGAACTGTTGGTTTGGTTCTGTTCAGTTCGTTGTTTTTGTTTGTTTTGTTTTACTGCTTCTCTGCCATCCGGCAGAGGCGGGGGACTGGGATGTTTTCTTGTGTTCTTTGTTTACCTCCCTGTCTTGTGTCGTCAGTTCGCGCCTCTGCTGGTGCGGTTTCTTTCCTTAACTTTCTTCCTTTCTTCCTTTTTTTCTTGGTTTCGTGTCCATAACTTCAGGAAATTGACCCCTCAGTAAAAAAAAAAAGAAAAATGAAAGAAAAAGAAAATAAATCTGTTAAAAATAAATTATAACAATTAAATGCACTCAGAACCATCTCATTCAGTTAATTTCTTTATTCTCTTATTACAGATGACCTTACATAAGATGATTATGGGGTCTTTATTTTTTTTTACTTTATATTTTATATACTTGGTACTTTGTCTTGAAAGTGTTTCTAAAAACTACATTTATAACTATACTGGTGTTCTAGAAACCATGTTGTCCTTAAGTGACCTTAGCATAGCTCGGAAATCTTAAATAGGTTATGTAACCAGTAAATAACTTAGTTTTTGTTATCCTCTGGGTGGATCATTCTAGAGAAAATGTAAAAACAAAAGCATCAAGGCTGACAAGAAAAAAAGATGAAAACAATGGTAGTTCATTTTTAAATGTTGACACCATGCCAACTTTTGGTTCAGTTTCCTTAGAACAGTGAAGTTTGTGGTTTAACCAGTATATCAGGTTAATTAGTTCATGCCTGAGGTTTTAGGCTCTGGTACAAGGCACAGTCCAACGGAAGGTCAACGGATGTCAGAGCAACAGAAATCTCTTATGTTCTGACCTTGTGCAACTGTTTCACATGCTTCACTGTTATGGCTCATCAGGGATTTGTGGACCAGAGGCAAGGGCCTCTGGCCTCCTCACTCCCACCCGAGAAAATAAAACCTTAGGCAGAACCCCCTCGGTGAGCCAGAGCAAGACAGGACAACTGGATGACCAAATAAAAATATTTATTGTCTCCCGCTCGACACCATACAATAGTAACAGTCTGTAACCTGTAAAAACAGATCCATCACACTTTAAACAAACACAACAGTTGGTTGTTGCTCTGGATGGGTCTACATGAAACTTTTAAACCCCTCTTTAGATGATACAATAAAACCATGGAAGTTAAAGGATAATTCTTCTTTATTTTTAATGTTGACACCTTGCCAAGTGTTGTTTCACTTTCCTCATAACAGTGAAGTTTGTGGTTCAACTAGTAGAGCAGAAAAAATGTTTTTGTCTTTAGTAACAGTTCATGCCTGAGGCTTCAGCTTGTTTTGTAGCTTGGGTTAACTCAGGTCACTCTTTAGCTTATTGTAAAATGATGTCTGTCTCTCTTCCAGTCCATCTGTCCTAGCGGTTAGTTGACAAGTAGGAGTATCATTGACTGGACAAGGGTGCATTTAATTCTGGTGTAAGACCTTTTCTGACCCTTGGCCTGTTTCAGGCTTCACAACAAACACTGGTAGATCAGGCCTCACTTTTGCAAATGTCTGAGAGCTTATCTTCTTTTCTTGGGCCCCTATGCTGCAGCAGGATCCTCTCTCCAGGAAGCAGTGCTGCACTCATTGGGCACCTGTCATGGTTCCTCTTCTGCTGCTGGTGAGCTGTCTACAGTTTCTTATCAGCTTGCTGGTGAACCAACTGAGTTTGCGGTGATGCAACTTAACCCAGTCAGTTTGGGGCTTCATTAGCTCAGCTAGGGTATCAAGTGTTATATCCACAGGAAGACATGGGTGCCAGTCGAACAAGAGTTGTGAGAGGATTTGTCCTGTGGAGCAGTGGACAGTGTTGTTATACATGAATCCGAATTCCTGTATGTATTCGGGCCACCTCGCCTTTTGGTTATCCTCCAACGTGCCCAAGAGAGAGATCAGAGTGCGGTTAAGCTTTCACAGACACTGCTGCCCTCTGGGTGATATGGGGTGGTTCTGCTTTTTGCCGTCCCATAAAGATCACACAACTCTCTGAGGATAGCTTACCTATCACACGGATAAGGTTCTTCCACAGAGCCTTGGCTGTCGTAGCATACTGGTCTCTGGTAGGGAGAACCCAGGCATATTTTGTAAAATGGTCAGTTACCACTAACACATATTGGTCTCCATCTGTTGCCAGTGGCAGTTTCAGGAAGTCCATAAACAGGTAATGAGGGGTTGATATTGTGATGGCCACCGGGGAGGGTGATACTATGACATTGGGGACTTTATGTAGAACAAACCTGGGGCAGGAGGAGCATAAGGCCTCAACCTCTGCTTGCTTGGGCCAGCAGAAGCGGCTCCTCACCAATGCCAGGGTTTTTTTCTGGACCTGAGTGGCCTGCCTTTTCATGGCAGACTTGCCACACCTGATGGTTATATACAGCTGGGAGAACACCTATTTGCTGTATATGGTCCATAGTCCTTTAGTCTTGTTTCCTTCAACATAGGATGCTATCTTTCAATAAAAGGTGGCCCCTTTTACCCTGAGGGCCCACTAAGTTGGAGCAGGTGTGGAAAATATCAGTGGCCACCTGATTGCAGGGGGCAAGTACAGGGGGTTCTTCGTCTGTACTCACGTCACCATACAATTCCTAGGGTCTCGGTGAAAGGGGCATTCATGTTGGTCTTTCTTGGCCAGTACTTGATGTCAAAGTTTTAGTTTGCCAGCCAGGCAGCCCATCTCTGCTCCACATTTTCTAGGTTTACTGTCTGCAAGTGAAAAATGGAATTGTTGTCAGTGTATACAGTAAAAAGGTTAGCCCAACAAATACTCATGACATTTCTTGGTTACTGTCCACTTTAGTGCTAGGAACTCTAACTTAAAGGAGCTGTAGTTTGCATCCCTCTTTTCGGTTGGGTGCAAGCTCCTGTTGGCATAGGTGACGACTCACTCCTTGCCATCTTGTACCTGGCTCAGGATTGCTCCCAATCCCTGCTAGCTAGCATCTGTGTACAAAATAAAAGTTTGTAAAAAGTCAGCGAAGGCAAGTACAGGAGCTTTAATCAGGGCTTCTTTCAGGCCCTGAAATGCCGTTTCAAACTCTGTGGTCCAGTCGGTCAGCGTTGTTCTCCGTGTTTGTTTCTGGGTGCACCCAACCAAGAAAGCGTGCAGTGGGACCCTTGCAAAGTTCTGTATTAAGAGGCGAAAGTAGCCTATCAGCCCTAGGAAAGCCCTCAGTTCTGTCACTTCATTTAGTTGGGGCCATGCTGTCACAGCTTCCCCTCCACAGGGATGACACTCATCTCTGTCACCACATGACCCAGATACTGGACTTAGGGCTGGACCAGGTGGCATTTGCAAGGCCTCAGCTTAAGAGCATGTTGGGCCAGACGGGAAAACACCTACTCCAAATGCAGGGGCAATGCATTAATCAAATGGCATGTGGTTGAACTCATACAAACCTGTGAGAGTGGTGAATGAGGTCTTCTGACGGTCATATGGGTGGACCTGAACCTTCCAATATTTTCTGGCCAAGTCCAGGTTTGACAAATACATGGCCAGCGACAACATAGAGCTTCGGTTTATGACCTCTGCCTCCAGCATATCCTGCTACAGAGCACATACCTCTTTGTAAATGTTGGGAGGAATCTGCCGATGCCTCTCGTGAACAGGTGGGGCATCTCCAGTTGGGATCTGGTGGAATGTGAGATCTGTGCTCCCACAATCATAGTCAGTCAAAGAGAATACCTCGCAGTGGCACACCAAACACTCACATACCTGGTTCAATTCAATTTTCCATTCTCTTTTATTTATACAGCGCCAGTTCACAACAAATGTGGAGAGCAAAAACTCCCCTTTAACAAGAAGAAACCTCAGGCAGAACCCTGGCTCAGTACAAGTGGTCATCTGACACGACTGTCTGGGGGTCTGAGAAGACAGAGAAGAGACAGCATGGAGGATGATTGGTCTCTTTGAGCATCATGTGGACCGATGTTCCCCATCCAGCAGGGGACATTGTAGTTGAGCATGATACCAGACCATGTGGAGCTTCTATGGGGAGAAAAACACTGAGAAAACTGGGTTAACAATCACAATAATAGCAGAAAAAATATATCTGGAAAGTGGTCAAAGAGAAAAGTAGAAGATAGAAGAAAAGTGGTCAGTCTGTCCTCCAAAAGTCTAAGCCTATAGCAGCATAACTAAAAAAACATGTCGTCACTGGTCCAATCAGGCAGGGGACCAGAAAAGATATCACAGTCCGACATCTTACACACCGAAGCAACACTAATTTTAGTGACCTCCGATTGGCGCAACCCGGTGTCATTACCGCCAGCGTGAATAACAATCTTACTGTATTCACGATTATCAGCTGGTTCAGGTGGGATTTTATGTCGCCTGTTCTGGACCCTGGAAAACATTTGACTATGGTCGATGGTGTTGATGTTTCGGACTATGGAACTGCCAATTACCAGAGTCTGTTTCTCAGTGGGTGCGTCACTGAGTGGGGAAAATCTGTTAGAAACGTGGACAGGTTGGTGATGCCCTGTGGGCTGGGAACTATGCTTTCTACGTACCGTCACCCAGTCGGCCTGAGATCCCAGCTGTGTGCAGCAGCCAGCCGCAAGTTTTCAGAGCAGTCTGTATGTGACTGACAGAAGCTGCAGTTTCAATTACCTTTTAAATTCTCCCAGTTATTAAAAATGTTACAACCGACCTCACGTCTAGTTATCTTTTATTTCGGGCTGCACGATGGTTAGTTAGGCAACAGATCAAGTTTTTTTTCCAGCTTAATTACTTAATGCTGCACTGTGATGAAAGTTGGAAAAAATACTTTCTCATTCAGAGTTTTTAGAATGATTGATAAGTGACTTTTTCTAAATGTTCAGTGCTGCTGAGCAGGGGCGCATCCAGAAGGTTAATAAAGAGGGGCTAAAAGGGCCCAGGATGCACTGCAAAACATGTCCGTCTAACCAAGTCCAACAATCTTATTTTCTGCCAAAAAGTATTTTTGATCTTGTTTTGAGACATATCTACTAAGCAAGAACATAGGGTGTTAGATTAATAATCTTATTTAGAGAATATATGTCTTATTTTGAGAATTCTTACCAAGTGCAATTGTCTTACTGCACTGGCAGAATATTTCACTTAATTTTGTCTAAAGCTTCTTAAATTAAAATAGTGTTGATTCTTCACACTCAGTTATGTTTTATTTTCCACCTTTATTAAATCTATAAAAATATGAAAAGTGAACAAAAAGTGGCCAAAATTGCACAATTTCTTTTTTTTTATAATGGACCTCTGCCTGCGTAAACTAGATGATTTATGAGGTAACAGTATTTAAATGAAAAAGACCAGTTAAAGGTAAAGTATTACAATTACATTTATGCAGAACCATCATCAATACCCCACCGAGGCACCAAATCCTTGTTGCCAAAAGTCCAGATAGATCTGGGTTAATCAAGGGCCACCGTATCACAGTCAGACAGTTCGCACTAGTAGATGAAAATGACCCTGGTTTTAAAACAAATCAAAAAAGTCTACGGAGCACATGGACCCTGCACTCCACCAGAGGAGTGACCAGCTCTTTGCTGAGCTGCTCAGGAACGGCCTACTCCTATGACTGGTGCAAGGCATCCACTAAGGATTCACCTCCCACCAGAGCGCTAAGATGTTGAGGATTTTGTAAACATGGCCTCGATCCAGCTGAACATCATCCTCTGACAGCTCTACATGGCAAGGAGGAGGTTGATGTTTTAGATGCCTCCTTTGTTGGTGTAGTAGTGGAGAAGATCCGAGGGCTTCTTGTCTCCGCTATTCTGTGGTACTTATATGATCTAGTGATGCAGCTTCTTGAGCAGGAGAACATTCTTGCTCTTACCTTCTCCTCTTTCACCACAGTTTCTCAAGTACCAGTAAGTGGAATTCAAGACAAGGCAGAAGATAAGTCCAAAAATTTGGACCAGTTCAAAAAAGAGGAGAGAAGAAGAAGCTCTAAATCATTTTAAAATAGTTATTTCATCACCGTATTGTGTCAGTGTGCAAATTTCAGATCGGATTGTGGGTTTTAATTTATCAGGTGTTTTGGTCTATATTTGATCAGGAAATAAATGCGGGTACTGGGTTGAGTTCAAAATTATTTTAGCAGGTGCAGGCATATGTGGTCTGGTAAAAATGTGTAGGACTCTGTTAACCATATACTTTTTACTGCAGTTGTTTTATATTTAAACAACAGGCTATGTGAGAAAAACAAATATGCCTTAAAAACACACTTTGTAACTTTGCAGATATTTGCTCCCTTTGCCCTGTCATGGCTTCCTGACATTTCTTTGGCCTTAAAAAGAACATCTGAGTTTAGATGTCATAGACTAAACTCTTCTGCGACTTCTTTGGCCTAACAAAACCCCAAAAACTGATGGGTTGAGTCTGAGCTTGAGAAGACGTTTTCACAGGAAAAAAAAGATAGACTGAGCAGGAAGAATGAAAATTGGCTTAAAATGCTGGCTAATCAAATGACACCAAACTAGAATACAGAGACAGTTAGTTGGAAAATTAACTATAGAATACAATGGTATAAACTAGGAGGAACTAGGAGACAAAACAGTTAAACGACAATACCAGAGCTAAATACGACGGTTAACTATACTTAAGAGCAGGGGTGTCAAACGTATGGCCAGCGGGCCGGAACCGGCCCGCCAGGTGGTTCAGTCTGGCCTGCGGGATAAATTATTGAAAAAAAAAAAGAGAATAAACTTAATTTTCTTTAAAATCTGCAGTTCCTATATTGTCGGCTAGTGGCGCTGTGTTTTAGTCAGTTCTATCGCTTCACCCGCTTTTTCTGTTGACCCTGGCACCCTCCTCAGTGAAATGTCTTTGTCAAAAAAGAGAAAAGTGGACACAGAGTGTCGGATTTTTCAAGAAAAATGGTATGTTCACGGAGGTGAATGGGAAACCCGTGTGCCTGGTGTGCATGCAGCAAGTTTCGGTGCTTAAGGAATACAATATTCGGCGCCACTATGAAACTCAGCATGGTGAAAAATACAAAAGCTTGCAAGGAGAACTGAGAAAACAAAAGGTAAATGAATTGTTGGCGGGTCTGAGGTAACAGCAATCTGTTTTCACCCGGAGCCGAGAGGTCAGTGATGCTGCGGTGAAGGCCAGCTACGTAATTGCTGGCCAAATAGCATTAGCCTCAAAGCCATACTGTGAGGGGGAGTTCGTCAAAAACTGTATGCTGAAGGCTGCCGAAATTGTGTGTCCTGAGAAGCGACAAGCTTTTGCCAATATTAGCTTGACGAGAAATACCGTGGCAGACAGGATTTCGGAACTATCGGCAGATTTGGACAGCCAACTAAAACGCAAATTGGAGTCATTTCTGGCATTTTCTGTTGCAATTGATGAGAGTACTGATATTACTGACATCGCTCAACTGGCCATATTCATTCGTGGATTTGACGAAACTTTGACTGTCACAGAGGAGTTTCTTGAGTTGGTTCCTTTGACCGACACCACAACAGCTGAGGAAATTTTCCGCTCCGTCGTTGGAGCGCTGGACAGAGTCGGGGCGGACTGGTCCCGCGCCGTAAGCCTGGCTACTGATGGTGCGCCGTCAATGATCGGGAAAAAGGCAGGTGTTGTGACAAAGTTCAGAGAGAAAGTACAAGCCGCCAATGGAGGGGGTGAGTTTTGGACATTTCATTGCATTTTGCATCAGGAGGCATTATGTTGCAAGGTGTTAAAAATGGATCACGTCATGGAAGTGGTTGTCCGAACTGTTAATTTCATCCGAGCCAGAGGTCTCAATCATCGTCAGTTTGACAGCCTTCTCAGTGACTGTAACATTACCCATGGTCTGCCATACCACACTGAAGTAAGATGGTTAAGCAGAGGTGCTGTGCTGAAGCGCTTCTATGATCTACGTGGGGAAATCGAACAATTCATGGAGAAAAAAGGAAAACCTGTTAAGGAATTACAGTGCCCACTTTGGCTGCAGGACCTTGCATTTATGGTTGATATTACAGAGCACTTGAATAATCTGAACAAAATGTTGCAAGGACGCAAAAAAATTGTAACACAGTATTATGACAGCATATGTGCATTCAAGTTAAAGCTCCAGTTATGGGAGACGCAGATGGCAAGCGGTGACCCTGCTCATTTTCCCTGTCTTAGAGATGTGTGCGCAGCAAGCGTTAATCCTGACGTGAAACAGTACAAAGACAAGATTTCAGGGTTGCTGAGGGAGTTTGAGAAACGATTTCAGGTCTTTAGCGAACTCGAGACAGAATTCGCAGTTTTTCGCTCACCATTCACAGTCAGAGCTTCTGATGTGCCCGTTGACATGCAACTTGAAATCATTGATCTGCAGTGTGATGTAGAATTGAAGGACAAATTTGCTTCTGTGGGCTTGGACACATTTTACAAGTATCTACAACCAGGCTATCCTAAATTGACAGCACTGGCTGAAAAAATGTTGTCCATGTTTGGGACTACCTACCTTTGTGAGCAGGTTTTCTCAGTAATGAACATTAATAAAACAAAGCTGCGCTCAAAGCTCACACATAAGCACTTAAATGAGATTCTGAAAGTGGCTGCTACTCAGGACATGATGCCTGATATTAATGCACTTGTGCAGGCTAAAAGATGCCAGGTTTCAGGGGCAAATACTGAGCAAGACTAAATCTTATGGAATGCTCCTGTCAACATTGCACTATAAAACATTTTCAATAAAAACAGCTGTGAATATTTGCTGTTGTAATTGCTGTGAAAGTCAGTGCAAGTCAGTAACAGATTTACAACAGAAGAGTTTTGTTGAGTAAAAAATATTTCTTATGCATGCCATATATGTTATGTATGTTGTATGTTTTTTTTTACATGTATACATGTTACGCATTAACAAGGAAGGGGACAAATTTACTTTATCAAATGTCTGTTTAAAACAGCTGCCACATTTCAAATGTGTGGAGTCAGTTCGTGTGTTCAGAATTGCTTCCCAGATGTGGAAAATGGATTTTAAATCATTTATAAATTTTGATGTGTTTGATGTATTTTAACATGCAGGACAGTGTTTTAGCTTCCACAAAACTGTCAATAAATGTTTAGCAACATTGTACAATCACTGTGATCAGTTTTTATGCATAATGCACTTAAATAAATGTTAAACTGGCTGAAAGTGTTGTTGAAATTGCACATACTTTTCTTAAAAACTCTTAGGTTATTCATAATATATTTAGTAAAAGGACAATTCATTGCATATAAAGATTTTTACAATTTACTTCTTCTTCTTTGCACTAATACAAAGAAAAAAGTGAACTTATTGTTAGTTCTATGTAATTTTGGAATGAGTTTACTGGTCAGGCCCCCTTGAGATCCGAATAAGTTGTATGCGGCCCCCAGACCAGAATGAGTTTGACACCCCTGCTTAAGAGGCTTGGATCTAATTTAACTCAATCTGAACTTAAATTTAAGTAGGGTGAATTTATAACAATGACGAAATGGCAATAATGAGAACGAGATATGGGGAACCATATTGACAGGCCTTGGCCGTGTTACTTGAGGCTGTACTTTAGCTGCTAAGTAGATCTTAATAAAAATAAATGATCACTAAAACGGATAGGACATCAAGACCTTAAGTAAATTTAAACTTTGAGTCTTTGGGAACTGGTTGTTCTCCATTTCATCAAACGGAATAGAACCATCCGTTTCTGGCTCACAAGCCACAGCTTGAGAAACTTTGACAGCCATGACTTTGACATTCTCAGTCGTTGTGTCCTTGGGCAAGGCACTTCACCCGCTGCCTACTGGTGGTAGTCAGAGGGGCCGTTGGCACCAGTGTCTGCCAGGCTCTCCTCAGTCAGTGCGCCCAAGGGCACCTGTGGCTATAATGTAGCTTCCCTTAACCAGTGAGTGAAAGAATAGGTGAATGACTGAATGTAGTGTAAAGTGCTTTGGGATCCATAGGGACTAAATAAAGCTCTATACAAATACAGGACATTTACTATTTGAAGTGAAAATGCTAAATGAAAAATAAATATTGGAGATTACATCTTATAAAGAATAAAATAGGATATGAAGGATTAATCCCAACTGATTCAGAGGTGATTGAGGTTAACAAAGATAAGGTTTTGGAGATGTTTCATAAATAGTGTTGTTTTTGGCGGCCTGTTTTAATTGGGGCCTGCCCAATGCAATGCAAGGAGAGCAGTACAATGCATTGCAAAGAAGAGTGCAGCAACTCGTTAAGCAGTGTGCAGCGATGTCATTTTGGAACCTGATGGTAATATTTTAACTCGCCGTCACTGTCACATGTTTTGTACAAGTGACATGATAATAGGTAATGAAATAGACTTACCCTTTCTGATTCTCACAATCATTTCAAAATTTCCCTCCATCTCACGGTTTTCTCTCAGCAAGCTCCAGAGCATTCAAAATGGAACCCAGTCTGACGACCTTCCTCCTATACTTTAACATTGTGACTGCTCAGGATTTTCTTAAACCGAGAGATGTTATTACTCATCACTCTCTCGTTCGTTCTCAGACTGTGAATAAGGTAGCGAGTTGTGCTGTGAGACTATCGAAGAAGAAGATAAATCTTGCGAACACTTTTTCCGATACCTTGTACGGCTTTGGATTGGGAACGATTTGTTCGAAGCACTTATTTTGTAAAAAGGGGGATTAGGGAGATGTAAGTTGAGTGAGTTTGTGACATTCAGCTGCAGCTGTCATTGTCATTTGTTGCTCGGCAACGGATCACCTTTAATCAGAGGTCATCAAAGTTCATTTCACAGTCTATACATTGAAGGCCTAATAACACACAGTATATAGTACTAGAGAGTACTACATGGTACAATGCAGTACTACACGGTACAATACAGTACTACACAGTACTACATAGTACAAGGCAGTACTACAGAGTACTACATGGTACAATCACGTACTACACACTACTACATTGAAAAATAAAATACTACACAGTACTACAGGTTAAAATACAATACTACATGGTACAATACAGTACGACAGAGTACTACATGTTAATATACAGTACTACAAGGTACAGTATAGTACTACACAGTACTACATGGTCAAATACAGTAGTACACAGTATCACATGGTACAATACAGTAGTACACAGTACTACATGGTACAATACACTACAACACGGTACAGTACAATAAGAAAATGGTACAATAAAGTAGTACACAGTACTACATGGAACACTAAAGTACTACACAGCACTACATGGTCAAATACAGTACTACACGGTACTACATGGTACAATACAGCACTACACAATTCTACATTGTACAATACAGAACAACATTGTAGAGTACAATAATAGATGGTACAATACAGTAGTACACAGTACTACATGGCACAATAAAGTACTACACAGTACTACATGTTAAAATACAGTACTACACAGTACTAAATGTTAATATACAGTACTACACTACACAATAAAGTACTACACGTTACAATACAGTACTACACTGTACTAAATGTTACAATACAGTACTAGACATCACAACATGGTATAATACAGTACTACACAGTACCACATGGAAAAACGTAGTACTGCACAGTACTAAATGGTACAATACAGTACTACACAGTACTAAATGATCAAATACAGTACTACACAGTACTACATGTTACAATATAGTACAACAAAGTACAATACAGTACTCTACAGTACTAGATGGTACAATACAGTACTACACAGTAGTACATGGTAAAATACAGTACTACAGAGTACTACACGGCACAATAAAGTACTACACGGTACAGTACAGTACTACACAGTACTAAATGGTACAATACAGTACTACACAGTACTACATAATCAAATACAGTACTACACTGTACTAAATGGTCAAATACAGTACCACACAGTACTCCATGCTAAAACATAGTACGAAAAAGTGCAATACAGTACTCTATAGTACTACATGGTACAATACAGTTCTACATAGTACTACATGGCACACTAAAGTATTATACAGTAGTACACGGTACAGTACTATAGGGTACTACAATGTATGATACAATACTACACATTACTACATGGTACAATACAGTACTACACAGTACTACATGTTAATATGCAGTACTATACTGCACAATAAAGTACTATACGGTACAGTAGAGTACTACAGAGTACTAAATGGTACAATACAGTACTACACAGTAGTACATGCTACAATATAGTACAAGACAGTACAATACATTACTACACAGCACTACATGGTACAATACAGTACTACACAGTACTACACGGTACAATACAATAAAAGACAGTACAACAGAGTACTACACATTACTATATGGCACACTAAAGTACTATAAAGTACTACATGGTAATATACAGTACTACAGAGTACTACAATGTACGATACAATACTACACATTACTACATGGTACAATACAGTACTACACAGTACTAAAAGGTACAATGCAGTACTAGTCAGTACTACATGGTATAGTACAATAATCGATGGTACAATACAGTAGTACATAGTACAACATGGCACAATAAAGTACTACACAGTACTACATGTTAAAATACAGTACTACACAGTACTAAATGTTAATATACAGTACTACAATACACAAAAACGTACTACACGTTACAATACAGTACTACACAGTACTAAATGTTACAATACAGTACTACACATTACAACATGGTATAATACAGTACTACACAGTACCACATGGAAAAATGTAGTACTACACAGTACTAAATGGTACAATACAGTAATAGACAGTACAGTAGAGTACTACACAGTACTACATGGCACACTAAAGTATTACACAGTACTAAAAGGTAATATACAGTACTACAGAGTACTACATAATCAAATAAAGTACTACACTGTACTACATGGTCAAATACAGTACTACACAGTACTACATAATCAAATAAAGTACTACACTGTACTACATGGTCAAATACAGTACTACACAGTACTACACGGTACAATTTAGTAATAGTACAATAGAGTACTACACAGTACTACATGGCACACTAAAGTAGTACACCGTACTATATGGTAATATACAGTACTAACGAGTAATACAATGTACGATACAATACTACACATTGCTACATGTTCAAATACAGTACTATACAGTACCACATGGCACAATATAGTACTACATGGTAAAATACAGTACTACAAAGTACTACATGGTCCAATACAGTACTACACAGTACTACATGGCACAATATAGTACTACATTGTAAAATACAGTACTACAAAGTACTACATGTTAAAATACAGTACTACATAGTACTACATGCTAAAATACAGTACTTTGTCAACAGAATCTCTTATTGGGGTTGGTAGTGACTGCACATACCGTGGCAGGCCCCTTTTAAATTTCCTGAAATTTTCTAGTTTTAGTTTTAGTGTTTGTGTTAAGCCATCATTTTAATTTTTATGAGTTTTAGTCATGTTCATGCTCTTTTTAGTCTAGTCAAGTATCAGTCATCTAAAATTCTGAGCATTTTAGTCTTATTTTAGTTAGTATTATCCATGACTATTTACGTTTAGTTTCAGTCGACAGAAACTGATGACATTTAGTCTAGTTTAAATGAAAATTGTATTTTAGTCTCTTTTTAGTAATGCAGTTCTATTTAACAAGTTAGTATATTATGAGTACCTTTAGCCAAACCTATTTCAAACAAGGTTCTTATTATATTATTGTTACCTTAATCTTGAATTACCTCAGTATCTTTATGTAATGCCTTGAGATTGTTTCTTCAAGTTTGTTGTGTTCTTCCCTGCGATTTTGCTGTCGCACTACTCCCCTCCTTTCACCACACAACATTCGGTTTTATTTTCCATTCAATTTATTTAAAGTTTTTCCAAATGTCTTTTCTTCTTCTTCTACCAAAGACCCTCGGCTGATAGGTGTTATGACGAGAACGGCATGCAGTCAAATTTAAGGATGCTGAAATATACATCCCCTCTCTTTTAAAGCCAAAAATGTTCCTACAGAGCTGGGATTCACAACAGTAGCTCAGAGGACATATGGAATTATGTTCAAAATAAGACATCATTAATAACTTTATCATTCTCATTTAAAACATCATCATCATCATCATCTTTTTTATTATTATAAGAGAGGTAAACAGGTAGGAGTTTTTTTGCACTCTATTAATAAATAAAATACTGCATCAACACAATGAACTTCATAATAACAAAAAGTTTTTAGATCAACCAATAACAAAATTGTGCAGTCTGCCATTACAAGCGGATCAAACATTTTCTTTCTCATACCATGTCCTGCTTCAGCCCATATCAGCCTTTTTGTGGTTGGAGATGCTAAATAGGAGTGGGAGGATGAGCAATCCCTCATACTGAGCAAGCATGTAGCAACAGTGGAGAGGAAAAACTCCCCTTTAACAGGAAGAAACCTCAGGGATACGCTGCGTGGAGGACAAAGGACCCAGGCGCAGAAGCAGAGTTCAGGTGAGGTGAAAATTTAGTAGTGCAGCAAACATAAGGCGAGACGATACACATGAAGGTACGACAGGTACGACGATGATCCAGCGAGGACTGAAGCACTTGCTGGATCTTAAATAGGCGGAGACAAGGAGGAACAGGTGAAGACACTCAGGGAACACCGGTGCAAACAATAGGAGGTGAGGAGGTTCAGACAGGGAGAGACAGGTGCAGATGATGCTGAGGAGAGTGAGTGATTTAGAGCAGCATGACACATACATTGTAACACATACTAATTCATGCTATGCACTTTTCATTGAGAGAACTCTTGGTCTGAGAATTTATTCTAGGTTAAATGATAATAGAAATGTACATGTATGGTTATGGTTACATTAAGTCTGTTTATTTGTTGATATTTTAATTGATAAATATCCATGATTTATTAAAATAAGCAATGTATTAATACTTGTTTTAAGACAAGATCCTTAGTCCACATTGTGAACTAAGAATCAGTCAGATGTTTTTATTACTTTACGTTTTTATTTTGAAGAATTAACACATCCCATGACCTGCAAAGATTTTATAAACATGCAGATTGTGGAAACCTTTCTTCTTTCAGCCCAATACACTTCAAAATTTATTTGATAACATGTTTGTTGCATGTGAAATATTTTTTCATTATGAAAAGTAAAAAAACGCTTACAACTGTAGACTTGTGTGTAAATCTTTTTATTAATAGTTTTACAGATCAGTACACCATCAAGCAGATTTTGGGCTGCACAGTGGCGCAGTTGATATTATATTGGCCTTGCACCAGCAAGGTTCCAGGTTCATATCTGGTCTGGGGTCCTTCTGGATGGAGTTTACATATTCAACCTGTGCATGCGTGGGTTCCCTCTGGGTGCCCCGCACAGCCCCAAAACATGATTGTGAGGTTATACCCTCCATAGAAAAGACATTTATATAATGGATACAAGTATATTGCAGATTTTCATCAAAAATCAAGAGAAAAGAATCAGATATTTGTCTTGTATTGTCTAGGACATGTGTCAAACTCAAGGCCTGTGGGCCAAATTCGGCTCACCGTAACCATTTATGTGTCCCTCTAAATTCTAAAAGACCATATAAATTTAACTTAAAGGTTCTATTTATATTGTCCTAAATATTGTTTTATCAGTTAAATCAAATCATAAAAAAAAGATCTTCGGTATTATTCAATTTGAAGTACTCGTCATATGCAGAGAGAAATTTATTAATATCTTAACAGTTTGTTAAAAATAGTTTTATGAATACTTTCTGCTACAACTGGCCCTTTAAGGACATTCTTAATATTAATGTGGCCAAAATGAAAATGAGTTTGACACCCGTGATCAAGGATCCCCAAATGTTAGATTTACGTAAATAGTCAAAATACATTGACAATTAACTGATGCCCATGATTAAAACTGATCATACTGAAAGGATTTAACATTTCTAAATAAACCTATTCCCAAGTTTTTTTTAAATCAAACCCATCATCAAAGTTGATTATTGTCCCCAAAGCACACATGATCAGAAGGTCAATTTTCCTGTCATAGTTCCCATATATCTGTAAGAAAAAAAACAACCACAGTATAAAACATGGAAATTATAGTTTTATATCAGCATAGAGTCAGTGATGCACAAGCATTTACCTCTTTCAGGTCTGTCTTGATTTACACACAGGCCCCATCTGGGTTTACTTCTTCCTGAAAACATAATATTCAAAGTTTTTTTTATCATTTTATCATTTTTTTTATTGAGGTATAAAAGGTCATTATTTCCAACATATCAGCTGCTTTGATAATTGCCTTCCTGCTCACTCACGTGTCCCTTCCAGCTTGGCCCGAGAACCTTCCAGGAGCACGGTCTACTCCACCTGTACCAGATTTGGTTCCATGTTTTTGATCTTTTCCAGCGAAACCAGAGTGTTTTTTTTTTCCATCAACATCATTTTGTTTTTTATCACTTCCAGCATAACCAGAGATCTTTTTTAGATCTTTTCCAGCGTCTGGAGCAGAGAAATCTTATTAGCTACTCTAAGTATAAAGTCAATCAAATTATTATAGGAAAAAAATAATTCCTACAACATATTAGGAGTAGCAAAGTGTGACCTAAATATTTGTCAAATAAAAGAGGTCAGATTTTAAAGATTTTCCGAATAAAGAAGAGGAAATTGGATGGCATGCAGAATAAATGTCTTCAAAACCCAGAGAATTTAAGTTGGAATGGATACTGAAAAATACTCACATCCCGAAGACATCTTCTGATCTCTTCTGTTTGTTTTAACAAACCTCTGTTATTGTGAGTAATTAAAAATGTTTAATATCAAGCAGAAAACATCTGATTTTGATCATTACAATTTATATTTCACATTCTGTCAGAGGGTTTATGAATAAATAGTGGAACTTACTGATCTCTTGCAGGTCTCTGTAAATACAGATGCTGTTGCTCCGCTGAGAAGTGAAGCTGCAACATCTGAATCCCACCTCTTATAAAGTCCTTCAATGGCTTCCATCAGCCACGTGACCGTAAACAAATCCATCCTGTTTAGTCGTCTACGTTGTCTACGTTCAGCACTCGATATATCATGTTCTAACTTAATGTCTGTAAACATGCCCAAGAACTCAATAATGGAAAAATACTTCTAATTGCTAACATGAATTTTTTTGGACAAAATCTTATCCTTATTTAGAAGGTTAGGATTAGCCTGTGATTAACTTGTTACAGCTTTAACAATGACCCTGACCCCAGTAGTCCTCATGGTGGCAGGTAAAACGTACATTCTACTAACTCCCCCCCCTTTCCCTGCATACACACACTCCCAGAAAGTGTGGAGAAAGGATTATCCCGCCCTCCTTCATAAAACCACTCAGTGACTCAGAGGCTATCCACAACGGTAGGAGAGCTCAATATCAAAACTTCCGCGTAAGTGTGTTTTCTTCTCACATTAATATACAGTATTCGGCTAGAGAAAAAATTGTCCACAGTTAGATAAACTGTTTCTGAAGGTAACTATTATTTTTTTAAACAGAAAGTAGAAAATCATTCTAATTTAGGGGTTGATTTAGCACAGAAATAAATGATGGTTATAAACGTCTAAATTATTTCAAGCTAACTTAAAATGTTCAAAAAAGTGGGTAATTATGTGCTGTAATCTTTTAGAAATAGGAAACAAACTGTGCTGTGCACTTAGCCCATCTAATAATCAAGCTACATGTAGGCTATCACTACCTTTTGCTGCAGTAGTTGTTTTTTGTCACACAATGCTGTGTAACACCAGTATGGAGATTTCTTTAAACAATTTTATTCAGTTTGAGGCCTGAACTTTGAACCATTGCAGCCCTTTATTCTGTTCTTTTTCAGTAATTCTGCTGTCGACCAGCTGCTGTGTTTGGGACCATGGTTCTGTTGAAGATTCAGTTTGGACCAAGCTTCTGATGTTGGACAGATAGATTCACATTAGACTCTAGAATACTTTGTATAAAGATAAGTTCACAGTCACATACTACCTGAAAATGTTTTAATGACTGTTTTAATGACTGTTAAAATGAATTTTATGTGATTTGCATTTTGTTTTTCACTGATAAAATGAATGAAGAATTAGATATTTATGATATACAATCAATTAGTGAAAGAAAAATAATAAATGCAACCAAATAAAATCATATTGTACCTCTAACTCTAAATAAGGGGGTCTGGGCCTTGGTTCACATAGAACCAATCAGTTTTCAGACAAGGTTCTATGTATGTAACAATCAGGACTCTGTGTAGGATTTAGGGATCGAAATAAAGGACATATCTTCCATCTACTTACTGCACAATGTAAAACTTCAAGTTTAACTGCCCACAGGGTATTCAATTTGTGGGTGGGGGGATGATACAATATCAGTTCGTGAAAAGCTGTTAGCTAAAACCTGTTTCAACGTCAGAAAGTGTGCCTTTTCAGGTCTTTCTAGAAACTTCCTGGTGGGGGGGGGGTAGTTTAAACAGATGGTATAAAAGCTGGTGGTTTGTCTTCAATGAGTGTCTTACCTCTAGTCGTTTTATCTAATGTGTATCAATGTGTAATGTGTAATGTTGAAATGATGAAATCAGTGTATAAAATTTGTTGTGCCTTTTGAAAATAGATTTTTAATCTCAATGAGTTGCTGGGATAGGCTCCAGCTGCCCCGTGACCCTGAATTGGATAAGCGGTTAAGAAGATGGATGGATGGATGGATGGACAATATATTGCATTTTATTTGAAGTACATTTTTAAGCACCCAAGAAAAATGTAGACCAACACAGTCTAACAGAGCAATAAATCAAAAATACTAGCAAACAAACCAACAACAAAAAAATCATTAAAACAATTAAGAAAATATTGAAAGTGGATTGTTGAATAAAAGCAAGTTTAAACAGGTAAGTCTTAAGGTTGGATTTACATAAAAGAGGACAGTGATTATTTCGAATATAAGGTGGGAAAGAGTTCCACAGTTTTGGGTTAGAGAAACTTAAAGCGCTGGTTTCCATAGTGACAAGGTGAAAAAAGAGGCAGCGAGATGAAGAGAAGAGCAGGATCTAATAGAATTTAAGAGAATAGCAATGTGGAGAAGGTCAGACAAATACGGAGCTGCAGGATGATGAATGGAATTAAAGTTGAAAAAGATTATTGTTATTCATCCAAAGCATTTCTATGAACATCCATCCATCCATCCATCCATCTTCTTCCGCTTTATCCAGGGTCGTATCGCGGATATATATATATATCCTGGTCTTTCTGCATGAAGTTTGCATGTTCTCCCTATGCATGCGTTCCCTCCAGGTACTCTGGCTTCCTCCACAGTCTAAAAACATGTCTGTTAGGTTAATTGATCAATCTAAATTGTCTGTAGGTGTGAGTGTGTGTGTGCATGGTTGTTTGTCCTGTTGACAACTGGAGATAGGCACCAGCACCCCGCGACACCTTAAGGATTAAGCGGTTCAGAAAATGGATGGATATATATTTCATAATATTTTATTTAATTACAGTTTCTTTTCTTTCTCTCATTTTAGCTCTACAGGGCAAAGAAAAAAAGCATTTTACTGTTAATGAAAATTTTCTAAGGGTTATTTTTTTCTTTCTCTCTCGCTTCAGCCATGTAGGGTAAAGAAAAAAGTCATTTATTGACAGTGAACATTTACTCTGTTTCCTCGCTGTCTCTTGTGCTTCAGCCCTGCATCTCGCCTAAAATCTTCTCAAAACACCTTTTCGCAGTGAGATTTATAGTAATTTAAACGTACTTTCTATACTCACCTTTCATGCACCTGATAGCGTCACCATGTTCTGTACAGAAAAAGTTTTGCAATTAAAAAACTTTTTTCTTTTCCCTACACGGCTGAAGCGAGAGAGAGAGAGGGAAAAAAAACTTGAAACATTATGACCTGGAATTTTTTTCTTTTTGCTTGCATGTGACCTTTGAAGTCGAGAGAAAAAGAAAAGTTTGTCAGCCTTAAAATTTTTATATATATATATATATATATATATATATATATATATATACATATATATATGTATATATTCTCTCTTGCCTTTCAGAGCTTTCGTCCAAAGACCTATAATAGTATGAAAGATAAGTTAGATAGAGTACAACCCACAGATGGACAGACTGGGATCTTATTATATCTTTTCCACATCATATTCATTCTGACAAATTATTCTTTTTTTGTATAAATGTAACATACGTAATGCTACTTAAAACTGACTAGTCCTATCAACATAATTCAGTGGAATATATAAATAACATTTTCACAAATGATTATAGTCAACTTATTTTCTTGCAGGAAGTGTGTTTTTATTAACTATTTACTATTTTAATCAATTCAGATGTTACTATTTACACTCTGTGTAAGAGATTATCTCAAGGTGTGGAGTTAATAAATTCATCTTATTTGCTGATGACACTACAATACTATGCTCAATATAAAACTATGCTCAATACTATGCACAAAAATGGCTGAATGATTCATGTCACTGCCTAAATTTTAAAAGAGCAACCTAAACAACCGTGGTCTCACCAAAAGTTTCCTTGGATAGACAAGAATTGATTGTCAATTCAATTCAAGTATTTCTAGTACTGATAAATTCAAAATTATCTTTTAAAAAACACGTTAAAAACGTTGTGAAAAATGTAAATGTCAATATATGGAATTTGACTCATATTTGTGCATTATTGACAGAGCAGCAGGGCTGCACGGTGGCACAGTGGTTAGCACTGTTGCCTTGCAGCAAGAAGGTTGTGGGTTCATATCCCGGCCCAGGGCCTTTCTGCATGGAGTTTGCATGTTCTCCCTGTGCATGCATGGGTTCCCTCTGGGTACTCCAGCTTCCTCCCACAGTCCAAAAACATGAATGTCAGGTTAATTGATGTCACCAAATTGTCCTTAGGTGTGAGTGTGTGCATGTTTGTTTGTCCTGCCCTGTGATGGACTGGCAACCTGTCCAGGGTGTACCCCGCCTCTCGCCCATTGACAGCTGGAGATAGGCACCAGCACCCCCCGTGACCCATTAAGGATTAAGCAGTAAAGAAAATGGATGGATGGATGACAGAGCAGCAATTACATTCTTGCAATGATACTGGCTCAAATTGAGTACTGTATTGCAAGCTGGTCCAATACAAGCCATGTGCCTAATAGGGCAACCGAAGTATGCTGCAAATCAGCACTGACAAAAAACTTTTGTCATATAATCACTGTCAAATTTTAGATAAATATAAGCTTTTAAATTTTGATCATTTCAAATTATTTAAATCAGACTGTTTAATCTATAAGTTTATACATTGTCTGGCAGCTCCACCATTGAATGATCTTATTAAATAAAAGTCTAGCGGTACTGCTGGGTCTCCTGTGATGCGAGCCACTGTGAGAGGTGATTGTGGAGTAGCATTTAGGTGGACCTCCTTTTCACAGAATGTCCTATCATATCAAGGAGTGAGCTTCTGGAATAATATTCCACTGTCGATAAGGGACAGTACAAGTTTTCCTATCTTTAAGAGTCATATAAAAGCATGGTTGAGGGACACAAACTTGTGATCATGTGTAGTCAATCATTACATATCAAACACGAAATAGAAATTGTGGATTACAAATAGAGGATATATCCAAAAGGGAGTGTGTATTAAAAACATGTGTCACGGATCAGTACATTATGGGTATAGTTGCAATAGAGGTTAGCGTAATAGGGCTCAGTGCAATATAGAACGGCACAATATGGGTCATTGCCATTTTAGGAAAGCAACGGTGTGTGTAAAACTGTTGTTTGAGCAATACAGTCAAGTTTCGAATTTTATATTGTCCTTTGTTGTTTGTTGCTATTGTCTTTTCTAACATAATTTGATCATTGTTCTTATCCCCGCCCCTCGCTATGCTGTCTGTATAAAATGTCTTTGTATATTTTTTATAACACATGTGTAACACCAACCTGCCAGGAGGTCTACGGATGGAAATTAGCCAAAGGCATATAATCTGGCATATTTACATCTGTAAATTTTTATTATTAATATGCATTGTACCTCCTTTTGAATAAATAAAGATATAAAAAAAAAAATATATATATATATATATATATATATGTATATTAATGAGGATTTTTAATGTGATTAAATGTTTTATGCTTGCTGAAAGTAACCAAGGCCTAAGAGGAAGTAGTATCTGATATGAGATGTGCTGTACCATGCTGTACCATATATGGAGTTGTTTTTCAGAGTCAAAGCTGCAGAACCAGGCACCACCAGGCACCACCAGGTTCCCTGTTATCTCGCAAAATGTAACTGAAATGTGGGTGAGGGGAAATAACCAGCAAATGTATTGGTGTGTATGTGCTGTGAGCCACTCCCTGTTGAATGAATAAAACGAGCCGGTCTGCAGCGGAGCTTCAGAATGCTTTGGACCCAGCCTGCTGGGGACAGGTATTCTCCACTTTCTGCAGAGGTGAAACTCAGCCTGATTTTTCTTCACTGAAGATGTTCTACTCTAATTACTCCTGAACTTGGGGGGTGGTTTATTGACCACGACAATTTGGTGCCGTGACCCGGATTTTCGTCACAGAAAAGGAGTCTTGGAGACCATTTGGACCGGACCAAAGCGAACGGAGACTGACACAAATCGTGCCGGCACTTTCATGAGGTGAGCGGACCTTTTGTTCTGCTCATTGGCTTTGTTCAAAAAGTTTTTGTGTCAGACTCCAAGTACCTGAGGGTGATAAATTACTTGAGTGGAGAAAAACAAGGTATGATATAAAGTAACAGGGTTACTGAACATAGAGTTGTGTGGTAACAGGGTTACACACCTATATCCTCCGGGAGGAATACTGCATTGAGAAAACGCAACCGGGTTGCGGCAGACCAGGGGTCTGATAAATGTTAGAAACGTAACCGGGTTACGGCAGACCAGGGGTCTGATAAATATGAGAAAACGCATATGGGTCGCGGCAGACCAGGGGTCTGATAAATGTTAGAAACGTAACCGGGTTACGGCAGACCAGGGGTCTGATAAATATAAGAAAAAGCAACCGGGTTGCGGCAGACCAGGGGTCTGATAAATGTTAGAAACGTAACCGGGTCACGGCAGACCAGGGGTCTGATAAATGTTTTATCTTGGAGTGGCGTCCTAATATTTTTCTGACGAAAAAAGTACTATAACCGGGTTATAGAGCTGGGTTTGAGGCCCTGGAGGTAGGATCTCCAAAATTCCATTTTGAAATAAAAGAGAAGGGAAGAAAGAATACAAAGAGATAAATGCACATGGTATGAATATTGGGACCGGAGCAGATCTGAACAAGCGCTGATCTCCTTTTGGGACATCTGCGAAGCAAGACTGTAAAGGCAACCCAAATTACACCATAAAGAAGTAAATAAGGCACCGCTGGGATTTTTGTCCTAAAAAGGATTCTTTGGAGCTGATTTGAAACTGACCGAGGCGAAAGGATACTGACACAAAGGCGGGCACGCAAAAGAAGGTAAGCAGACCTTTTCTTCTGCTCATTGGATTTTACCAAAAATCTTATTGTGTCTAGACTCCAAGTAACTGAGGTTGATAAATTATCTAGAAGTGGGTGATACGAGTAGAATTTTAATACAGTGTTGAGGGTTCAAGTCCCAAAAACGTGAGTAAAAGGTTGTTTTAAGAAAATAGAATCACAGAGAGGAAAGAAAAAGAGCGGAGAAAGTGTGTGTGAGAGAGATCTCAGCGCTGGGTATGTGTGTGTGTGTGTGAGATTTCAACTTTGTGTGAAAGCAGGAAGTTGAGAGGTGAGCTGAACTTTTGGGTTCGTGTTAAAACAGGACTATCATTAGTAAAAACTCGAGTATAAACTATTATATAAGAATATATGAATGGATAAGAGAAATTAAACACTCTAGAATATATAGATAGCGGAACTGATGTTGGGTACGCGTTTCAGTCCGTGCTGAATTTGTGACGGATACGTCTAATTTTGTGCCACATTAAAATCTGGAAAAAGTGGTGTGAATTACGCTGATAAGAATTGAAATTGAGGTGTGGAGTTCTCTATTTACCGAAGGGTATGTTGCTATTTTGTTGAGTAGTTTCGTGGTAGAGTTTAACTGTTTTAAGCGACGTTGGCCGAAAGGGGCTAACGTTAGCACCAGACCGTAGGCTACGGTGAATTGCTGGGATAGCTCGCAGCGAGCGGATTCTGTTCAAGACTCTTGGTTTTTTGATAAATCTCTGAATAAAAATAACTTGATAAGAAGCTAAACATCAGTTTATAAATCCTTTTAACTTTACTAAGCTTCGGCTTGGGGCATTCACTCTTAAGATCAATGGTGAACGAACAAATAGATAGAAAAGAGAAAACAGCTCGGAGGAGCGATTTAAGGTTGGACCTCTTGAAAACAATCAGGAAGCTACCTCATAAAAACGACATTAAATAATTACGCTTGTTTAATTCGGATCTAATATTTTATAGAAACAAATACAAGCTTGGTAAAGGGGGGATTAAGAAATACTATTAAGATAAATACTTGATAACATTTAAATTAGTCTTAATTAAAAAGAAGGCGCGCCAGGGCAGTTTTGCTTGTATAGCACACTTTCAACACAGTGCAATTCAGGGTGCTTTACTTATGATTAGAATACAAATGAGCATTTACAGTGATTAAGACAATAATTCGTGTGACAATTAAAAACAAACAAGTAAAAACAGTTACTCATAAGCGATACTAAATAGGTAAGTTTTAGTTTTAGATTAAAAAATAATTTTAAATTAAAAAGAAGAGAAGCTCGAGAGAATACTTAATACATAAATCTAGATGGTGTCAAAAATGTAGTGGGTTTCTAAATAGGATTAAATTGGCTAACTAAGAATAAAAATACAAGCTGTATTGATAAAGGACAGATTGAAAAGCAAGTAGATTTTTAATTGAAATAAATATAAAATGGTTAAATCACTAAAAAGAACTAAGTGTATTGATAAAAGATTGCGATGGTCAATCTTTATAAATGTTTAATTTACACATGAGATGAAAGAGACATTTATCAAATTGACAAAATAGAGAAAGGCATAGAATTGATAAAGTATAGAATGATAATGATAATGACTCACATATGTTTTAAAAAAAAACATTTTGAAAGTAAAAAAAGGGAGGCTTCAAGGATGAACAGTACGTGTCTAAAGGTGGTTAAGTGGAAAGTGATAAAAGGAAAGAGTAAGTGTAGAAAAGATGGCTAAGTGGAATAACCTCTATATCATAGGTCAAAAAGATCGAGCAGTTATGCCTGAAAGATGAATTTTTACAAGGAGTGAGACAGACGCAACAGAGATTAGACGGGAGGAACCTAAGCAAGAGAAGAGGAAAAGAAAGCAGAAAGCAGAAGGAAGAGCAGAGATAGAATATAAATTAGATGAAAAATGCAGGAAACATTAATTAAAATAAGCAGGGGAAGAATTAGAACAACAGTTTAATTAGACATATAAGGATTAATGAACATCCCTGTTGGAGAGAGCAAACCTATAAATTAGTATATTTTTACCATAACTAATACTGAAGAAATTATTGCTAATATAACTGATTAAAATAAAAGTAAAATAGAGCCCACATAGGCAGTCTGAGTGGAAAAGATATTTGAATTCGGCTTTTGAGGAAGGAGATTAATGAATATGAAAATAAAAAGTTTAAATAAAAGTTGATTTGAATAGGCTGAGAGGATCGACTCTCTGTCTGTCTTTTTCTTCCTCTATATATATTTTTTCTCTCTTTTTCTCTTTCCCATTCCGCCAACAGAGAACCCCTCAGATAACATTATTGAGATGTAATTTATGTTCCTGGGGAGATGTGATGGGAGGGGGTGCGTGGGCTGATGACGGATAGTGCCAGGCGCCCGCCATAACTGCCAAAGAAAGAAAGATCTATACGACCAGCGCAGAAGTTCTTCTGTCTTGTGCTCTGCTCCCAAACCAGGGGGGCACCAGTGACTGAATATTTTCAGGGGTGAAGCAGGGGGCACCGTCAAAAAAGAGCACATTTCCTCATGCTGAACTGAACTTTCAAGGACAATATGTGTGAATCCACTTGGCTGGTGTAATATGGACAAATTCTGCTGAAGAAGTGACGATCAAAGGCTGCTGATTCAATGTCACTGGTGCTGAACTAACCACAAGAGTTTCTGTTTTTCTGATCGAAGGTGGCCCTGGTTGCTTGAACTCTGAAACCCCGTGCCTTCCCCAGAATTATCTCCAGGTAAAACACCACCATTTACCAGGAACAATTTGAAAGTTGGGTGGAAGGTAGAACTGGGCCTATAGCATGGGGTTGCCGGCTGGTGAGTTGAGAAAATTTTTATTTACATAGCAAATTCAACACCTAAGGAATACAAATTCTACCTTATTAATTCACAACTGTAACGGTTACTTAAATGATATCCTTATTTTTACGTTTCATCCACAGGGATGTACTAAATTTAAGATAGGATAAATTGTAATGGAACAGCTAAATCAAAAGTAAGTCAGAATTGTATTTGATTTCTAGCAGAAGGAATGAATCAAAGTGCTTCACGGATAAAGGTAATTAAAAAGCTGAAATGGATAATAGAATAATTGATAACATTTAAAAGAGACATAGTAAAACAGACATATAAGTATGTCTTAAACTTGATAAATAAAATAAGTAAATAAAAGAATCAATTTAGTTGAACAAGCAAATGGATAGTAATCAGTTAAACTGTAGACAAAAAGTAAACTCTTGAGCCTGCTCTTGCTTTTAAATCCATCAATGAGGGAGGTTTTTAATACAGTTACCAACATTCTAGGCTAATTCTTTTTCAGATTATGACTCTTTTTAACTTAATGACCCACCAGATATAAAGCAAAATCTTTTAATCAAAAATAAATGTAATTTAAATAGGGGATGACTATGACAGGCAAACCAAGTCTGTGTAGCAGATTGGTTCAGGGCAATACACAATTTAGGACTTAATTTTTTGCAAATTAATAATGTATGGTTGCAGGATTTAAACATATTTGGGATTCAACGGGATTATGCAAAATAATAAGTAGGTTTAACAATTTTTAATAAATTGCAGTTCGAATTAAATTTTAGGAGGCCAGGTTTGGGGACAATCTTTACCTACTGTCAGTACTGTGATGGGAACTTTTTTAAGGTCTGTCTGGCTTAAATGGATAGGTGATGATTGATTAAATACGTGATGACTTCGGTCAGGGTTGCAGATTTCTTTTGGTATTCACTTGTACGTCTGCATCTTAATCTAAGATCAAAATTGGCTAACATGACTGCGCAGTTGGGACTTATCGGCGAAAGGCTCTCGAAATTGTTTTGATGATCATCAAGAGTGATTACAAGACCGGATCAAAAACTGTCATTTTTAGATGTTTACAAGTTTATGTCCCCAGGATTCAACAACAGGTGTCATTTTTAGGGAGAATGGTGTTCCAAAAGGGGGTCTCTCTCTCCCCTGAACATAGATCTCCTATTTTACATCATCCACTACCACACACAGTGAAAGAAATGTTGTCTTTCCTGGGCCTAACGGGATACAGCAGAAACTTTGTGGCAGACTATGTAGGACTTACACAACCATTAAGGGAACTGGTAAGGGAATTGAGGATGAGAAATCTGTCTGCACCACTGAAATGGACTCAAGAAGCAGAAGAGGCTTTCATTACGCTCAAACAACGTCTGTCCACAGGAACTGAACTGGCCACCCCTAATTACAGTCTGCCGTTTCATCTGGATGTTTCTGGAACAAAGGAAAGGATGAATGGCATTTTGTTCCAGAAAAAAAGGGGGAAATAGAGTAGTGTTAATGTATGCTACTGTAATGCTAGACTATATGGAAAAAGACACCCACAGTGCACACAACATGCAGCTGGATTGGCAAAATTGCTGCAGAAAACAGCACACATTGTCATGGGATACCCTCTTAAAGTATTGACTACACACAGTGTGGTAGCATAGGAGCAGTACATGTAGAACTAAAGCAATGGATGAGAGCAGGGTTTGTGACGGCAGGAAACAAACCCATCAAACATATGAAAGAAATGCAGGAATTGGCTGCAGCCCTGCTGTTACCGGAAGAAGTTGCAGTAATAAAGTGCAAAGGCCACAGCCAGGGGTCAGATTTTGTGTCCTTGGGAAACCAAGCTGCAGACGCCGCAGCTAAGCGAGAAGCAGGGTATCAAATCAAACACATCATGGTAAGTACAACACTCCCTAAAAAACCAGAAGAGGAGATGAGAACAAACATTTGCGGGAAGTTGAAAAAGCCTTGGGTTTGAAACACAAATTTGGGACAGTCTATCATCCTCAGTCTCAGGGAAAGGTGGAGAGAATGAATCAATCTCTAAAAGACAAATTGGCAAAATCTGTGCACAGACCAAATTGAATTGGGTAGATGCACTCCCATTGGCATTAATGTCCATCAGGATTCAGTGAATAACTCCACAGGGTTTACTCCACATGAACTGCAAACGGGTAGACCATTTCCTGGGCCCAGTACTAAACTACCTTTGTCTGGAGATGATAATGAGAAACTGTGCAAAAGAGTGTATTTTAACCTATTGCAAAGTGTGGTATCTCAGTTTTCCAAACAGGTCCAGGACCAAAGAGACGAAACGGAGGTCACCAGCTCACCAGAAGTCGAGTGGGCGTTGCTAAAGGTCACTAAGAGAAAGTGGTCAGAACCCAGGTGGACAGGCTCGTATCAGGTTACAGAGAGGACGTATCACGCCGTCCGCCTAAAGGGGAAAGGAGACACCTGGTATCACTGGAGCCAGTGCGCCCCCACGGAGGGACCTCAGAGATCCCTCTCTGAGACAAAGAAAGATCTCCAGCTAGGTGAGGAGGCCAAATAGTGGGGCAGAATAATCCCCGGCCAAATCACAGGGTTCAGGGCAGTCTACCCCTGAATCCACAAAGGTGAAGAGGACTAGGACTACAAGTAGACGACCAGAAGGAGGAACAGAAGGCCAGCCAACGGCTACAAAGACAAAGAGCGAAACCACACTTCCCAGCTGCCAGGAGCCAGAGAGGGGGAAAGGAAGTGCCAGGTTAAGAAGAGCAAATCTTTTGTTGTAACTATTATCATTTATCATTTTACTGTTTTCACCTCTGCAGACTAAATAATCACTTGTATATCTAATCAACTTTGAAGCAAAAAATGACAACCGCTTGGCTCCACGTGCTTATCGTTTTTTGGTGTATAATCATGGCTGTATTTTTATGGGGACTCCTGAGGGCAGTGGGACTGGCCTAAACAGCTGAAAGAGGGATCAACTTACAGTAGCATAGAATAATTATTACCTGTTACAGGGCCAGAAAAAACAAAACACACATGATGATTGCTCTCTTAGGAGAAGAACCTGTGGAAGAAAATGAAGAGGATGAGTTTGAAGTACTTTAAAAAAAATTTTTGAGGTGTGCTTTTCTAACATGATTATGATTTTTGATATGTTTATTTACTTTCTAGCTACTATCGGTATGCACTGCTTTGACTTATGTTGAACTCTTAAGAGAGTTCAAAAGGGGGATTAATGAGGATTTTTAATGTGATTAAATGTTTTATGCTTGCTGAAAGTAACCAAGGCCTAAGAGGAAGTAGTATCTGATATGAGATGTGCTGTACCATGCTGTACCATATATGGAGTTGTTTTTCAGAGCAGAAGCTGCAGAACCAGGCACCACCAGGCACCACCAGGTTCCCTGTTATCTCGCAAGATGTAACTGAAATGTGGGTGTGGGGAAATAACCAGCAAATGTATTGGTGTGTATGTGCTGTGAGCCACTCCCTGTTGAATGAATAAAACGAGCCGGTCTGCAGCGGAGCTTCAGAATGCTTTGGACCCAGCCTGCTGGGGACAGGTATTCTCCACTTTCTGCAGAGGTGAAACTCAGCCTGATTTTTCTCCACTGAAGATGTTCTACTCTAATTACTCCTGAACTTGGGGGGTGGTTTATTGACCACGACAATATATATATATATATATATATATATATATATAAACAAATGATGCAGTTTGGTAAACTAACTGAATTGAAAAAATGAATCCGTAAAAAATATTAAAATTAAGTCTAAAAGTGAGCAAAACTGACCAAAATCTACTTCTTGACTCACCACAGGAAGCAACACTTGACCTGCTATGTCCTTCTTGCCAATGGGTCCAAAAAATAACTTTAATGTCCTTTAAAAAAACGTTTCTCTGTCGTCTTACTTGCCATTAGGGACAGTTTATACCTTTTGATGTTGTTTTTTAACATAAACAAAATTTGTAATAGTTTTTTTTTATATAAAATTAGTTGCTCTAACCAATCAGAGCTCAGACCTGGCAAAAGAAATTAAGACAGAGACACGACGTGCTTCAGCTGTGCGCAGTCAGAGAGTTTAAAGATGAATCAGATTAGAATAATTAAATGGATAAAGTAAAAACTGAAAAATAATAAATAATAATAATGAAAAAAAACATCCTTCTGCAGAAAGTGAAATAGAGCCATATTTTGCTTCCAGGGAGCTGAAAGAATAGCTTTCTGGTCTGGTTTTGATTGGGAAAATAGAAGGTCTGGTTGTTTGACCTATTTGGACAGTGGGTCGGCAGTGTTCGTCTACAGCTGGACTTGTTGCAGACCCATGGGGCGGAACTAATGTGGGTTTCGCGTTTCAGTCTCTGCATAGTTTGCCATGGACATATATCTGGTTCAGCGTCGCGTTTGGTGAGCTTAGCATTATACAAGTGCGCAATACATGGCCTGAACACGCTAGAACATAACAATAATATGTGTGCAGTTGAGTGTTTAGTGGTTTGTCGGCTGCATTTTGCTGTGATTTGTTGGCATGCTGAGTCTTTTTTTTTAGCATTGGTTGCTGTTAGCGCTAATGCTAAGAAGCTACAGAAATACTGTACTGTAGCTCCAATGGAGAGCCAGTTGAGTTTGTGTCTGGACCGCCTCTAGACACTTTTGTGCCCAGGTTTGAAGTGCACGTTGTTCAAAGACTGGCAATGATGAGCCTGTCAAGACTAGCAGTGAATAGACCTGCTATTGTCTGCTGTCTTTGTGAATAGAGGCGTTGAGTTTCTCCCAGAATGGCTGAGTATTCCTCTGACTTAACGAATAGCACAGATAAAGTTCCGGTTTTGATACTGAAGTTGGGAGCTGAATAACGGCTGAGTGACCGTTTCGATAAGTTTCCGCCTTTTGATGCTGAAACTGACATTTACACTGACATTCGGTGTTCACAGACAATTTGTGCTGCGTGGGGAACACTTATTAATAAGCGATCTGTTGTTGCATCACGTTTAGAAGCTTAAAGGTACACCCATGCACATATGATGATTTGAAGCGCTGTGTTGTTGCAACAACACTTGTATGTCATTTCAGCAATGAGGAGCTAAGGAAACAGATTTTTGTGCTGAGCTGATCAGCACAGATTACATGTGTTGAGGTGTCTGCTGGAGGATCTATGCTGCCTTCATGGGTAAGGTGGAGATTGGATCCATATTTTATCACCATATTTGACTAAATATTTGTTAGAGAACAGAAGACACTGTGATCTGACTGGGCTCTGGATTGATGAATCTGGTGTTTGCCTTTCAGTTGTGGGGTTAATGAGCAAAGCTGACCAGTTTGAATAATAGATCCACTGATCCTTTGGAGTAGTGGAAGAAGATGTTTGATGAAGTACATCGGCTCATATGTTTCACCATTTGTCCTGACACAGGAAAATGAAAATTCCCTGCATTAACCTGCTTGCTAGCAATATTCTGTTGTATTGCAATATTTTAATAACTGCAGTTAATTTTGCCAAATTGAGTTTAACATACTGAATGGTTTGTGTTCTTGTTAACCAACATGTTAAAGTTTGCTTATATGCTGTTACTGTGATTTAAGCTAACTTTAGTGTTTTAGCTAGCGTTTTCCTTTTAGCTCATTTAAGCTAACAAATTCTTTGTAGGTGTATTTTAACATACTGAATTGGTTGATTCATTGTTATCCAACCTGTTAGTATTTTCCAACATGGTACCAATAGCATTTTTCTATGGAAATAAATCTGTGCCATCGGATTTTGAATTCGAATTTTTAGCACCGAATTTTTTTTACATCCAATTTTAAACACAGATTTATTTTTTTTGCTTCTAAATCAGACTTTGAATTCTGAAAGCCATCAAATTTCTAGCACTGAATTTTTTTGCTTATGACATTTCTTTTACATTTCTCAAAAAATTCCGTCTCAAAAAATTCAATGTAAAAAAAATTCAATGTAAAAAAAAATTCAACATCTCAAAAAATTCAATGTAAAGAAATTCAATGTATAAAAATATTCAGTGTAAAAATATTCAGAGTAAACATCTGGGATAACAAAGGAGCAGCAATCAATCCCCGTATCAGATCATCTAACGTCCAGCTAATCAAGTTACACTCCATTGGTCATGTGATGCCGAAACAGGAAGGTGGTGAAGTTCAAGTAAACTCCGGTCGCAAGTATCTTAATCATCAGTAAGTATCTGCAGTTACTGCCTTCCTCGCCTCTGATTGGATAGAACTTTTCTCGCAAGATTGGCTATTTCTTTTAGGGACTAGTCCCACCTTTTCTTGCCTCTGATTGGCTACAAGAATTGGCGGCCATCCCAGATTTATTGCTGTTTTGTATTCTAGCAGCCACGTGATTCCTGAGCTGATAGTTGTACAACCTGCAGCTGTTGCACATCACAAGACACCCCTGGGGGGAGGAAAGTCTCTCATCCCATATGAGAGCACAAACTTATAAGGGTGCTATATAGACTTGTTTTGGTTCTGTTGGTGGAAGGACTAATAATTCAAAAACAACCCCCTAACAAAATGCTGTGACGGTTTGTAGTCGCTGGAGAGACTTTCTAGCCAATCAGAGGCAAGAAAAGGCGGGACTAGCCCCTAAAAGAAATAGCCAATCATGCGAGAAAATTTCTATCCAATCAGAGGCGAGGAAGGAACTGCTGAAACTTACTGATGATTGAGATACATGTGACCAGAGCTTACTTGAACTTCACCACCTTCCTGTTTTGGTGTCACATGACCAATGGTGCATAACCTGATTGGCTTGACGGTGGATGATTTGATACAGGGATCGATTGCTTCCCTTGACTCTGAATATTGTTACACTGAATTTTTTTAGACATCCAATTTTTTTACATTTAATTTTTTTAACACTGAATTTTTTGAGATGTCTCATTTTTTAACATTGAATTTTTTTAGACATCAAATCTTTTTACATTGAATTTTTTTAGACATTGAATTTTTTAACATTGAAGTTTTTGATGTTGATTTTTTTTGCACCGAATTTTTTCAGACATCGAATCTTTTTACATTGAATTTTTTACTTTCAATTTTTTGAGATGTTGGATTTTTTGACACTGACATTTTTTAGACATTGAATATTTTTACATTTAATTTTTTATATTGAAACATTGAAAAAATGTCATAAGCAAACAAAATCAGTCAAAGAAATTTGATGTCTTTTAAAATTCAAAGTCTGATTTAGATGATGCAAAAACACTTAGTGTTAAAAATTGGATTTAAAAAAAAACTGCCGCTAAAAATTCAAATTCAAAATCCAATGACACAGATTGACTTCCATAGTCACCCATCAGTCATCATTGACTATAGACCTGTTGCCCTGACATCTCACATCATGAAGGTCCTGGAGAGACTCCTGTTGCCCCACCTGAGTAAGCAAACTAGCAGTGGCGGCTGGTGGAATTTTCTCCAGGGGGGGCTATGATGATGGCTAGATATTAGGGTTGTGAAACGATAATTTTTTAAACCTAATTAATTAAGGGATAGCTCTGAATTAATCCCGACTAATTAACATTCCTAAATATGACTAAAAAACTAAAATTTTTAGAGTAAAGGACAAATCCAATTGTCACAGCTCTTTTTGATAGAGATTAGTAGAATTTTGTTTTTAACTGCACAATCATATTCACACATTGACTACATACATTTGTTGGGGATGTTAAATAAAAATATGATATTTGGCTATTTATAGTCAAAGACTGCTTATGGCAGTCAAAAAAGTTAATAATTTATAGAAAATTATTATTATTCGGGGCACCACCTGGTTCTACCAGGAACTATTCTAATAGCCAAATTTCTATATCAGTCTCATAATTCTGAAGGAATGAATTGTTAACGTGTATTGGTCATAAACCTTGCAATATATGTGTGTGTTGAACAAGAAATGACAACTGTTACTTCCAAAGAACGAGATTTATTTACACGAAGGGAAGAATGACATTTAAACACTCAAACTAGTAATAATAGAAACACTACTGATTAAAAGAAATGGGTTAAAATAAAAGACGTAAAAAGATTAATATGTAATAAGAGGAACCATGAATTCTGTTGTGATTCTACATGAAGATCTGACCCAGGACTCGATTTGCAGATGCTGGAGGGAAAATATGAATTAGTTTCACTAATTACAAGAAAAATCAAAACATCCTTTGGATAAAAAGATGTTTGTTAAAAATTATCGGGATCAGAGTAATTAACCTTTGGGAAATTACTTCTATTCATGAACTGGTCAACGAAGTAAACAGTTTAGTTCCAGTATTTGATTAAAAAAACAACTTCAAACACGGTTAATAAGATCAGTTTATGTTCTTAAACAATCTATTTAAACCGAATTCTGTTTGAACAGTTATTAGCAACCTTTGTTATGAAGTGGACGAACACGTGAGCATCCTCTTCATGGGACTATGCACACAAGTTAATGCCAGCTAGTGATTTTGAATATGTTAGCTTGAAATTATAAGTTTAGCCTGTAGGTAGGGGGAGCCCTTGCTGCTCCGCTTAAGGCAAATTATGAAACTGGCAACATTTTCCCCATTCAGATGGACATTAGATGCGCACAGTAAAACAATCTAAAAAAATCTATTTGTTGAAAATACATTTGGCACATTGTATGCTGGTGCACAACCAGTATCTTTTTTCTGTCTGTTTCAGATGGCAAATAAAAATATTTTGATTGTATTGCTACAGTTTCTGATCCACCACTTAGGAGATATTATTCATTTTTTTTACCACATTAAAGGTTGGTTTTTATTTAGTTTTTCATGTTTCTCTACTATGATTTTGTCTTCAGCAGTGATGTTTGTAGTTGTTGTTTTTTTGTTGTTGTTTTGTTTTCTGCATTTGTTTAATAAAGGGAGTAGTAAATTGTCCATTAGGGAGTAGTCGTACTCTGCTCTGTAAAGACATAACATTGGTCCTGCAATGTGGTTGTGGTGTTAATTTACAAGAGGGCTACTGTAAAGAAGTAAATTAATATTTCTCTTCTAAAAAATGACACTCAGAAGAACAATTTGAGTATCCTTTCCTTTGCTCTTTATTTCCTAATCCCAATATACAACTTGATAAAGGTCACAAATCATCTTCATATTTTTTTAATATTTGAATGCTTTTTGCCAAAATAATGGTTGAGTATGACAGAGGGATTACACAAAATAAAAGTTAAACAGAAAGAAAAATTGTGTGATCATTAATTTTAATATATCAGATATAATCAAAAAAATAAAATGTAGTATTTTTAATATTCACTAAATGCAATATGTTTTTTTTTCAGAAAAAAATCTTATAAAAATAAACTCCTGAAGTAAAAATAATACTTGTAGAAGCAGAATGAGCTGCAGCAAATAATCCAGCTGAGAACTGAACTGTTGACTTCCTGCTGAGGACGTTTCCAAGATCACCTCTCCACCAGCAGGACTTCACCTCCAGAGTCCCTCAGGTTCCTCCTTCATGGAGCTTCATCAGATCAACCATCATTAACAGGACAGATGATCAGAGGAGAACTGTTGCTACCTCCATTATTAAGAAAAGGACTGAAGAATGGGTAGATCTTCTCTGTGAATTGGCAGTCAGTAAAGGAGCAGATCAGAGCTGCAGCATCTACATTATAAAATGAGACAAGGCGCTCCCCGTAATCCACAAACACCCCCACCTTCTCAGGACCAGGATGCAGAGGGTAGCGGACTAATATATTATCACCTGTTGAGTAGTTTCCATTCCTCAACATAAAAGTCCAGAAACCATTCTCTGTACTCAGAGAAACATCATCCTGTCTCTCAATAGATTCTCTGACCACTCCTAGATCCCAGTCAGTTTTTCCTTTAACCTGAACCTCAAAGTAAAATCTGCCTGAAGAGAAACTCTGCTCTGCTAAAACATTAGTATACACAGTAAATCTCTCTGGATTCTCTGGAAGGTTCTGCCAAACATTTCCATGTTTCACTTGTTTTTTATCATCAGACAGGATGAGTTTAGGATGAGCTGTTTTAGGATCCAGAGTCAGATCCACTTCATACTGCTGGACCTTCTTCATCTCCAACTGCTTCTTCATATCTTCCCACAGAGTCTCTTTTAGCTGAGCCACAGCTCTCACCACAGTACCCTCATATGATGGTGGATGAACTCGGTCCTCTACCCAGTTCTTGTTGGGTGGACCATCAGGGATGGAGGCGCTTCGGTGGAAGTCCGACTTGGAGCTCCTCGTCTTTAGATCAGAGATCTCCTGTTCCAGATCTTTGATGAACTCTTCAACCTCATTTTCTGTACTTTTATGTTTGTCTTCGATCTCCTTGATGAGCTCCTTCAGGCGTCTCTCAGCAGACTCCTTCAGAGCCGTGAAGATCTGAACACCTTCTGCTTTCTCTCTGTCTGCAGCATCTTTACTGATCTTCAACAACGCTTTCATCTCCTGGATCTTGTTTTCTCTAATCTTGATAATCTGATTAACATCGTTTGTCTTCCTTTGTTTTGCCTCATTTCTCGAAGACTTCTTCCAAGCATTCCTGGCATCATCTAAACTCTTAGAGTGGGCGAATTTCTGCCGCAGGTCATTTCTTTGAATTTTCTCCAAAATATTGGTGGTTACCTCCAGGCATAGTTGCTTGGTGTAGGTCTGCAACATCAAATCAACTATTTTAAAGCTTGGTGCTTTTTCCAGCTGTTTCCTTTTGATTTTTAGTTTTCCAGAAAGTCTGTCATCATACTGCAGAAAAAACTTGAATTTTTCAAACTCTTCCTTGTTTAATTCATCCAATGCCTCCAAAACATCCTCCGCCTTCAATTCAGGTTCTAGTAAAATCAGAAGACAGTGAAACATAATTTGTTAATTATTAAAGAAAATAATACCAAGTTTTACAGAGTAAACAACACTTGAGGAACCAGTTCTTTTTATTTTTTAATGTAAGGTTTTAGTAATTTACCTGGTATTGTAAATGATTTATTTAAAATATGCTGCCAGTGTGGAAGGTTTGAGGACTAGATGTCCATCCAATTCCATCCGATTTTTTTACCGTGGGAACCATTGAGCAATGTAAAGGTTCGGTGTCACACCATTTACGCACACATTGCTGTGTTGATAAACAAATACTTCTTCTATTATTCTGAAAAATTCCTTTCAGAAATATGTTATTGATCCCGGAGGTAAAATAAGTGTTTTTGTTGCCCAAAGTTTTTATTTATTAAAGGATGGGGACAGTAAGAATCTCCTATAGCAGTGTGTGTTGCAGTAAAACTGAAGAAGCTTCTGACTGAAGGCACTCTGTTACTGTAGGCTTCTCAGGGTTGTCCAAAATTAATAAGAAACAGTCACGTTTACATAAATAAATGTTAAGTAGCTAGTTTGCCTTAGCAGCTGCCTAAAAGATGAATTGGTTTTAAGGTTTACGTGTAAACTTCATGGATCTCTCCTATATTTCCTTTAAAAGAAAAACAATGGCATCCGTTTTTGTCCTTTATTTACACCAAAAATGTTACTTTTTTCAGTCATGTTTATAAATATTAATTAATTGTGATTCATTAGAATATTTTTTGTATTTCTTTGACAGCCCCAATTTAAATGTCTGAACACTGAGAACATGTGAAACAAATAAAATGTATGTTGTGGTGCAAAGACTTAGTCAATAAAGCGCATTACAAAGCAGATGTTTCTGTTCTTTTCATTTAAATGTATACAGAAGCCTGCAGGAGGACAAAATAATTCAAATCATTATTTCCTGCCTTCTTTCAGGAATTTATCCTGTCGGTTATTTCTGTTATACGGTTCTTCTCTTTGCCATTATATTCATGCCTTACTTCATTCTATTTTGGGTATTTCTTTATTAGTTTTACCACCGTCCATTAAATGTTATCTTAAAATATTTTGGTGTATTTGTATTTTTGCTTTTTAGTTCCCTGTTGTGGTCTTATATATGAAAGATTCTACTAAATTGCCTTCAAATCTTGTGACATTTATTTTGGTTGTTCCCCGTGTAAGGAGCATTATGGGCAAACAAGCTTTTAGTTATTCTGTCTTCTCTGCCTGGAATATTTTACAATCTGAGTTGAAATTGTCACATTTTGCCCTCAAGCATTAAACAGATTTGATTCCCCAGAAACCCATTTTTGAAGGTGAAAGACACTGACAAAGCTTCTCAGTACCTTCTTCGTTTTCTGGAGTTTCCTTCTCCATGTCTCCTGGAAGTAGGTGAAGTTGTAGCAGAAACGGTTGATCTTTGAAGAAGGAAGAAAAAAATCTAATATCAGTGTATTGCATATTAAAAATTCTAGATGCCTGGAAGCAACTTGAGCTACATCTTGATTATTGAACATGGATAGTAATAGTTGCAATATTATAAAAGGAAAATGTCCCTTATAGAAAAATGTAACATTGAAGAATAAAATAGTTTGTAAGAGAGGGAAAGCTGAAGGGCAACAGTAAACCTTATTAAACACAGATAATTTGTCAAATATACTACAAAATGAATATGTAAAAGGTTATTAACAAATTATTTTAGCAGCAAATATTTTTTACATGTTTTCACCCTCCAGCAAGATAAAGCTTCCTGTTTCAAGGTCTGCAGTATAATAAAGTTTACTTTCAACTCCAGTTAGTATTCGTAGAAAAAACCCAATTGTTCTGCACACGATCTAGTCATAACTTCCTGTCGTGGTTAGTCCTGTTCTACTGCTGCTGGCAGAAACTCAGCGAATGTCATGAGCTGTACTCACCAGTATTTGAGGTTTGTTCGGACTGCAGCTCTGCTGACACTGACAAGCTTTCACTTTAGTGACTCTATTTACGCCTCCCTGACCACTGTTGCCCCACCTCTAACTTCAGGTATGTTTCCAGGTTTGTTTCCTCCTTCATGTTCCTTTATAGGTACAGTCATAACGTTAAAAAGTTAAGAAGAGTGCTATGTCACGCTGAGAATAAGCTTAAGAAAGAAATTTAGAATATAAGATATTTGCACTTCTTACAACTTTAAGTATCATTATTAGTTATTTACTGAAAACAACTTAAATCTTTTTATTTTAGCTCAATCTCAGTTTAAAAAACTGGTAAGTTTTTCCATCTGGTTTATTTGTATTTGTGTATCTGTTTGCAAGATCCTCTGTGCTAAATGACGCTTCACCCATGAACATTTATGCTCGACCTTTTCATCAATATAAAAAAAAAACATGTAAGATTCTTTGAAAAAATCTTTTCCTTCGTCTGGTTTGTTTATTTTTAGAGTAAAGTATAAAAATGATCATTAGTTGTTGTTCAAGGATGACCTAATTATTAATAATTTTGTTCCTTTTAAAAATGAATAAAGTAAATAATGATATTTTGAGGATGAACAACAAGTAATGCTCTTCTCCCAATGGGTATGTTTTTTTTTACTTTCAGAAAATCATTGCTGAACATTTCTGAGCCTTTAATTGTTTTAATTTAAGCACAGAAACCAGATGTGATTACAGACAAGCGATCCATCCAATCCAAATTATTATAGAACGATATCCAAGGTATCCGCTTTAGTCAAGGTTATGGAGGTTTCTTTAAAGATGTTTTTGAAAAACTAATATATATAGTCTATATTCATTTTAGTTTGATTGAAAAAGTAAAAATATCAAATAAACACCACAAATCTAAAAAAGTATATAATTCTCTGTTGATTCTAGAGAGATTTGGTTTGTCAGATTAAAAGTAGTATTTGAAAAAAGAAGGTTTTAATAACACTTTTTATTAATAATCATACTATTAATGAATTAATATAGATTTAACTTTATCAAATGTGTGTAGACCTACAGCAATGGTCTATATAAAAAGTGTACTTAATAACTACTTAGCAGTTGTTACTTTAAAAATCTTATTTTAATCTATCATACTAGGCTCACTGGATTGATTATGATAATGTGAGGCATGCATCAGCAGAAACATTTGAATTTTCATTGGTTGCCAGATAATTCTACATAACTGTGTGTTGATTGAGGTAAGATTAACTTTGTTGTCCTCAGAGACGCAGCCAGTTGATATCAAGAGCAAATAAACCTCTGATACAATTAACATGAATAAAAAAAATAAAAAATCAGGAACAAGAAGGATTGACAGACATGATGAATTTGTTAGCATTAATACCAGGAAAATAATACCTGGAAAAAGTCCCTGTATGTGTTTTGACGTTTTAAACGAGGATGTTTAAGTACATTACATAGTTATTTGGTCTCACATTCTTGGGGATTGTCACTTTATCAACACCAGGGTCAGTACAGTAATTTTAACAAAAATACTTTGAATGGTAGCATAACAACCAAATTATGTTTTTATACTACCGATATTAACAGCATGTTTAAGGTAATAATGAGGTGGGTATCTAGATACATTTACTTGAGTAGTTTAAAAAAAAACTTTTATGAGTAGTTTTACCGCACCACACTTTTTTCATTTTACTTGAGTAAAAATTATATGAAATATCTCTCCATCATGAATAAAAATTATGGATCCTCCACCTCCATCCATCATCCATCTTCTTCCGCTTATCCGGGGTCGGGTTGTGGGAGCAATAGTTTAGGCAGAGAAACCCAGACTTCCCTCTCTCAGATCCTCGGGAGGTGTTCCCAGACCAGCAGGGAGACATAATCCCTCCATAGAGTCCTGGGTCTTCCTCTGGTCCTCCTCCTGGTGGGACGTACCTGGAACACCTCACCAGGGAGGCGTCCATCCTGACCAGATGCCCGAGTCACCTCATCTGTCTCCTCTCGATGTGGAGGAGCAGCGGCTCTACTCTGAGCCCCCTCTGGATGACCGAGCTCCTCACCCTATCTCTAAGGGAGAGCCCAGCCACCCTATGAAGGAAACTCATTTCAGCCACCTGTATCCTCCGCCTACTCCAAGTAATTTAATTGAATCAAAAGAAAAGTGTTATCCAAAAATGGACCAAATAAATACAAAACTACAGTTTATGATAAAGTGAGACCTCTTGTTTTTACCAGGCTCATTCACCGTAAACCCCAATATTGAGATGACTTATTTACACTGAGTAGCTGACACTCAATAGTTTGAAAAGATCAAATGTGTTGAGCTGGTGCAACATATTATTGTTTTGAGTATCTGTAACTCAAATGTTGGTAATGACCTAATGATCATATTGGGAGTGACCTAACTATCAGATTTCCCATGGTGCTTAGGAGCATGTTTTTGACACCATGAGTGACTTTGAGGTACCCAGTGTGTTCCACTTGTTTGCAAATAGAATCCAGTTATTTTGGAAGAATAAGGTTTTGTGACTCGGATTATTTAAATTGTAACAGCTTCATATGAAAATAACTACACATAGCTGAGATAGCACTTTTTTTTGTCTGTTACTTTGACCGGCAGGGTCAAAAAATTCTGGTCTCAATCTATTTGTATCTGTCACCTTTTTATAATTTGGGGCTGGGGTTGCCCATCTCCATCAATTGTCTGATGAGTTACTACCCATTCAATAGTTTCTAAGTAGTATTCAATCAAAATAGGCTGACCAGAGAACTACACATGAAAGTTAAAGGAAACACTTGTGCTATTATTAGAATACCTGATGTGGTTCCTTCAGGGCATTGAAAGAAAGTGCTCACTTTTTTTTTTTTTTTTCGTAATCTAATAGTTGGATTTTTGCAGAAGTTATTGACATGAGGTTTTGCATTTTGTTCCATGGACAGAATAGATCACCCCCATGGGTAATCATAGCTGTTGATCTGCAAATAGAGTCTCTGCTTCGCTGCACTGGAAACTGGAGACTGCAAATTACGTTATTCACTACAGAAAAAAAGTTTAACATGAGGAAGCATTTCTCCCATTGTAGCGACCATAAGTGGGAGACTCTCAGAAGGAGTCGCTTTCTGACCCGTAAACTACAGGAGGAGAGCCTGTGGTTAAAGCTGCAGCAGGCGACGCACAGCTGTGGCGCACATCGGGGTCTAAATGTTAAATCTAAATGTTAAATCTAAATCTAAATGTTAGGAACATTTAACATTTAGATTTCGATTTAACATTTAGATTTAACATAAAAATTTAGATTTAACATTTAGATTTAACATTTAGATTTAACATTTAGATTTAGATTTAACATTTAGATTTAACATTTAGATTTAACATAAAAATTTAGATTTAACATTTAGATTTAACATTTAGATTTAACATTTAGATTTAGATTTAACATTTAGATTTAACATTTAGATTTAGATTTAACATTTAGATTTAACATTTAGATTTAGATTTAACATTTAGATTTAGATTTAACATGTTACATTTCGAAATAATATTTTGAATTTAGATTTTTAAAATGTAAATATGCTGGTAAATGTTGAATTTTAGAAACATTTTCTTCCTAAATGTATGAAAGTGTGTTAAATGTGGAAAAATGAAGCTAAATGTTAAAAAAAAAGTGCATTTCTACTAAATAACGAACATTTTACACTTGGCGCCCCATAAATATCAATCATTAAACTCTGTTCAACAAACAAAAAAAGTTAGCATGGCTGATAGTTTTGGAATGTTTACCAACCAAGGGTCTCATTTATAAACGTTGCGTACGCACAAAACGGGGCCTGAAACTGGCAAAAGTCGTGATTTATAAAAAACAGACTTGTGCGCACCTGTACGCCAACTCTGACCCGTGCGTACGGACATTTTGGAGACGGGGGAATCAATGACGCAGTTGGTGAGGTGGTGAACTGCAGCCAGGCTGCATATTACTCCTCTCACACATATCATTTCATCTCACACCAAACATTAATGATGGATTCATGTTATTATAAACATCCAAACCAGCAATGATATCTATATTGTAGCTTTGCAGTGAGCTATAGCTCGTCTAAAAACATTTTTCAATATTAAAATAGATACATAAAATTTATCTCAAAACCTTCATCTCAGATAAAAGGGCCGGGACTGTGTGCCGATTAATAAATGGAATCATCTGCCGTCCCTGAGCGCAATAATGTCTGCAGTCTTAGACGGGATCATTAAGATGAGCAGGTGATACATCACGTTTCCATATACTGTGGGGGAGCAGGGTTAAATTAAAATGCAATTTACAGCAATGTCCGGTTTCACAAACATAATCAGCGCAATAAACTGCACCCATATTACTATAAGGGCCCCGTCTGAGGAAATTCCCCTCCCTCCTGGCCTACCACCTCCCCAGCATGTGAACCCCGACCCACAGCCGCCTCCTCCTCCACAGGAAGCCTTCAGCCAGGGAGCAAGGATCAACCAGGATGTAAAAATGTTTTATTGTATCATTTAATGTACCAATGGCTGTCACTAGACGCTGGGCAACCTCATCTTCCTCAGCCTCCTCATCCTCGCCATCTAACAGTTGAATACACGGCATATTAGTGTCTCCTTAAAATATGCTCATATTTAGTGTCAGCTCAGGTTTACACGGACCCCCTCCAGTAGCAGACCCACTCTGGTGGTGGGAGGCACGTTTTTTTTTTTTCTTGACTTTGAGGTCCGACCACTTTTTTTATTTCGGGTACCATCCTGTCAGTTTCACTGACAGTCTGCACTGCAGACGCCACATGCTGCCACTCACAGTTCTTCCTTTTATTTGTGACACCGCTGCTGTGTCCACCCAATAAAATGTCTCTTCTAGCCTCAACTTCACCCACTAGAACTTCAATCAACATCTCCGTAAAGTTTCTCTTCTTGTTTTTCTTTTGTTGTTACCATATTTCCCCGTTTCCTCATATGCATCAATATTCATGTCCTGCTTTGCATTGACCTTTTTATAGCCAGATGTGGGCGTGTTTAGGGCGGGATATGAGCCAAATTCACGCGCGCAAACTTCCAGGAAGACCGTGATTTATAAAGGGAAATTGCTCACACCTTTGCGTAGGCATGGGTTTATAAATCAGAAATCTTTTTGGCCTACGCAAACTTTTTGTTTTGGTCGTACTACGCAATATTTTATAAATGAGACCCCAGGACCTTTTGAATGTGATGATAAACATCAGCTGGTCCATTCTCATGAAGGAACTGGTTCTCTTCCTCTCCAGGTGGTTTCCCTGTGGCTCCTCTGACCACTGCTTTACCTGTTACTGTTGGAATGTTGGGATGATTGGATCGAAATGATTTTTGTTGTAAAGTTCCTTGATATTTAAACTGCTGGGAATTGGTGGTATACAAAAAAACTGAATTGAATTGAATGAATCAGAGCTAAACTGAAACATTATTGTTTAAATGAATACAGCAAAGAAAGGAAACAAGCAATTAAAATGTGAATGTTTTATTTCTGTCACTTTGTCAGGTATTAAAAATAAAACAAAAAAACAGATGAACTAAAACTGTGCTGCCCTCTAGTGGTTTGCATAAGATTTCACAGCCTGAGATTTTCTGACCCCCATATTTGAGGAGCTTCTTTTTATATTATGACATGAATTTCATAAACCACTATTCTTTCGAATACTTTGATAATATTTAAATAATAAAGGGGGGGGGCTTAATATCTGTGGAGAAAGCGCAGGTTTGAATCCTGCTGCAGACATTCCGACTGGGAAAGTTTCTAGACCAGAACCACTGCTGACCCAAAAGAACACAAAGACTCGTCTCATATTCATAAAAACATCCTGATGATCCAAAATGATTTTGGCGAAATATTCTGTGGACTGCAGAGTCAAAATCTCTGTTTTCCCTGGTGTAGAACTAACAGCATTTAACATCAGACATCAGTCAGGCACGGTGGTGGTAGAATGATGATCTGGGTCTGCTTTGCTGCTTCAGGACCTGGATGACATGTCATATTTAATGGCACCATTAATTCTGGTCTCCATTTCATGATCTACAAAAGCAAGATGAACATTTTGGAGTGGTCCAGTCAAAGTCTGCATGGATACTTTGACTGGGACATAAAGAAGCCAGAACATGACCGAAAACAGGAAGTTCAGTCTGAACAATCCCCAAAGGTTTTTGCGTTAAAATAATTTAGCCAATCAGAGGGGTCAAAGTTCATCCTGAGAGTTTTCCATGTTTAACTCCATGTTTATCCCAGCAGGAAAGTCTGGGAAACATTCAGGAATCAGAGGCAAACATCGTTTTCCTCTGGAAGCTGATTGATCTGATCACGTGACCAGCTGAGTCACCTCAGGAGAAGCTTCCGTCAGGTTTTAGTGATGATGATCCACCTTCATCATCATCAGCCTCTCTGTGATGGAGGCTGCTGATCGGATTTAAAGCGACAGGCACACCCAGCAGCTCTCCGCCTCCTGCAGCGGTGCGCCTGTCTCTTTAAGGCCCTGCCGCTGCCTCCTCCAGCATCCTGCCGCAGACTCGCCATCAGCCTCGCCTTTCTCTGCCTCCGACGAACAGAACCTGACTGGACCGGGACCGGACCGGAGCACCATGACGGAAACCAGCAAGACGCACGTCATCCTGCTGTCCTGCGGCAGCTTCAACCCCATCACCAAGGGACACGTCCACATGTTCGGTGAGCCTCAGGGGGAGGGAGGGTGGAGGAAGGGTGGAGGGATGCTGGACCAGTTCTGGTACCGAACCGTCGCATCTGGAGCTGGTCCAGCGGTTAGAACCATGGAGGATCTGGGCTGGGTTCGGCTTGGTGCGTCCATCAGGGTGGTGCTGTCCAGCTGGGTGGTGCTGAAATGATCGACGCCTCTAACACTAGCACCCGAACCAGAATCGGCGGTACCGGTTCTGAGAGGAAAACACGGTTCCGATCCGCGTTAAGGCGGTTCTGGCGCAGACAGAAAACCAGCGGATCCTGCGGGAATTTCCCCGAACATGTTACACAACAAAGAGCCGAACCGGAAGTTCGGCGGAACACCCAGGATAAACAAACGGGCCCAACGGCGAACGGAACCAGAACAGAATCATGGCGTTAAATGTAGAAGTTCGTCCAAGTATCACCGCATATATAAATACATTCATTTCGGATGTTGAATTGATTTATTGGACAGTTTGGAGGATTATTAATAAATATTTATGCAAATGAATACCCGTATTATTCATAGTTCGGTTTAAGCTTTCGTTTTGAAACGTTGAGGATACAGAAAACTTAAACATTATGTTAATAATATTAAGTTTTTGAACACAGGATTAAATTTAACACATTAATTTGAAGGAAATTCGTGTGAAACAATATTTTCATTGATTCCTTTAGTTTAAAAGCTTAACAGCGCTGAATGTGAAGCTGCTTCCAGCTGTTAGTTATGAGTCAGGATAGAAACCTCAGAGAAATTAACCTTAAATCAGAAAATGAATACATTCTGTAACTAATTATGATGTGAGATGGTTTTTCTTCTTCGTTACTTTGTATTTTAACTCCAAGTCATATAAGCTTGGATGCTGATTGGACCAGGTGTGTCTGTGTGATGAAAGAGGGCGTGGTCTAAGGAGAGCCACATGTGTGCCATAACTAGGCATCTTCGTTTGGGTCAAACAGATTAAAACAGAAAGTCCCAACATGTAACCGGTCCCTCAGAGAGACTCAGAGCGGTCAAACATTGGCAGAACTTCAGGGTGTGGTCCAGAACCAAGAGGGAACTGTTGCGTGAAGCTACCAGGAACCATTTGTTCTCCAGCACTGTCACATATAAAGGTGGAACCTAGCTGGAGAACCCAAAGGCACGGCCTGGATGAGGAAGACCAGAACCCGGGAAATACCGAAGAACCACCTGAGCTGAAGCATGAAGCCCGGAGCAGGACATCATGGGGGGAAGTTTCAGATCAGCTCCAAAAACCTTTCTCCTGAAGGTTCTGGAACAAATCTCTGTTAGGGACACCAGGATGTTTTCTGGTTTTATCCTCCTTCACATGAATCGACATGTTGAACTGTGTGACGGTCCAGTTCTGGACCTAAACGCTGCCGAAAACCTCCTGAAAGCAGAGATTAATGGTGGAGGACATCAGGGAGGCGGAGCTTATTCTCACGTCTACGGATAAAAGTAAATGATTGAGTTGTGTAAAAAACCTGCACACGGTTTATAATCTGCTTAAAATCTGTGGAGAAAGCGCAGGTTTGAATCCTGCTGCAGACGTTCCGACTGGGAAAGAGGAACCGATGGGATAAAGCAGGAAGCGGAATAACTGGGAGGTTTAAAATGATTTAAATAAAAACATGAATGAATCAGAAACAGTGGAGGAAGAAAAAGAGTCAGCAGAGAAACGGACCAAGAGGAGAACTAGATCTGGTAAATCAGATCTAAAAGATTCCCACAAGAATCTCCTGCTGAAAATACCTTCATTTCTGACAGATTTTCCTTTTTTTCTCATGTTTGTTTGATCAAAAACGGTCCAATTCTAGATTTTTCTCTAAAACTGATGATGAGGTTTAAATGTGAGGCTTCGTAGCCGTGCAGGCGGGTATGGAAAGCTTTGTGTTCGATGCTTATTCCCCGTGTTCTTCCAGTATTTTACTCATTATATCATTCCTGAGCTAATTTTCTGCATTTTTCTGTTTATGTTTGCATTATTTTCAGTCTAAACTTAACGGTTGGGAGAAAACGTAACACCATCTGCACTATTAGAATAACAGAGCATTTATTAATAAGATTCACTGAATCCTGTCAGCAGGTTTCTGTCTGGATCTTCTGCTATCTCAAGGAAATTTCAACCGAACACAACTGGACTTGGTAATTTGTCTTGGAAGACGTTTCACCTCTTATCCAAGAGGCTTCATCAGTTCATGCTCGCTGCTGACCAGGCTGGGACTGGTCCAACTAACTGGTGTGGAGACTCAGCTAGTTAACCTCTTAAACAAGAATCGTTATGTCATTGGATCCTTTGTGCTCCACGTCTAAACGACGGTCGTTGGGAATCTTCTGCTGGTGCCACAGAGATGGAGACGTTCTCCAACTCTAACAGAACCAGCCTGAGATCAGCGGCAGAACCAGGAGTTTGGTTCCTGGTCCAGTCGGAACCGTCAACCGTCAATAAAACATAAAGTACTGGATTTAAAACAGTAAACATAATTAGTAAATGAGGAAGGAATCTAACCTTTCAGTGGATTTATTCAGGATTTTGTTCTTCCTTGTTACTCTTTTCTCAATTTTTTAATTTTGCTTGTTTTAAAAGCATGAAAGAAAGACTGAAGATAGCTGATCGCCTGTGTATTTACTGTTAGAAATGAATAAAAACAGGTCCGATATGATGGTGATGAATCCAGTTTTAATGCAGGATGGAACACGAACACGGAGCCTCTGAATCCGGTTCTGACAGACCTGCAGATGTTCATCCAGATGGTTCTAATGTTGGGTTCCTCCACATGAAGCAGATCTGGTGCTGTTTCCATGGATTCGGTTTTAATTCTGCTTTTATTTCCGTGTTTAGAATCAAACTGAGGTTAATGTGTAAAAGGTAACCAGATTCAGCCCAGCTCTGTGTTTCTGCTCCTCCAGAAAAAGCCAGAGAATATCTGCACAAAACGGGACGTTTCATCGTAATCGGAGGAATCATCTCACCGGTTCACGACTCCTACGGAAAACCTGTGAGTGAAACCCAAACGCCTTAATCCAACCACTTCGGTTCAATTTTACATTTGATTTATTTAGATAGCACTGATTCACAACAGATGTTATCTCAAGGCACTTCACAATAAAAGTCATTTCAATACAATCTTACGGCAATGATTGTTGTAAATCCCCGGGTGACCTGATGGTGGCACTGTTCCCTCCTTTCCTGTGATCAATCACAAGGTTCTTTTTTTTGTTTCTTAATTCTTTATTTATTAGGTCCTTTCATGTGTCAAATAGAAATTACAACCTTAACATCTGAACATATGAACAAACATTAAAAAAAATAGATTATTGTCATCTGAGACTTAGACCATGAGAGATGGACTAAATTATAAATTAGTTTTAACTATCCCCCTTCCCTCAGCCAGTCATACAAAAATAATAAAAAGGCACTTCCTTTACTATATACCTTCTATGATATTAGTTTGCTCATAAACGGTTAACAAACCATTAATTTTACAGATTAATCGTTCGAACTCGGCCGTCTGTGATAGAGCAGAACACCATTCTGTGCATGTACAGACGTGGACAAAATTGTTGGTACCCTTCATTAAATAAAAGAAAAACTCATAATGGTCACAGAAATAACTTTAATCTGACAAAAGTAATAATAAATAAAAATGATATAAATGTTGACCAATGAAAGTCAGACATTGCTTTTCATCCATGCTTCAACAGAATTATTTAAAAAATAAATGCATGAAACAGGCCTGGACAAAAATGATGGTACCCACAACTTAATATTTGGTTGCACAACCTTTTGAGGCAATCACTGCAATCAAATGATTCCTGTAACTGTCAATGAGACTTCTGCACCTCTCAGCAGGTATTTTGGCCCACTCCTCATGAGCAAACTGTTCTAGTTGTTTCCGGTTTGAAGGGCGCCTTTTCCAGACAGCACGTTTCAGCTCCTTCCAAAGATGCTCAATAGGATTGAGATCAGGGCTCATAGAAGGCCAGTGTTTTCCTCTTAGCCCTTCTTGGGTGTTTTTAGCTGTGTGTTTTGGGTCATTTTCCTGTTGTAAGACCCGTGACCTGCGACTGAGACCATGCTTTCTGACACTGGCCAGCACATTTCTCTCTAGAATCCCCTGATAGTCTTGAGATTTCATTGTACCCTGCACAGATTCAAGACACCCTGTGTCAGATGCAGCAAATCAGCCCCAGAACATAACCGAGCCTCCCCCATGTTTCACAGTAGGGACCGTGTTCTTTTCTAGATATGCTTCATTTTTCCGTCTGTGAACATAGAGCTGATGTGCCTTGGCAAAAAGTTAAATTTTTGTCTCATCTGTCCACAGGACATTCTCCCAGAAGCTTTGTGGCTCGTCAGCTGTAAGTTTGGCATACTCCAGTCTGTTTTTTTTAATGATTTGTCCTCTGGCTCAAACAGCGAAGGATGTTCCGATCTGACACTGATGTTCCTTGAGCATAAAGTTCAGCTTGGATCTATTTTGAAGTCTTTCTAGGCTCTTTTGTTACCATTTGGATTATCCGTCTCTTTGATCTGTCATCAATTTTCCTCCTGCAGCCACGTCCAGGGAGGTTGGCTACAGTCCCATGGATCGTACATTACTGAATGACATGTGCAGCTGTAGTCACAGAAACATCTAGCTGCTTGGAGATGGTCTTATAGCCTTTACAGTTAACATGCTTGTCTATGATTTTCTTTCTCATCTCCTGAGACAACTCTTTCCTTTGCTTCCTCTGGTTTATATTGAGTGTGGTACACACCACGTCACCAAACAACACAGTGACTACCTGGAGTCCTATATATAGGCCCACTGAGTGATTACAGGATTGTAGACACCTAGGATGCTGATTAGTGGACATACCTTGGATTAACATGTCCCTTTGGTCACATTATTTTCATTCTTTTCTAGGGGTACCATCATTTTTGTCCAGGCCTGTTTCATGCATTTATTTTTTAAATAATTCTGTTGAAGCATGGATGAAAAGCAATGTCTGACTTTCATTGGTCAACATTTATATAATTTTTATTTATTATTACTTTTGTCAGATTAAAGTTATTTCTGTGACCATTATGAGTTTTTCTTTGATTTAATGAAGGGTAACAACAATTTTGTCCACGTCTGTAGGATTGTTCTGTCCCTTCAAATGTCTGAATATAACCCTTTTGGGCCGTTGTGAGACCAGTTTGCTTTTTTGGATTCTATTCCAAGGCGATGATCCATTTGATTCAGAAAGCATAATGATGGTGTTCGGACCAAATGCAAACATAGGGTTATTCATCGTTCTCATTAGCCTACTCCAGAAGGGGGTCAGAGTAAGTTAAAAACATATGGAATACGTTAGAGTTTACCCTTCCTGTCCTGTAAAGCCTTTCTGCTGTCCCGTATAATCTGTAAAAAATGTTACATTGAATTAATTTGGAACAAGCATCCTTCATTGGCTTACATTGTTGTTTGATTAAACTTTCCCATTCTTCCTCTTCAAATGTTTCCCCTGTTTCAGCCTCCCACACCCTCTGAAGACCCAAACTGACATTACTAATGAGTTCTAGTGAGTATATGTAGATATTATCCATGGTTTTGAAAAGGGAATATACTGGTGAGATAATGAGGAGTTTGCTTTATTGAAATACAATCTGTGATTTGTAAGAATCTACAAAAGTCTTTGTTGTCTAGATTATATGTAGAGTGCAAATCCTGGAAAGTCCTAAAAGTATAATCTCATAAAAAAACATTTTAGGTTCTGAAGGAGTTTAATCTTTATTTAATTTAAACCTTAAATCTATAAATTACAAGCGCGTTAATTTTTATCAGAGAGGAGACGAGAGTAATTTCATTTTCTTTTGATTTTAATACAAGAAATCAAATACTGGTTTACAGAATTTCTTAAAACAGATCAGATATTTAGTTTCCTCACAAACCCTGGCCCTGCCCATCATGTCTGACAGAGTTTTAAACAGAAACATTAAGTTTTATATTTTAACATAAAGTTAGAGAAACTCCCCCCTTAACTTTACATATGGCACACAAAACATAATTGGTTCATTCAAACTTTTGCTAAGACCAGCCTCCTTACAACCCTAATGAATTACCTTCCTGTTATTCTACCTGAATCATGACTTTACAAACCAGCTCTAACTACAGTTTTTGCTGACCGTTATTTCTTACATCCTTCCATTGACCATTGTATGGTGATGCTATCTGCCTCTGCTTTTCTGCTCAATGTCCTGTTTTTCTGTGACCCAAACAAGAGCTCACTCTGCAAAATACCTCTGAAACAATCTTAAAAGTATAACTACAAAGTTATGGTAACTAAAACACCTTAATCAAACATTAAGAGGCATTTAATATACGTCAGTTCACAATACCTTTCTCATTCCAGTTTGCCCAGAAGAATCTTACTGACCCAATTACTAGTTTAGGATTATTTCATACTGTAGATGTGTCTAAAACAAAAGGACAGACTTTTTCTCTGTTATGCATTCTGTGCCATACGCTTCTAGTGTGCATGATAATTGGGTTTAATTTGATTACCTCGTTGGGATGTTGGGAGGCATGGTCTAATGCCTTAAAGGGTTTATTTATGTCATTCTCTAAATCCGCCCATAATGGTTTTTCTGCTTTGGTTGAGAAGAGATGAACTATTTGTAAAGGCCTGGTGATAAAGATGCATGTTTGGACGGCGTAGTCCTCCATGGACATCCCAGGTCTTTTCCCGGCCCAAATCACATCGTTTATCAGTCTATCACTTCTTTTGAACACAGGTTGTGGGATTTTCATGGGTAGTAAGTTAGATAAGTCATTTCATTTTGGTGTAGTTACCATCTTAAATGCTTGGACTCTCCCCCATCACAAGGTTCTGTTTTAAGGATCTCTACTTTTTCAGTCAGGTTCTATCAGAATCCTGCTTCAGAGAAGGTAAAACTTAATACCATAATATTTTATGCTGTAAATGACCAGATTCATGCTGCGTTTTCAGTCTCAGGACTGTGAAACCTGAACCTCCCAGAAACCTCCGACCTTCAGCTGCTTTGTTCTCTTTAAAAGAACATAACAGATGAACAGAACCTTCTAGAAGTCTGCAAAATGTTTGAAGAGTTTGATCTAGAACTTAGTCTGCTAGGATTCCTTACATAGAAATGTTTGGATGATTGTATTGAAATGACCTTTGTTGTAAAGCTCCTTGAGATGACATCTGTTATGAATTGGCACTATATAAATAAAAGTGAATTGAACACCTCAGGAAATATTTCATCTGTCCTTCCAGATGTTTGTCCTGATGTTCATGCATAGAAAACATTCTTCAGAAAGATGGATTTCAGGCCAGTTCAGCGTCATTCAGATGAACACACGAACAGTTTTACATCATCACATGTTCCTCCAGGTTAATCTGCTCCTCCATGTTTCTCTCCCAGATGAAGCCACTAAATGTAAAGTTTTTACTTTCTCTAACATAGAAAGTACTCCTGGATCAGTTTCTCTCTGTGTCTCTTCTCTGTCTTCTCAAACCCCAGAACGGTCGTTGCAGATGACCGCCTGTACTGATCCAGGTTCTGGTTCTGGTTCTGCTGGAGGTTTCTTCCTGTTAAAGGGGAGTTTTTCCTCTCCACTGTCGCCACATGCTTGCTCAGTGTGACAGATCACTATGACGCTTTGGTGTAATCTGCTGCAGTAATAAACTGACCTTGACTGGATTGTTGGATATTTGGGATCAAACTGGGACGAATGAACCAGCTTTGAATCTGAACCTTTAGACTGAACTGATTTCATTTATTTCTGTGTATAAAATGGTGGATTTCTGTGTAAAGTTTCAACACTTCTTGACATTTATTTGTTGTGTTGAGTCTCATATTTACTGTTTCAAGATTTCATCAGCTGTTATTAACCAGATGATCTCTGCAGATCTTCTTCTAGAAACCGCACAATGCTCTGTGAAGCAGGACAAGTTAAAGTCACAGTTCTGATGTGATGACGTTAGTCAGAAACAGGATGTGGGTCAGTCAGACCGACTCGTCCTTGTTTCTGTTATCTGCAGAGATCAGGAAGGTTTCAGCTGTTTTCGGTTGGCGCTGCAGCCTGAACACAACCTGAGCTTCCTGCTGTCTGCTGGGACTTCAGCTTGGGTTGTTTTCTCCTCCTTTAGCGGCTTTAGAAACCATCAGTGGGCTTGCAGCTGCAGCTCTGCAGGAATTCATGAAGGTCTTGTCCTACTTTCTCTCTGCCTCCACAGAAACACACAACATGAATTATAGATGCTGCAGAAATTTGTGTTCTGCTCCAACAGGAACCTTTTCTTCTCCTTTCATGTCATGACGGGTTCTTCTTAGATGATTTCAGCAGATGGGTCATTAATCACTGATCCATGATAAAACCGGGTCTGATTAGTTCTGGTCTTGGTTCTTCTGGATGATCTGGTCTGAGTTATCCGATGAATCCTGATCATTCAGAGGTAAAAATCGTCTCCTGAGATCCAGGCGGTGGGTTCTAACAGGTCACCTTCAGCTTGGAGCAGAACCATCTGATCCTACAGAGTTCTGGTTCTCCAGTTCTTCTCTGAGCACTGAGGTATTTCTGTCTCTGCAGGGCCTGGTGTCGAGCCGCCATCGCCTCACCATGTGTCAGCTGGCCGTCCAGTCTTCTGATTGGATCAGGTGAGCCACCAATCATCCAACAGGAATTAAATAATCATTCTTATCAATCTTATTTATCTGTTTGCATTATTTTACTGATTTATTCAGTATTTTAATGAAGAAAAAGCAGAAGCGTATAAGTTTGTTCCTGTAAAGTGCTGAGTAGTGGAGGCTGATGTTTCTGCAGGGTGGACCCCTGGGAGTGTTACCAGGACACCTGGCAGACCACCTGCAGCGTGTTGGAGCATCACCGGGACCTCATGAAGGTCAGTCGCTCCCAGTCCTGAAAACTGCTCTGTTATCTGCTCTGTTCCTCACAACACTGACAGTAAGGTGGCCTTTAGACGAGGAAAAGCAGGAAAAATGGGAACTTTACATTTTGTATAAAAGATGTCTTCTGATTTAAACAGGCTAGTTAATTTAGGTTTGATTCTGAATTGAAATTAAAAGAGGAGTCCTGCTATCCGCCTCTGATGCTGTAACTGACAACTGATTAATCAGGCCTGATGGTCCTGAGGATGAGGGGCAAAAATGGGGTCAAGGGCCTAAAAATTACCCTAAAAAAAAGTAAAAACAGCAAAGGCAAAGATTAAACTAGAAGAGGTAAAATAACAAACACTGGTCAGAAAAACTGTTGCTAAATTATACGTGGAACAAAATAGAAGCAGAATCTGCTGGACGGAGGTTCTAGAAACTACATGAATAGATATTTAGTGATTTAAAAACTGTAAAATACAGTAGATGTATCAGCCGTCTAATAGAGTTCGGTACTTGGCCTTAATGTGCCAAACATGACAGTATAATTAGTTTTTATTGTAATGTAAATTCAAGTGGAAGCCAGTGCAGCGACCTCAGAAGATGAAAAGGAACAGGTTATATACAAGTCTGTAATTAACTAGGTCATCTTTATCAAGGAAGGGTTTCTTAATCAAAGGTTTAATTACAACAACCTTTATTACCTGTGGTACATTTATGTTGATCAAATATAGATCCATCATTTCTAGAATGGGGCTAGTGACCAGAGGGAACACTTTCTTAAATCATTTGCTTGGGACTGGTTCCAACATACAAGTTGAAGGTTAAGAGGAAGGTAATATTTTTGAGAAAAATCTGAAATCAACAAACATAATGAAGTTCTACCGTTCTCTCTGATGCTGCCTCAATTATTGAGAGAGAAGTTAGCGACAAGTTCAAACTTGTCATAGCCTCGTCTGATGAAGCTGTACCATAATGCAATTTTCTTTCAGATTTGGGATGGTCAATTAAAATAAATTCAACAGGAGAAACAAATAAGTGATGGATTAAGAAAGAAAAATGTAAAGAAAAAACAACTGGAAGAAAAGTCACAAACTGATGAGCTGCAGAAAATAAAACTGAAGAAAAAACAATTAGACAAATAATAATAATCTTGCATTTAAAGGACAAGAGAAAAAAAGATCAAACTCAAGTAAAACTAAACAATCACTGAATAAAATATGTTCTCAGTGTTTCTGCGACTTCAAAGACAAACTAAAAGCCGCTTGAGTCGGGCCGTCTTGACGCGCTCTTTAATAAAAACCTCAGCTGCGATTCCAGAGACTTGCATTTCCAAAACTTTATTAAAGTAATTCAAATTAACTCAAAATAATCAAATAGAAAAATCACAGCGATCAATTGACGGTCAACAGAAATATACGGCAACACGCTCACCCACTCTTCCTCTCCCCATATTATCTGAGCAGGTGCTGGAGATGATGTTAAACACCCACCCATGATCATCTGACATTAATCACCAAAAAACATTACATCTGTCTCCTATACTCAGTCTACATAAAACCAGTCAGAGCCGTTTACACTGAGATCTTTACTGGTTCCCATTATCCACCAGTAAAGTTTGGAACAGAAGCAGAGACCTTAAACTCATAGGGCTTCATCCGATCCACATCTGACCCAGAAAACCGAGTCCGGTCCACTTCAAACCTCTAAAAGCATCTCTGTCCCTCAGAGAGTCACCGGCTGCATCCTGTCCAACGTCAACACGCCCTCCACCACTCCTGTGATTGGTCAGCCACAGAACCAGACTCCGCCCATCTACCAGGACCCCAACAACATGAACCAAAAACCCACCGCCAGTAAGTCCAACCGCTGAACCCGGTTCCTCCTAACATCATCTGATGATGTAGAACTACACAGAACAGAACAGGATGAAATAGAATAAAAAGGAGTAGAACTGAAAAAAATAGAGCAAAACAATATAGAATGGAATGACAGAATAATAAAAAAATAGAACTAATTTTAATACAATAAGAAAGTAGAAACGTTAGAACAAAATGAAATAGAAAATAACTGAATAGACTAGAAAATAATAGAAAAGAAAAAGAGAATAGAACAGTGCTCCTGGTTCCTCGTATCAGGTTACAGGATGGAACCAATATTGCTAGAGGACATAGAATAAAATAGAATAGAATAGAATAGAATAGAATAGAATAGAATGATATTTAATCCTCTCATTGTGTCTTTGTGTCCAGTCAAAGTTTGGGGGAAGATCAGCGAGAATCTGGGTAAAATGTGCTGCGTCCGACCCAACATGGAGCGCTTCACGTTTGTTGGTGAGATTCTATTCAATGTTCTGCAAGAACAGAGGAAAAAATAATATTTCATGTTTTTATCTGCCGGCTGAAATGATGTGGAGGAATTTATTCAATATGACATAATGTGACGAAATGGACAAGCAAAGCATAATTGGTTGTGATGATAAAACGTCTGCATGGAGCGAAGGATAAACTCTGACATCCTGCAACAAACCTTACAGTCAGTAATTCAATTGGATTAAAGCGTCTGACCTTCAGGATGCCTGATTAAAACGTCTAATGTAGCAGCAGAGAACTGGACTGACTGAACGTTTAGAGGAAGCTAAGCTAAGGGTTATTTCTGTTTATCTAATAAAACATGGAGGATGGATAGAAGTAGGCAGGAGATCAGAATGTCTGGAGTTGAAAGGTCAGAATGAATTCTCCGTTTGTCTGTTTCAGATGAAAACGCCAACCTGGGGACGGCGGTGAGGTATGAGGAGATCGGTGAGTTTTCTCCAGGCTGAGCGGGATCCAGACGTTCTGTCCTCTGGTTTTCCTTCCTGCTGTGTCTGAACTTCCTCTGGTCTTGTTTGGATCCAGTAAACATGATGTTAACGGAGAAAACGTGGTGTTCACCGAGCAAACGTCATGTTTACTGAGGACGTGTCTGTCTCTTTCCTCCTGCCTGTCCGTCCTCCGTAGAGTTACGCATCTTGCTCCTGTGTGGCAGTGATCTGCTGGAGTCCTTCTGCATCCCTGGCCTCTGGAAGGACAGTGATGTAAGCACAATGTAGCCCCGCCCCCATGCATATAACCCCACCCACTAACATGTAGCCCCTCCCCTCAGTTAGCTGAGACTCAGCGGCTGCAGCAGTAAACCCAGAAGCTCTCAGTTTGATCAGACGTTAGCGGGAACAACTCCTGCTGCAGATTTTCCATCCATGTTTTTATGATTATGCATAAAAACTCTACATGGAAACTCTAGAATAAGCCTTTAAATGTCAGATGAACGTTTTAGATGTTGGTAGATCTGAACCCAACACAGATTCAGCATGTTTCTTTATCTGCATCCGGTGACAGTGTGAGAAATAGCTCCCCCTGCTGTTTGAAGTGCTTCATTACCTTTAAATCCAAATGATTGTAATATATGTTAATGTTGGTGATAGAATCAGGATTAGTTAGGTGTTGCTCCTTCGGGAGGTTCAGATGTGACCCGGCCGGGTTGGACCTTCTGGACCTTCTCGGTTCTGTCTGAGGGCTTCCGGTCCTGAACGTTGTCTCTCTGCTCCCAGATGGAGGTGATTGTGGGCGACTTTGGGATTGTGGTTGTTCCTCGTGACGGCGTTGACACAGAGAGGATCATGAACCACTCCTCCATCCTCCGCAAGTATAAGGTGGGTACGGTGCAGGAAGTGGGACAAAATACAGACTAGTGTAGAGCTGACATTTGAATCTGGTCTCCTGCTGCTCCGTCCATCAGCTACTGAACACTTTGTCCACATGTTTGGTTTCTGCTCCATCATTAAAACCTGTGAAAACTTCCTGTAATCATCTGGTGACCTCTGGTGACCTCTGACCTGTTCTCGGTTTCAGGACAACATCATCGTGGTGAAGGACGCGACGAACCACCCGATGTCCATCGTCAGCTCCACCAAGAGCAGGTGGGTTAAAAACGAACCAACAGGGCTGATGACTGTTCTGCTAGAAGAGTCTCATATATTCCATCACTCTGGGTTCCAGTGAGGATTCGTCTCTAAAACCTTGACCTACTGTCCAAACAAAGTCCAGTTCATACAGACAGACTAGAGCTTCTTCTTAAGACACACTTTTTCAAATTTGTTTTTTATGTTTTACTTTTTATTGAGGTTTTACTCTGTTTTTTTATCTCCACTCTTGTACAGCATCTTTTGAGTTTTAGATATAGATTATAGATTATAGATTAAATGTATCTATTGTCATTATTAGTTTAGAACAATTTAAAATAACTTTTCTAAATTAAGCTTTAAAGGGGGCATATTATGCAAATTTCATGTTTTCCATCATGTTGTGCTACCGTTTCTCTGCTGCCTCTATAAACACTCCAAACATGAAAAAAAAAAAATCATCCATCCTGTTGTTTTGTTTTTTGCCTTCATAAATCTTAGCGCTAAAAAAAGCTGTTGTAAAAAGTTCCCTATTGTTACGTCACAATAAGCTGAATCAGCATATTACTGCCCCTCACCTGTCAGACCCCGCCCACCTATTCCATGTGAGAAACCTGCTGCCTAGCAACAAGATGTATGGGCGTGGCCTGCAAACACTTATCTGCATATGTGTGACAGAGTCTCTAACAGCTGAGATCAAATATTAGTATGTTGGGCTTTATTGTGCTCATTTTTTGGTTAAATCTGTTTTTATTCTTCCATGATGCTTAGGTTTAGAAATCAAGTCTGATTGGTTCAGCTCGTGCTGAATAATCTATTTTTAGTTTTAGGTATTTAAAACGGTTGTTATGTTGTCCTTCTGTGACCTTAGGATTAGAAAAACAGGGTTTGTGGGAAGGTTAAAATTTCTTGGATAAAAAGAAACTCTGAGGGCAGTTTGAGTTCATTTTAAATGTTTAAGAATGGTAGTCCACCGGAATAACCGTTTAGTTAAGTCTTTTATTCTAGTGTCTGGTTACAGCCCACTAGGTTTGGAACGGGAGTTAAATTGAGAGCCTTAAAAAAGGAAATGTGCCCCCTACTGGCTGTTTGCAGACTAACAGGGTTCCTACGTTATCTGTTTCTAACTTTATCTAATTTCATTTGAGATATTTTTATACATTTTTGTGATTGAGTGACTGCGCATTTGTAAATTTTGGGGTTTCTTTTAGCAATTTAGAAGCTAGTTCCTGTTTTATTGGCTAGGTTTGTTTGCATAGTTAGTGTCTGGGCAGTAGGGCTGCCCCGGCACTACCTCCTAGCTAAGGCTGGGGGGGGGGATTTCAGGACTACTAATCAGTGTTGTCCAACTGGGTCTGCAGTTAATCACTATACTCCCTCACCAGGTGGGGGCCCCCAGGCTGATCAAATCCCAGGATCAGTTCTTTAGCCGTTTATGAAGGTGATTTGGTGATGTGATTTTTAGCTAAGCTAATGGATGGGTCTTCTATGTGTTTTTAGTCATAATTTGAAGGTATTTTAAAGCAAAAGTTTTCATTTTAGATATGAGAGATGCGGGTTAAATGATGGGTCATGGTAAGGTTAGAGTCCCTAAAGAGTGCTATTTAGTCAAGAATAAAATTCTAGTATGTTGAGGTGTAGTTTGGAAAATGGGGTAGCACTAATGGTGCGTTCAGACCGTAGGCTTTGTCAGCGTCAAGGAACGCTCATAAAGCGGGTAGTTCGACGCATAAACACAGAAGATACATTTTCTCTGCTGGATGTTTTAAACACTAACGGATCGTGGTTGGCTAGGCAGCGTCGATGTCACTGCAGCGTCACTACAGTGAGACGCTCTGATTGGTTGCCGCCGTGCGTCAACAGCGTTACGACGGTCAAAAGTTCAACTAGCTGAACTTCTGCGTTGCTAGCGTTATGAGCTTTGAAGCTTGGAACGCAGGAAAAGCTTGAAAAGTTGACGGAGCCAAAGCTCACAAAGCGCCGTAGAAACCCTGACGCTCCTCCAACGGCCTCCACCGTAGACTTAACATGTAATCTAGATGCTGCTGATGTTTGGGACGGTGTGAACACACCATAAGATTGGGGGGAGGAGTTTAGAGTAGGGTGAGGTGGGGTCAATGTAAGGTCAGGATCCCCCAAAGAACCAATTATAACGTGTCTGAAGATGGTGGGTTGGGTCACTAAGGAGACATTGCATTCACACCAGTCTCTAAGCAGGCTGGAGGATGCTGAATTCAGAGTTCTGGGAGGAGGTCAATGAATTGTCGTGTGTAGCTGCAGTGTATCGTGGTGCAGTGGTGAGGCTAACCGCCGTAGAAGGCTGCTGGACCGCTTTTAAGACTCCGGAGGTCCAATAGTTACCTTCCTCACGTGCTGCTCCTGTAGTCGTTACCTCAGGGGGTACGTAGCATGCCTCTGGCCTCTGGCCACCCCCCCGTAGGCCCCGTTAGGTGCACAGGGTCACGACCAGATTGGGTTCTCCGTCATTCTGTGCTGGTCTCTCTGTGTCCCCCGTTGTGATCTACAGCAACTGCAGACAGAAAAGAACTGGTGGTCACGCAGCTCCATGCTGACCCTAGTGGTCGGGTTTGGAAGGTGCAGCTGAGCTAAGAAAGAGAAAAGGAATCCTTATTGCTGAAAGGAGCTTTTGGATTAGCTCCTGCGGTTAGCGCCCCTCCAAACCCTAACCCTAGCTGAAAACGTAGTGTATAAATGTCTGTTAATGTTAAAATAAAATCCGATCCCCTTCCCCCTCCCCTAGATTGGCCCTGCAGCACGGAGACGGACACGTGGTGGACTACCTGAGCCAACCCGTCATCGACTACATCCTGCAAAGCCAGCTGTACATCAACGCCTCGGGATAGAGGCGCCGACCCACCTGCATGAGAACCGGGACGTTTAATATGGACGACGAGGTGGGGGGGGGGGCCTCTACAACTACCATCTATATAAACAACCACCCCCCCTCCAAACAGAAAACTGAAACCTGTCTGTCTTCTGTGTCAACATATACTCTACTTTGAGCTTTAGTGTCCCTCCTTCTGTGTCATGTGACTTTAACTTGGGTGGGGTGGGGAGTGGGTGGGGTTAAAGGTTAGAGATGCACGTCAGACTTCTGGGCATGCTCAGTGTGTACGGACTCCTGTCTGTATCAGGGTGAGGACATCAGGGTCTCCTGGTTGTTGATCTGAAGGATTCCTGAGAAGCTAAAATCTGCTGCAAACCAACAAATCTTTAAACTCACATCATATGATGACATTTTTATCCAATGATGCAGAATCTGATCCTGGTTCTTCTTCCTGATGGCCTCCAAAGCTCCTCCTGAAAACCAGAATCACCAACATGAAGAATCTGGCAGTAAAGATGATTTTAGCACAACTTCATTAAAACTTTATTGATTAGAACAGGAAAGCTTCACAGGAGCAGATTCATCAGTTGTAGCTCTGTTAACGTGAAGACGCCACAATTGGAGCAAATTTAGAAAATAATTTAGTCATTTCCAAAACCTGAAGACGTGCAGCAGTGAAAGCAGACCTGATCAGAAACACCAGAACCAGAACCTGTTGGGACGACAGATAACGGCCGGATTCCGCACTGCACTACATCAGAGGTCAGAGGTCAAACCAGGGAAGGGTGTCCTGAGATTTAGACCCACAGGTGTGTTATAAACTGTAACCCTGCAGCTATCACTGCATGGCCGCCATATTGGATCTGAGTTCAGGGTTGGATGAGAAACATCAGGATCTCCCTTCGGAGACGATTCTGACCGATTTATCCAACGTTAAACTCAGAAAGCCCGCCTTCCAGAAACGGAGCGTTTCATCTACCGCATTGGGTAGATCAGGAGGTCTGGTTCTGGTTCTGGTGCAGACGACAGAGTGAAACTCTGGTAAGGTTTTGTTTTAGTCAGATATGAACCACATAAACGAGTGTGATGTGATGGTCGCCAGCATGTGGGCGGAGTTTCATCTGGAAACCAAAGGAAGCAGCGGAACATTTGGTCAACTTAATGATTTTGGACTCCAGACAGCATTCCTCCAAATGTTTTTTTTTGTTTTTTTTTACAGCAGGAACGTGTCACTTCCTTTTCCCCTGAGAACTTTGACCCCAAGCATCCTCCAGAGCTTCTTTTAGTGAATGAACAGTTAATTAATCAGCAGATCTGCAGCACTCATTCTTGTTGAATATGATCCCACCTCTGCTGGCTTGTAAATATAGAATGTTTCTGATTGGATCATGACGGGGTTCTGGAGGTTCCTCCAGAACTTCAACCACAGATCCATGAATGTTGGTCTGCAGGGACGTCGCTCTGATGCTCCAGGCTGGGAGGATTTATGATGAGAGGGAGAGAGAGGATACAGGGGATCATTGGAGGATGATGATGGTGATGATGATGGTGGTGGTGATGAAGCACCTTCTGTGAAGCGTTCAGGACTGGTTCTTGTTATTTTTCTCGGTTTGCTCCTGTTCTTCGTCTGCATGCTTTTCTTGGGACCGTTTGGTTCTGGCATGACCGTTTATCCCTCCTTAGATTATTATGGTCTGTTGTGAACGTGTTTGGAAAATAAAATAAGTAAACCGTATAATTATAGATATAAAGAACTCGTGGCTTCAGTGGAGATCATGTTCTCCCACATCCGCCCATTTTTTATTCACTTTGTTCCGCCGTGTGTGTGTGTGTGTGTGTGTGTGTGAGTGTGTGTTCCCAGGTCACTTTCTGTTTCTGTTATCATCTCAGTGTGAGAGGATTTATGGAGAATTTATAGATCAGGATGTAAATTTAAATAAAATGTTTCAGGATGTTTGATAAAATGAATCTGAGAATGAACAAAAACATCTTGATTTTCTGTTAAGCTTTAATAACTCAGTCTTTATTCAACTGTTGTTACATTTACACCCTCTGCTTCGAAATAAAGTATTTCTTCTAAGAAATCCACTTAATGCCCATTTATTTATTTATTTATCAGTCATTTTGTTTTTATTAATGTATTTATTATTTTTATTTATTCGTCACAATTTGGTACAATTTTAAAGTAAAAGTCTGAATGAAAATCTGTGTATCCAAAAACAGTAAAAATGTGTTTCAATTCCTCCGAACAGGAATGGATTTTATTTTTTACATATATATTAAGAAATGATTTACTATTCAAATAATAATAAAAATAATAATAATAATAATAATAATAATAGCTCCTCGGATGATTTTTAATTAAAAGTCCTGCATATTTAGAAAAATACTTAAATTCAAAGAAAATTACGTGTCTAGGACAGGGGTGGGCAAACTTTTTGATTCGTGGGCCACGTTGAGTTCTAACATTAGACCGGAACAGGAGCAGATAGATGGCATGCTTTGGTAACATCAACTCATTGGGGGGGAAAATACACATCTTGGGATATGGAGAAAAATGTGCTTTAAATTTCCAATGAAAATGAAGAAAAACATTACAATAAAATCTCTGACTTCCAAATGAGTCTTTAAACACTGAAAATCAAATAAATGACCATTTTAATTTAAAGCACTGAAAGTTCTGTTATCCTTCAGGATATCACCATCACTCTCCTCCTGCCATTTTTTTTTTTTTTTTTCAAAAACGGTAGCAGATGCAGATGTACTCGTCCTGTTCCTTTTATTCAATTTGTTTCCCCGGTAACAACGACCAGTGCAAGGACGAAACAGTTGCAGCAAGTCATTCTGCGAAGCGTTATATTTGATGCGTAGCACGGAGACACACGTTTTAATGGCAGCACTGTTGTTGGTCTCTTTTTTCAGCCAGCGCATCAAAGTGTGGAGTTAGTTTTGTTGTGGCGATTCTCGGGATGGATTTGAGGTGTAGGTGTGTGCAGTGGTCGGACTGAAGGTCGATCAGTTCGAGCTGAAGCTCCTCTGGAGCTGTGACAGAGGAAAAGCCACCAATTGAAGTTACTTGTGAATTTGGTCGAAACCCAAAAGCCGACGGCAGAATTCTCCGTGCAGTGCATCCGGTGACTCACTGTATTTCTTTACTTTTGCTCCGGCCTCTTTCAGCGTGGCTAGTGTAGGAAAATGAATGAATCATTTGTTCAAAATCTGCCTGGAGAATAAAGCCGGCTTGGATTTGAAGGCTTTCACGTTTGTGTACATGTCACGCACAAAATGCTCCTCCCCCTGCAGTTTCACGTTGAGCTCATTCAAGTGTGAAAATACGTCCGTAGGAAACGCAAAGTCACACATCCGGCTCTTGTTGCTCAGCTCAGGAAATTCTTCTCCCGTCGCTCCAAAAACACGCCAATCTCCTCACTCGTTGAAACACTTTGCCCAAACTCAAGCAGCGGACACCGGAGTGATAAAGCAGGTCCTGGTGATCCGCATCAGTTTCCTCCAGGAACGCAATGAACTGATGGTGCTGAGGTCCCCGTGCGCGTATGAAGCTTCACCACAGGATTCACAACATGATTCAGCTGTAACACCGATTTACATAGAGATTCCTGGTGGAGGAAAATGACATCCTGGTCAGGGTTTTCATCCTTCCCTTTATTTTGGATTCTCCTCAGCAGGCCAACACTTTTTCCCGTTATATTCGGAGATCCATCTGTGGTGACGTTAACAAGCTTATACTCCAGGGAAGCTTCATGTTTTCGATGGCAGCAGACACCCGTTCAAACAAGTCCTCTCCCGGTGTTTTTTTCCTTTCAGAGACTCCATTGTCAAAAACTCCTCCGTTATTTCAAAAATTTCGTTTAATGTAGTTAACAAAGTTAAGTTCAGGAGCAGGGCCACGCTTCAAACTCGCTTCATTCGTCCTAATCAGCCCTAAACTTGCCGCACCTTGCGCTTCTATTCACGCTGTGATACACATATAAACCCTGCCTACCTCTCATTTCTCTTCTGTCTACTTCGTTTTCGCCCCTCCCTTCCCATCCCTATATGTCGCCGGGTCCTGCCGACCCGCCTTCTCTTTCCCTCTCTCTCCCTGGGTCCTGCCGACCCACCCTCTCTCTCTGGGTCCTGCCGACCCGCCCTCTCTTTCCCTCTCTCTCTCCGGGTCCTGCCGACCCGCCCTCTCTTTTTCTCTCTCTCTGGGTCCTGCCGACCCGCCCTCTCTTTTTCTCTCTCTCTGGGTCCTGCCGATCCACCCTCTCTTTCCCTCTCTCTCTCCGGGTCCTGCCGACCCGCCCTCTCTTTTTCTCTCTCTCTGGGTCCTGCCGACCCGCCCTCTCTTTTTCTCTCTCTCCGGGTCCTGCCGACCCGCCCTCTCTTTTTCTCTCTCTCTCTGGGTCCTGCCGACCCGCCTCTCTTTCCGGGTCCTGCCGACCCGCCCTCTCTTTTTCTCTCTCTGGGTCCTGCCGACCCGCCTTCTCTTTTTCTCTCTCTCTGGGTCCTGCCGACCCACCCTCTCTTTCCCCTCTCTCCGGGTCCTGCCGACCCGCCCTCTCTTTTTCTTCTTCTCTGGGTCCTGCCGACCCGCCCTCTCTTTTTCTCTCTCTCCGGGTCCTGCCGACCCGCCCTCTCTTTTTCTCTCTCTTTGGGTCCTGCCGACCCACCTCACTTTCCGGGTCCTCCCGACCCGCCCTCTCTTTTTCTCTCTCTCTGGGTCCTGCCGACCCGCCTTCTCTTTCCCTCTCTCTCTGGGTCCTGCCGACCCACCCTCTCTTTTTATCTCTCTGGGTCCTGCCGACCCGCCCTCTCTTTCCGGGTCCTGCCGACCCACCTTCTCTTTCCCTCTCTCTCTGGGTCCTGCCGACCCGCCCTCTCTTTCCGGGTCCTGCCGACCCGTCCCTATTAACCCCTCCCCCTTTCTTTCGCAGCATCCACCGTTCGCAGCATCCCTGTTCCACGCTTTCGTTCACTCCTGTACCACCCTTCTAAAATCTCTCTTATAGTTCCTGTCTGGGGGGGTTCTGAGCAGGCTCAGAAAGACGATTTTCCTGAAGACTGCGCCCCCACACTGAGTCTTCCTACAGGTCTCCGATGATATGTCTCCCCAGACCTTTCGATCCTCCACGCCTTCAATAAACTGTTCAAATTCAGAATTTGTAGCATTGTTCTTTGCTCGTGAATAGTTGATTCCATCCGTAGCGTGGTCCTGGCTAGTGAATTCCTCTGGTAAAAATGAGGAGCTGAGCAGGTGTCTTTGACATCGTTGCTTTCATCCAGTGCTATAGAATAAAAAGTGAATGACCTCACCTTTTTGTCTAATCTGCTATTAACCTATTAGTTCCACACGGCGAGTCACTGTCCGCCGTGATAAACTGATTTTCTCAAATTTGTCTCTACCAAACTTTTAAAAACTCGCCCTCAGACAGTGGTTTTCTGGCCTTTGCTATTTTAAATGAAAGCATAAAACTGGGCTTGGTACTTGATTCTTGAATGGCAGTTTGACGGTGAAAAAAACTTTGCTGAGCCTTCAAATTAACTGCCGGCTTCTCAACAGCATTTAACATTTAACGGGCCACATGAGGCCCCCGGGTAAAACTGATTACATTATCATTATATATATATATATATATATATATATATATATATATATATATATATATATATATATATATATATATATTTTAGATAGTTCAATTGAAAAGTATCCTAACCGTTTTTAACCACTCAGTTTTGTTTTTAATGCGCATAATCAACCTTTAAAAACAGTGTATTGTCACATTTCTGAGTTTTAACTATCTTAACTATCCCTGTTAGGATAAAGCTCCTTTAGTTAATTTATTATGTTTGGTTTTATTTGTTGGATCTTTTTTTTTTTTTTTGCATTATGTTTTTTTTTTCTCCTTTTCTATTTTTTTATATGTGGTTTATCGGGGTTTAGAGTCATTATTTGTGGGTCTTTTTGTTTCTGTAGCGTAGTTGCTTACACCTACATGGTTTTCATTTGAACTATTTTAGTTACTAATTCTAGTTAGTTTTCCCGTGTCGTGTCTGCCCCCTGCTGGCGGCACCCACTCGTTCCTCCTCTGCTAACTCCTTCCATCTTTTCCTTATTTCCTTGCTTACAACTGCGGCATTTAAACTCCGCTCATCTTCAACTCTGTGTACTCGTGTCTCACCTTCAGGTATATTAATAACTGGCATGTTTTTACCTTTTATTAAATCCATCAGGACAATCTCTTGTCTGCACTTTGGTTCATTTCCTAAATCATGAGATACTTACACATACAACAAGCTTACAGCATTATACTATACTATACTATATAGATACTATGAGGTTTGAATGGAATAAAAGCTGAATATCAAGGCAAATTAGTAAAAGGCACAGAAGAATATTAAAATATACTTTAGGGAAAATAATGCAGAAACTGTATGAATACATTCAAGCCAAGAACTGATCCCAGTAGAACAGGGTGACTAAAGAGGACTTAAAGTTAAATACTGAAATAAGGAAGTGAAGGAAACCAACGCAGAAGCAGGATCAGCCACCCAACATGTCAGTAATGTAAAACAGAACTGATCAGATCGGGTCAGAACTGGGAGACAAAAAAGATAAAAGGTGTGAAACCGATTTTATTTCAAATCAATCAGGAAACATAAATATTTCTGCTGTTCCGTTACAAAACTTATAAAAACAGGAATTATATTAGCAAAAACAAACAAATATATGAATATGTACAGATATAAATACAGAGAAACAAAGAAATGCATTTAAACTCACTGATAATTAATTTGTCAAACATCTCCAAAAACAACCAGAAAGTTTGTAAACTTGGATAAAATTAAAACTTTAAAGTGGTTCACCTCGTTCCTCCTTATTCACATATAAATAGTATAACACAGATTGGTTTTAATAAGCCGCCTATTATCAGTAACAACCTGAACACTTTAACCCATGACCATTTCCATGGCGACAGATCACTGTCAGGTGGAAACTTCTGGATGGATTTAAGTTAAAACTTTATTGTTACAAACTATGGCGACGGCTGAAGTCAAAGTCTCACAGAAAACTTTTTTTAAAATTGTGTAGAATATATGTAAAAAAATCTGAAATCAATTAATGTGATGAACATATTCGATAAAACCTGTCTGGTTGTCAAGAGTCAGAGGTGGAAGAACAACTTTGATGGTGAGCTCCACATAGCTGCGGCAGACAGAAGCTCCCAGAAGGTCAAAGGGCATCAGCAGAAGAGGAGTCGGGGCAGCGGGCGTCCCTCAGGCGTTCTCCATGGGCGGGATTATGTAGCAGCCTTTAGGGATGCTGCTCTGGATCTCCTCCAGGTTAGCGATGTCTGCCAGGATGCTGTCGATGTCCAGGATGATGGAGGTCAGCTGGCGGCGCTGGGCCTCCTCCTTCTCCTCCATGTCCTGCAGCCGAGGCCCCAGCTGATCCTCCACCTCTTTCTCAGCGCCGGCCAGAGACTCCTCCAGCTTCCTCAGCTGCTCTTCATCCACAGGATCGGAGCTGTCTGGAGACAGGAGAACAAGAAGAAACCCTTTCAGCGTGGAAAACGTCCGGTTCTATCAGATATCAGAATCATCAGAACCTTCAGGTTGAACCCTAAAGCTGAGGAAAGTGCAACAGAACGTACTCAGGGTGGCCAGCATGTCGTTGATGACTCTCAGCGTCTCCTTCACGGCGTCTCTGCTCTGCTTGGCGTTGGCAAGCGCTGCAGTTGCTCCAGCAGACACCTGCAGTAAAAACATCCGTTAGAACCGTTTCCTGCTGTTACCAAACGTTACCGAATGTTTCCAAACATTAACAAACGTTATTGAATGTTTCAAAAAATGACTGAATGTTACTAAACGTTACCAAGCATTAGCAAATGTGCCCAAACGTTAACAAATGTTAACAAACGTTTTTGCTGAATGTTAACAAATGTTAACAAACGTTATTGAATGTTTCAAAAAATGACTGAATGTTACTAAACGTTACCAAGCATTAGCAAATGTTACGAAACGTTACCAAACATTAACAAACATTAACAAATGTTACGAAACGTTACCAAACATTACCAAATGTTACGAAACGTTACCAAACATTAACAAACATTAACAAATGTTACGAAACGTTAACAAACCCTACCCCAAACCTTAACAAACATTACCAAACGTTAACAAACATTAGCAAACGTTAACAAATGTTACTAAACATTACCAAACATTACCAAACGTTCACAAATGTTACTAAACATTACCAAACATTACCAAACGTTAACAAATGTTACTAAACATTACCAAACATTACGAAACGCTAACAAATGTTACGAAACGTTACCAAACATTACCAAACGTTAACAAATGTTACGAAACGTTACCAAACATTACAAAACGTTAACAAATGTTACGAAACGTTACCAAACATTACCAAACGATAACAAATGTTACGAAACGTTACCAAACATTACAAAACGTTAACAAATGTTACGAAACGTTACCAAACATTACCAAATGTTACGAAACGTTACCAAACATTAACAAACATTAACAAATGTTACGAAACGTTAACAAACCCTACCCCAAACCTTAACAAACATTAGCAAACGTTAACAAACATTAGCAAACGTTAACAAATGTTACTAAACGTTACCAAACATTACAAAACGTTAACAAATGTTACGAAACGTTACCAAACATTACCAAATGTTACGAAACGTTACCAAACATTAACAAACATTAACAAATGTTACGAAACGTTAACAAACCCTACCCCAAACCTTAACAAACATTAGCAAACGTTAACAAACATTAGCAAACGTTAACAAATGTTACTAAACGTTACCAAACATTACCAAACGTTCACAAATGTTACTAAACATTACCAAACATTACCAAACGTTAACAAATGTTACTAAACATTACCAAACATTACGAAAGGATAACAAATGTTACGAAACGTTACCAAACATTACCAAACGTTAACAAATGTTACGAAACGTTACCAAACATTACCAAATGTTACGAAACGTTACCAAACATTACCAAACGTTAACAAATGTTACGAAACGTTACCAAACATTACCAAACATTAACAAATGTTACGAAACGTTACTAAACATTACGAAACGATAACAAATGTTACGAAACGTTACCAAACATTACGAAACAATAACAAATGTTACGAAACATTACCTCCTCGGCATCAGCTGCCAGCGTTTCTGCCTCGTCCAGCTCCTGGTTCAGATCTCCATCTGTCTGCTGAGCCCTGGTCTTCAGGTCCGCCGCCTCCTTGTTCAGTACACCGGCTTCACTCACCAAACCAGCAGAGGGCAGTGATGCGATAGTTTTCTGATGGATAGAATCAGAACATTAAGATCCAACAAAACAAAGATCCTGAGCCGCATCCCTGCAGAGAGTAAGGCACCTTTAAAATCCAGTTCTGCTCCGTTCTAAATGCAGCGTTTCAGCTTCTAAACATGAATCCAGTTCAACTTTTTCACAACTAAATATAGTAAAAAGGTCTAAACATTCATAGCTTAAAACACAGTTTATGGTCAAATGGCCTATTCCAAGTTTAAAAAAATTTAATTTTGTCCATTAAACTTCAGATTTTAATAACTGAGAGTAAAAAAGTAACAACTGAAAACTATTATGGGAAAAACTTTAATCCAGCGTTGCTTCATCGAGCTCAGATCTTCTGAATTTTCATTAAATTAAATTAATTTAATTTCACCGTTTACAGCCACAACCTGCGACCAACCACCAGTTTATTTATTGATCTCAGTCATGATCATGGCTGCAGACAGTTTTATGGTCCTCTGTTAAGCGCCACTAGTGTCTGTTACCTGGAGGCTGTTGGCCACGTCGTCCAGCATGCTGATGGTTCCCATGGCGGTGTTGTAGTTTTTGGACGCCTTGTCCAGAGCAGCCTGGGTCTCGTCGTTTTTACCGACAGCTTCCTGGATGGTGGCGTTGATAATGGGAAGACGTTTGATGGCTCCGTCAGCCAGAGCTCGGCTGTCGCTGATCTGCTGGTCGAAACCTGGAAACAGTCGAGTCAAGAGAGGATTTATTCTCCTCTGTCGTGGTTTAGATCCCACGGCGCAGCCAGAAAGGGCTTTCTAAGTTGCTCTAGCAGAAATTAAATTGAAATTAAATTATTTCTATGGTTTCTTCAACAGATTTGTGTCTGTATACAACAGAAACAGCTTGGAACAAAGCATCCAAACCTATTAAAGCTGTAGCCTAACAGAGATCAACGGTTGGTCAGTTTTTCCCAACGGACTGAGGAAAATGTTGTAGCAATGTATTTCAAAGAAAACTCCCTAAACAAACCGTTTTTGTGACGTTCAATTCTTTTTAATGCATGGAACTTTGATGGATTAGTACGTAATATTTAGCAAGGGAACATAATATTTTCAATAAAGTGTAAGATTAAGCTTTCCAGGTCCGTCCCTTATAGAGGAGAACTCTGGGTGGAACCTGGACTCTGGAAGGTCTTCTGGTCCTGGAACTCAGCAGGAAAATGTCTCGTTGGTTCGGATGGATTATTGATTCACTGCTTCGATTTATCTGTTATCATTCATAAATATTTTTTTCTACAGTGCTGTAAACAGCAACAGAAATGAACAAAATGTTTAGATAATTAAGTAAAGAATATAAAATAAATGTTTGAACTCAACCAAAGAAAAGGTTCTAAAAAAACCGGCCTGAAGATTGTGGGTACAGATGGACAGAACAAGTTCTGGTTTCTGGGTTGGAGCTGAATTATTAATAAAAGCTGTTCATAATGTGGATCAGGACAACTTTTCTGGGTCTGTTTCTGGTACCAGAACAGTTCTGACTGAGCTGAAACCATCGGCTTTAAAGCCCCAGCTCCTGTTATTGAAATGATAGTGGCCGCCAACAGCGCCACCTGTTGACCGGCAGGCTCCGTACCTCTCAGGGTGTCCAGGGTGCTGTCCAGGTCTTCCTCGTTGGTTCTGATGCTCTGCAGAGCCTTCTCAGTCTCAGTTTTAGCCTCGTTGACTCGGTCCAGCAGCTTGTTGTACTCCTGCAGACAAACATCAAACTGATCTGAGGAGGAACTTCCAGCTCCCCGTCCCATGATGGCGCTGTAGTCGTCTAGAGCTAAAATATCACGACACATTCAGGTTTTATCTGCTGCTTTCTGATTGGTCGCTACCTGCTGGGCAGTTTTTCCTTCATCCATCAGGTTTTCAGCGTTCAGCCGGTCGTTTTCTGCGTCGTCCACCAGATCCTCCACGGCCAAGACGTTCTTCTGCACCGTCTCCTTCAGCCCCTCCATCCTGGTAACCATGGCGTCCACTTCCTCCTGGGCATCATGATCAACGCTGGATTAGAGACGTTTAACGTGACCCAGATCCTGGTTCCCAGCATGAGCATCTCTCACCTTCATCGATGGAGGGAGGTTCTTCTCCAGCCTGGAGATGTCTGTCAGCATGTTGTCGGCCATTTTGCTCTCCTGCCGGGCGTCGTCGCTCAGACTCACCGCCCGCTTCTCCAAACCCTTCACGTCTGCTGAGGTTTGATCATATCTGGAAGCAAAAAGGAGACTTTAATGAATCACTGGGGAAAAATAACAGGATTCTCATCCCAGCTGCTTAAACTGGTTTGTTTCTGCTTAAAGAGTCACAAATTAAGGTTATTCCTGGATGAATTAATATGTTAAACACAACCAGAGATTATTAAGATGCTGCACAGTCAGAGTAAATCATAAGCAAAACAATAAGAAAAAAAAATCAGTATCAGAGTGATAATAAATGTGAAAAAGAAAACGGGTTATAGCTCATCAAATCATGTTACTATTAAAATCTTACAGGAACTAAAGGTAAAAAAGGAGCTGAAGCAGGAATGTAAAAGATCTTTGCTGAAATATTTGAAGATTATAAATCAATATGAATATTTTAAATCAGTTAAAAACAAGAAAGAGAAGCCAGAGTTGATGGTTTAATATAAAGAAATGTTACATCTGTAGATATGACCAGATCTGCAGCAGATAGACTGGGCTTAATATTGATAATAATAACTCTCAGCTGGAAGAAAACTGATCATAGAACAGCCATAATCTGTTTGTTTAAACCTAAGAGCATCATTAAGCTTTTTTTTTTTCAGGTGGAATTCATATTTCATATTTTCTGTCTTTCAACCTCAGTTACTCAAGCCCACTGTGATTTTCTTGAGAATTTTTAACATTCACTGTATCCCCATAGACCTTCCTATTATATGAGAGCAATTTGAACATTTTAGACCTTTAATAAGCTGTAAAAAGCCTTGCTGAGTGTAAGGATTGTTAATTCGGAAAACAAATGGTTAAACTAATCAGAATTACTTTAAAATTAAATTAGCTTCACTTCCAAACTCTTCAATGAAAGCCTTATTCTTTAAGCATACATATATATACTGAACTGTGACATCACTATCAACTTTTTGGTTATTGTCTCTACTTCTTTGCATATTTGTCCATTTTACTGTTTTTACATTTGGTAGTTTATTTTGTATTAGTATTTGGTGAGTTTGCTGATTAAAGTGTTTTGGCTGGAAAGCTGAATTCTCTTTGTTAATAAATTCTTGTATTTTGGAAAGTCGCTTATTATTCCAGATACATGCGTAATAAGTTGCTGTTTAAAGCACGTCTAGATCTCGTAATGTTGAATTATTTCAGCCTTATCAAGCAGGTTCATAAACATTAACTGAGACTGAACTATTTGGCTATTGTTATTTTCCTGGATCCCTGATGGCGCCCCAAGCTTGGTAATTTTCACATAAAATTATTAATGTTATTACAAATAGTCCAAAGCAATTATTCAAAAATCATCCATAGCCAAAACCTACTTTTTGTAGCACAACATACTGAAAAGACACACTTTCTAGTAATTATCGTTTATCGTTTTTGGAGCAGAAACATGTCTTGGTTTATTGGGTTTGCTGTTCTTTTCTCTACTATCCGTCACTTTGCTGATGTTGCAGCTGAATTTCCTCTTGGTGGGACAATAAAGGATGATTCTCCTCTTTCTTTCTTGGAATCTTAAGCGGATTCATCGTGTGGCTCAGAGCTGCAGCTGGTCACCAGGAGCTACTCACAGGTTCTGCAGATCTCCAATCAGCTCCTTGACTTTGTTCTCCTTGTTCATCAGAGTTCGGACCAGAGCCAGACCCTCCTTGGAGTCGCTCAGGGCCTTCATGGCCGTCTGCTCCACCGAGTCGGCCGTCGTCTTGTGTCTGGAAGGTGAAACAGAGAAGGTGATGAAGGTGAAGAAGAACCAGATTTATCAGAGACCTCATGGACTAAGATCTTACTCATCAGCCAGTCCTGTGGCCTTCTGGACCAGGGAGGACAGAACGTCTGACCCCTGGGGGTCATCGCGGAGAGGAAGGTCCTAACAGGAGAGAAATGAAACCAGTCAGGATGGACGTTCTCCAGCTTTCACACCAACACCTGATCATCAGAAAGTCTTTATGTTCCTGACATGTTCTTCATGACGTCTTACCACCGACTGCAGTCTGGTTTTAGCCTCCTCCAGCAGGCGTTTCATCTCGTCCATCAGCGTCTTCACCTCCTCCACCTTCGACTTGAAGGTTTGCTGCTGTCGTCTGACGTGGGTCACCACGTCTGAGATGTTCTGGATCGCCTCTCCTTCTGTCAGCTGAGTCCTGCTGACGGCCAACAAGCGAGTCTGCAGGCTCTTCTCCATCTCTGTCAGACAGAAATATCAGACAAGGTTGGTTTTTATCAGGTGAAACTTTATCAACAAGTTAAATTACCTAAACGTGTTCGGCTGCAGTAACGAAAATCTCCACTAGACGCTGCTAGAACCAATTAGTAGTTATAGCTAACCATAACCAGTTATAGTATGTATAGCTAGAAAATGTGAGACCGTCTTGGGCTATAATTCTTACTTCACGTTTTTATCTGAATTTGGTCAGTTTGAGATGATTTAATCAGGATGATGTTATATGTAGAAAATAAACATTTAGATAACATTGTTGTGGAAGACTTTCTGTAATTTATAAGTTAAAGTAAAATTTAAAGTCTTAAATATTCATTTATCACGAATAAAACGTTTAATTAGAAATTCAAAACATGGTGAAAGAAATTATTTAGCTGTTCACTAGATTTGAATCATAACAATTTTACTTGAACTACTGAACTATCTACGAACTATCTATGAACTATCTACAACTATCTACGAACTATCTACAAACCATCTATGAACTATCTTTGAACTATCTACGAACTATCTACAAACCATCTATGAAATATCTACGAACTGTCTACGAATTATCTATGAACTATCTACGAACCATCTACAAACCATCTATGAAATATCTAAGAACTGTCTACGAACTATCTACGAGCTATCTACGAACTGTCTACGAAGTATCTACGAACTGTCTACGAAGTAGCTACAAACTATCAATGAACTCTATACGAACTGTCTACGGACTATCTACGAACTATCTACGAACCATCTACAAACTATCTACGAACTATCTACGAACTATCTACGAACCTCTACGAACTATCTATGAACTATCTACGAACCTCTACGAACTATCTATGAACTATCTACAACTATCTACAAACCATCTATGAACTATCTTTGAACTATCTATGAACTATCTACGAACTATCTACAAACCATCTATGAAATATCTACGAACTGTCTACGAATTATCTATGAACTATCTACGAACTGTCTACAAAGTATCTATCAACTATCTATGAACTGTCTACGAACTATCTATGAACTATCTACGAACCATCTACAAACCATCTATGAAATATCTACGAACTGTCTACGAACTATCTATGAACTATCTATGAACTATCTAAGAACTGTCTACGAACTATCTACGAACTATCTACGAACTGTCTACGAAGTAGCTACGAACTGTCTACGAAGTATCTACGAACTGTCTACGAACTAGCTACAAACTATCGATGAACTCTGTACGAACTGTCTACGGACTATCTACGAACTATCTACGAACCATCATGAACTATCTACGAACTATCTCGAACTATCTACGAACTATCTACAACTATCTACGAACCATCTACAAACCATCTATGAAATATCTACAAACTGTCTACGAACTATCTATGAACTATCTATGAATTATCTACGAACCATCTACAAACTATCTATGAACTTTCTACGAACTGTCTACAACTATCTATCAACTATCTACGAACTATCTATGAACTATCTATGAATTATCTACGAACCATCTACAAACCATCTATGAAATATCTACGAACTGTCTACGAACTATCTATGAACTATCTATGAACTGTCTACGAACTATCTATGAAATATCTACAAACTATCTACGAACTATCCATGAACTATCTACGAACTGTCTACGAACTATCTACGAACTATCTACGAACTGTCTACGAAGTATCTACGAACTGTCTACGAACTACCTACAAACTATCGATGAACAATCTACGAACTGTCTACGAACTATCTACGAACTATCAATGAACTGTCTACGAACCATCTTCGAACTATCTACGAACTATCTACGTACTATCTACGAACTATCTACGAACTGTCTACGAACTATCTATGAACTATCTACGTACCATCTACGAACTATCTATGAACTATCTATGAACTGTCTACGAACTATCTATGAAATATCTACAAACTATCTACGAACTATCCATGAACTATCTACGAACCATCTACAAACCATCTATGAAATATCTACGAACTGTCTACGAACTATCTATGAACTATCTATGAACTATCTATGAACTATCTACGAACTATCTACGAACTATCTACGAACTGTCTACGAAGTATCTACGAACTGTCTACGAACTACCTACAAACTATCGATGAACAATCTACGAACTGTCTACGAACTATCTACGAACTATCAATGAACTGTCTACGAACCATCTTCGAACTATCTACGAACTATCTACGTACTATCTACGAACTATCTACGAACTGTCTACGAACTATCCACGAACTATCTATAAATTATCAGTGCAGCCAGAAGGAGACATTTTTAAGTGAATCAGGAGTCTTCCCGTAAATCAACCAGAGGAATGAAGTTCCTCTCTAACCTGTGAGCTCCTTGGTGTTCTCCTGCAGGTTCTTCACCAGCTCCTCCATCGCTCTCAGCGCCGCCTCCATCTCCGCCTGGTTAGTCGGAACTCGGCCCGGTTCAGAGAACAGAACCTCCAGCTCCTTCAGCTTGGCAGCGTAAACCTCCATCTGACGCAGAGGAAAACAATCGAGTTAATCAGCAGCTGTTTGCTGAACTTCAAACACACAGAACTGTTCAGATGTAAAAACCAACAGAAATGTAAAAAAAATAGCCCAAAATGTAACAAGTTTGTCATTTTAAATGAATGAAAATCTGTAAAAATTGAAACAAAGGCAACAGGAGTGGAATAATTTCTGTTCCAGGTGGGAAACCACACATTCACATTGGGAAATATATATTTATATCACATCATTCTAAGTATAATCTGCTATTTGACTTTATTACTGTATTACACTTACACAAATGTTTTTTTATACCATTCGCAGACGCCTGGTTCATAACAATATTCATGCTTTAAACAAAAAAAAGCAACATTTTTGCCAAAATGATTTTTTTTAATAAGAAGAAACAGGATTTAAATACTTATTTTAAATATTTGTGTCAACATGTTGAAAAGTGAAGAGAAAAAATACTGTATGGTTGTTAAAAATAGTTTCTTGAAGCTGATTGGTTGTGACAGATGTTTTCTGTGGTGCCGAAAGTTTAATATTTTCAGAAGATTTGTTCTATTAAACCCAAAAGTCTTCTGTCTCGATGCTGGAATATGAGCTTCCTATTACAACAATTCTAAAAAAAAATATTGTATCAGTGATGTAGAACAATGTGGCTCATCTGATAATGAAGATATGCAGAAAACAGGGTGACAAAAATAAGTTTTATCACTTTAAAGCCTCAGAACCACTGAAGGCAGATTTCAAAGCCATTAGAGGAGAACATTTCTTTTAACAGTGGAGCAAACAACATTTCTTAAATTTAATAAGTTTTTCTCTATAATTAGAACATTTTCAGGTGACTTTTTTCAGCACCAAAATAGCCAGGTTGGGGACTCCTGAAAAAGATAGAAGATGGCCGGTTCCAGTCAGCAGGGGGCGCTGGACTAATCCAGTTCATTAACACAGACTTTAGAGTCCAGATTTCTCAGGAGCTACCTTCTTCTTGATGGGGTCGAAACAGGTTGGACAGTTGGGTCGGTCGCACCTCAGACCCCTGAAGCCCGGTCGGCACCGACACTGGCCCAAGTCGTCACACTGGTTGCTCTCTGAGCTGCGAACGTCACAGTTACAAGCTGCCGAAGGAAACATTAGATCAGAGACGATACTGTGACCTGAGATGGAAACTCTGGACTGGATTCTGTCCTCACGTTTGCAGGCATCGGTGGACCGGTTGTGGTAGAACCCTCTCAGGCAGTTCTCACAGAAGCGGCCAGTCGTGTTGTTCAAACACCTCAGACATTCTCCGGTGGCGCGATCGCAGCTTCCTGCCGTGTTGACGTCGATGTGGCCGTTGCAGCTGCAGGGTCTGCAGGGTCGCTCCACGCCTTGAAGACCAACAGGGTCGCCATAGAACCCCCCCCTACAGCTGTCGCAGTAAAACCCTGAGGGGACACGCCACACATTTACAATCCTGACATCTCAGACTGCCCAACCACATGGTTCCGTTTCAGGGGTTGGTTCTGGACTCACCGATGGTTCCCAGTGGACAGCGGTGACACTGAGGCTCCAGAGCTCCTTCAGCCAGAGAGCAGGACGTCCTGTCCGGACAGGGACATCTCACACAGGTCCCCTGCTGCCTCGGGTCCCTGTAGAACCCCTCTGAGCAGCTCTGCTCGCCGGGCGTCTCGTCGGCGGAGTAACAGTCTCCGTTCTGGGGGTCGCAGCTGCCGCCCCTGCAGCTGCAGGGCTCACAGACGCCGTAGTGTCCTGCAGACGGGGCCCTGCGCCTGAAACCGGCTGAGCAGCGCTCACAGAAGTCGCCCTCGTATCCCGGTGGACATCTGCAGGTCTGAACCCAGCTGGCCGGGACGCCGTCTCCACGCCGAGCCGACACCAGGTTCACGTTGTCAAGGTAACCACGTCCTGAAGCAACGAGAGGGCTCAGTGAACAACAATGAACCAGCGCAAACTAGAACCTAGGGTCAGGGTTTAAAGTGGGTTAGAGTACCTGGCACCAACCCTTACTTTGACTAAACCGATTAACAGATGTTTTACAATAGAGGGATTATATCACTCCGTGCGATACTGCGCATGCCGTCTGCAGAAAGAGACGTGAATCATGTCTTATGCTGTTGGTTGCATGAATCGCTTTGATGAAAACAATGAAACATGAACGTTATATGGACTTCCATCGACTCAGCCTTCCTTCAAGCCAAACAGAAGACGTCTTGGGTTGTAAGCGATCAGAAGCAATTAGAACAGTGCTTCAAAACGCAAAAAACCTACAGCAACCACTTCATATCAGGTAAGCCTTTACCAGCTGGCTACACCACAGTTTGATGTTGTCAGGCCAAAAAACATCTGGTCATAATCTATTCTTACACATCAATATTTAAAATAATTATAACCACAGCAGGGTTTATATTTATTGATTTTAATTAATGTATAATTAGATTAAACTGATTACAGGCTCTACATGGTGACATGGAGCAGATTAATATGCTACATATATTAATTATGAACATTTTACCTGCTGTGCCCTGAACGCTACTTTTGGAGATGATTTTGTTGCTACATTTCTGTTTTTCTAATTGATGTGATCAGAATCCACTCAGACTCTTTGATCAAACTACTTTTCTGATCGCTTTAGTGGGAGGAAATCCCGATGCATGCGTTTTTTTTGCAGCAGTGGTTCATCTGCAGCGATCTGTCACCGCCGGTCTAGGTCAGGCGCAGTCACAGGCGCACTCCGAAACCTCAGTAACTCTTCAACGCGCTGTCAGCTCCAGGCTAACGAGACGCCTTGGGTACGTTGTCCACACTCAGAAACTCCCATGGGAATCTTTAGTTGATTGATTTAGTTACCCGTACTCTGTGCGTAAAGTTGAAAATGTCAGTACATTTGCATTGTGGGATCGGGATGTTAAAACTAATCGACACAGAACTCGGCTAAAGGATTATTTGTCAGTTCTTAGATTTATTACATCTTTTGATCTAATTCACCCTTTTTATTGTAACAATCAGAGAAGAAAATCAAACCTGCCTTCCAATTCAAAAGCAATTTTTTGCGTGATAGAAGTATCAGCATTGGTGCTTGGTATCTGCAAACACTCTGATGCAACTATCGGTATCGTATTGGTTTGAAAAAGTGGTATCTTTGCATCCCTAATGTGAACCAGAGCTATTTAATAAAGGGCTAGCCTCTCTTTTTGCATCCAGGTAGGATCCGCGTGTGGTGTATTAATAAACAAATACACCACACATTCAGGTCTAACATGAAGTTGAAGAAATGTAAATAGGGGAGTCATCAGCATAATGCTTGATCCTGGATTTTTTCCATGTCTTAAGATGAGTAAAAGGTTAATGAAGGTTAGACCGGGTAGTTTTTAGAGATCTATCTGCTTTAAAAGATTAAAATATCCAAGGTAGATGATGTGTCTCTAAGTTTGGAGGCATTGATATGTTGTTGTTGTTTTTTTTATCCTTAAAACAAGCAGATGTAAACCAGCTCCATTATGAAACTGAAACATTTAAGCACCGCAACTCACTTGCATGAAAGGATATTGAAATTATAAAATAAAGAGAGGCGCGAAGGATCTCACCATTTTCTCCAAATGTGGCCCGGATCTTAATGGCTGTGAGGTTCTGGAGAAGCTTCTGGAACTCGTACGATGAAAGCTGAGGTCTCCACTTGTTGAGCTGCTCATCCAGCCTGTTAAGTGAAGAACAGAAAAGCAGAGCTGTGGAAACAGCTTCTGGATCTAAAGTTCATGAGCTTCTCTGGTAAGGTTAAGCTTTTTCCTCACATCGACAGGTTTTCATGAAGTTATCAGGTAGTAATTATACCACCAAGCCTCCTTCAGACTTAAATTCCCCTTTACATGAATTTACGAGGAGCAAACTTGATGTTTCCAGCCAGTAAATCCCAAAATAAACAAAGCATTAGTTTCCACATGTCTGAGCAGGTTGAAGCAGCAGGATTCCTGAGATCAGGAATGTTTGCACTTCTGTGAGAGATCAAGATGAGCGCTAATCCCCAGCTCATGTTGGAAGCATCAGGAACCCAATGAGGCGTTAAACACAACCACTCTAAGGCCTGTGTGGGCGGGGCCTATTAGTCTAGGAGTGATGTCATCCACAAAGAGAAACCGATTTCTGACCTGAAGGTGTAGCTGATCTTCTTGCCACATGGGACGATGGACCTCAGGTCACCCAGCGAGGCAGCGACTCTCAGACCGCCGCCCTCCAGGATCACGTCGTTGTTGGACGGGTGTCGAACTCCGCGGTCCAAACGCAGCGAGAAGGAGAAGTTCTGACCGTAGCTCAGCAGCTTGTTCCCCAAGTAAACGTCTGCAGAACAGGAGAGGAAACAGATGGTCAGACGGTCAGAGGAGGAAACACTGGAGGACACAGGAGAGGCGGAGCTCGTCTCACCTGGAGCGTAAAGGTAAGTCGGCAGGCTTTGCTTGGAGATCACCTCCAGGTCCTGGTGTTTCGGTGACCAGCGAAATAGAATGTCCTCGGGAGTCAAACCCTCAACCGTCGCTGCCTTCCAACCGTCCGGGCCTGAAACCCAGTAGATACTTTTAGTTTGACACAGAACCCCCTGGTCGACCCAATAACAGGGTTTTATTCCTGCATGATGGGACGTTACCTGTGCTGAAGGTGGACGAGACGTTCAGGATGGAGAAACCAGGCTCTGCAGAACACTGCTCACTGTGTCCATAACAGAAACATGGCCGAGTCAAACTCCCAGAATCCTCTCTTCCCTGACGTCTGAAAAACAACCAGCAGGAAGTTTAAGGAGGAAGCAGACAGTCCTGGATCGGAACCTCAGCCTGACATAATCCTCCCTCATGGTTCAACCTGGAGAAAAGCTGCATTCTACAAGCATCTGATGGAAGCGATGCAGAAAGAATCATTGTTGCTCAAAACCAAACATAAACCTGCATAAATGTTCTGGAACTGAAATTTCTGTCAAATTGTTCCAGATAAACGAGTTCTGACTGTTGATAAAGTTTTTTGTGTTTTCTGTTTAAAGTAAACATTGAAAGTTATTCCAATATAAACAATTATCTTTGAGATCACATGATTTTAAGGAAAACATAACGTTAATTTGGTTTTAAACTTCTGTGTTTGAAGTTTTTTGTTTCCATGATTTTTCGTTGCAGTTCAGTTTTGTTCAATTCTTAAAAAAGTGCCCCCTGCTGGAGAGTAAAGCAACAGTAAGAAACCAGTCGATTAGTTTTATAATTAACCATTAATTTCCTGCTGTTATATTCATTCTAAAAAAACTAAATCATTTCAGAGCTAAACTCTCATAGATGTTTTATACCATCAACTTGAGTTTTTCAATTTTAGAACAACTAAAGTTATGCAAAGGACCTGAATAGCATCTGAAACCAAAAGGTATTATTAATTTATTATTTATATTTATTTGGTTCTAGCAATTTATGTATCTTTTTTATGACAAATAAAAATGCAGGAATTAAATATATACATAGAATGAGCGGAATTTTTAACTGTTCATATGAAATACAGAAGTCTCTTTTATAAAGCTGCTTACGCAACGAACGGGGTCTGGAAACAGTAACTTTTTATGCAAAATTTGAGATTTATAGAAATATTTATTCTGACTAATTAATGCAACAGCGTCCTCACAGGTCTACCTAAAAAGTCAGACAGCAGCAGCTGATCCAGAACGCTGCTGCTCGTGTTCTCACTAGAACCAGGAAAGTAGAACACATCACCCCAGGTTTAAAGTCCTTCCTGTAGCTCAGAGAAAAGTATTCCAAGTTTGATAGATCTGAAACGTTCTTCGCGTAACGTTCTTTTGCTGGGTTTAAGTACGGTTACAGTGAGGATTCTACACAAACTTTTATAAATGAGACCATGAAGTGTAGCAGCAGCTGCTCTCTGATTGGATGAAACATCAGGGTTTTTTTTTCTCACCTCCGCCTGCAGCCGTCCGGTCCAATCGGGGCGTCGGGGCAGCGCTCACATTTGTCTCCAGTGACGCCTTCCTTACAGCTGCAGCGCCCCCTGCTGTCACACGTGGCACTGACAGAACCTGCGGGCAGGAAACACTTTCAGACTGGTTTCCCAACGTGATGACGTCACACAGACAGGTGCGTTCTCACCTGCAGCGTTACAGCCGCAGGGCGTGCAGCTCTGCAGCGCCCCCTGCTGGTAGAAGCCGTCCTTGCAGCGCTCGCAGTGGCGGCCATCGGTGTTCCCCTGGCAGTTCAAGCAGCGCAGACCCCAGGCGTCCTGCAGGCAGTACCGGGCCCTGCCGTTACATTCACACCGGATGTTTGCTGCAGGATGAAAGGCAGGAGCTATGAAGTGGAGGAATAAAACCTTCTGTCTGTTCTTAGTAGTAATTATAAGGTTATTTAGGTCTCAATTTGGGATTCAGATAAAAAAAATTAATCAGATTTTGGTTTAAATTCAACGTTTTTCCATTTCAAAGCCATACATTAATGAAATGTAATCCAAGCTTTGCATGTTTTTCCTCTGCAGGAACTTTGACCGTATTTCACCTACTATAAGTACCATAATGCTCCAGATGAGTTTTACTTTTTATCGTTAAAACTCCACCTGCTGCTTCATTTGTTTCAGTTCTTCCTCCACAAGAAAAAAAAATCCTATAAACAGATCTTAAGGTGTTTAAATTCAACGTTTTTTTTTACCAACCGAAGTTTAAAAACGTTCAGTCTGTAGGCTACTCGATCCACGCTCTTAATTTCTCTCCTTCTACATTAAACTCAGTTTTAAACCTGTAAATTAGTTTCTTGTTAAATTCCAGCCTCAGTTTATTTCACAGCATCATCTGTCGTCATCTTCTGCGGCTTCAGCACTTTTTCTTCCCACTGCCTAAGCTGGAAACCAGTGACATCATGGTGGATACTAACGGAGGAGAAACACCGTCGGAGTTAAAAGCAGCAAACCGAAGCTGTGCAGCGGGTTAGGGTTAGGGTTAGGGTTAGCTGAGCTGAGGCTGAAGCGGCCAACGCCTGGTCTGAGGAAACACCTCAGGGTTCAGGGATCAGCTGACATAAACAGACACAGAAACAGCACTTAGTGGTGAAGCAGAGGATTAGAGGGCGAGATCACAACCTGCAGGAACATCTCCTCACGCCACCGTTCTATGTTCTCCAGATCAGAAGGAGCAAATAACATCTCAAAGCTTCACTGAATGCTCAACAAAAGCTGAAATAATAGCAGGAGAAGGTCTGGATCTAAACACGCTTACACTTTGGACCAAACCTGATGTCGCTGCCGACTGTTTTACTGGATGTACTGGAGAAGATTTTACTGAATGATTCAGTAGCGTTAGATGAACTGTTCATCTAAGGATGATCTCTGTTAGGATTAATGATGGATTAACTAAATCCCAGGATTATCATCCTAAAATAACAATAATATTTGACAGAAGGATCATTCTGTTCATCTGATATGTTTCAAGGAAGACCTTTAATAACTTTTTATCGCAAGAAAATGAGCTTCATCGTCTTAAAAGAATAAAATGTTTCACTTTTGATCAGACATGAATAAATCAGGTGATTAAAAACCAACAGATGTTTTCATTTCATTCATTATAATAGATATTTATTACATTTTTGTTCATTTTTAAATAGAAACCATCCATCTGATGACTGGACCTTAAATCTGGAATCCTGGGAATTATTTTTTTTTTGTGTGTGAAAACATCTAATTTCTGGGCTCTCATGAAGAAAATAAACACATTTGTTTTTAGGTTTTTTTGTTTATTCTGATACAAAATTAAAAGCTCTAAGCTGAGTTTGCTCAATAAAGCCAGTTTTAACCTTTAATGGTCTGATTCACGGGCCTCAGGTGATTTTAAGGTGTGACTGTCTGTCTGAGGTCTGTTTGTGATTCAGCCGAGGACAGCGCTGCATCCTGACTCACTGCCTGATAACAGTGGGCCCCCCCCCCCCCCCCCCCCCCCCCCCCCCCCAACCCCAGGAGACGAGCTCAGCTGTGGAAAGAACACATTTCATAACTCGGCTCTTCTCTGTTTTTAGCAGCCGGAGGGCAGAAGGAACGGCCGCCACACCCAGAACCCGCCCTGCAGATTCACAGAAACAATCCCTGCAGCAGCAGCAGAAACAGCTCTGAGCTGAAAACACGTTTCCTGAAGCTGTGAAAGAAACTCTGACACGGGTTTCCAGCTTTTAGCCCAGACGAATCCGCTTCGATTGTGATGTGAAAGAAAAGGCTTTAGGCTTCCTTTTGGCTTTCATGGACAAACAGAGAAAAATCACTTTTGCTTTCAGGAACCTGAAGCCAGGTGAGCAGCCTGGACACGCCCACATGGAGAGGAAACGGCTTTCATTACGGCTTAGAGGGAGAGAAGCCGGAGACAGGAAACCAGAAAGAGGAGAGATTATGATGGAAAAAGAAAGCAGATTGTTTTATGAACTGGAGTTCCTTTATGCCACATAAAACGTTTCGACTGATTTCCACTCAGATTCACGATGAGGTTTTAATTCCAGCATTAATTCAATTATCTTCACTGAAAAAAGAGAACACAGGTCAAAAGTCAAAGTTAATCAAACCGAATTTATTTACATTTGTTTAACTTGACAACTTACTAAACCCAATAAAGAAACTTAAATACATTTAATTCACTTACTTGTAACAAAGTAAAGCAAATTATTTAAGTTAGATTCCCTATTCTCTTTTTTAAGTGTAACAGGATGTATACAGATTAAAGTACGAGTGTTACTTAAACAACCTGGTTCATGTATTTGGTATAAAACATTTTTCTGTGGTTGTCTTTGTGTGTCCGCGTTTATTTTTTACGCCTCTGACAGATAAACAACGTGTGGCGTTTATCAGAACAGTTCTAGAGACAGTCGGGTCCACATGCAGACTCCCAGACCAATGATGGGGCGGTTCTGAGGAGCGTCCAGACCCAGAATGACCATCAACAATCATAAAGTTGGATTGTTGCATGTTTCTGGAGGCAATGTTAATGTCGAAGTGGCCTAGTCCAAGTCCTGCCCTTACTCTAAAGGAGGAAGCTAAAGATTAGGGTGATGGTCAGGGGCTCCATCAGGAACCTGCAGACAGCTGCTGAGGGATTAGAGGTCCGCTGGGATTTTTCTGTTCATGAGAAGCAGAACAATAAGCTCCATCCATCCATGTGGTAGATGAAGTTCTCCCTGTTGGAGCCGGTTGAAGCTGAAGCGGGTCGGACTTACAGCCGTAGGGTTTCTCTGTGTTCTGAGGATCCGTTTATTCGTCGTGTATCGACACATCCGCCTGAATTCCTCTCTGCTGCGTCTTCAGAGCGCAGCAGCAGAAACGTGGGACCCTGAGGGGAAGGCAGGTACCGTCTGACGGGCGGAATCGGGCCGCCTCGCCCATGGGCGTCTCCGTCCCTGCGGCACGGCGGTGAAATGAGGACAGGAGCGCCTGGCGAAGACGCACCAAAAATCTGCTGTTTTACCTCAGGTTGTGAGAAAAACTCAAGTTTTTCTTTTATTTCCTCCGTTGATCTTAATTTCACTGCGGACAAACTTCCCTACTCTGGTTCTGTTTGTTCTGCTTTCTCCCTCCAGAACCACTGGACCAACAGGAGCCTTTCAACACCAGGCATAACATTATGACCACCCGGATGACCGAACATCCAGCTTGCAGGGGTCAGCGTTAAAAAGGAGTCAAACATGTGCTGGATCTGATTCTGGACCTCACAGAACATCTTGGTGTCAGAACCCAGAATCCCACCAGCTGTGTGGTCATAATGTTGTGCCTGATCGTATTTCACAACGTCTCAACAACCAACTCTGATGTCTCCATGTTACCCTGAGGTCCATTTAGAGGCGTATAAGTCCAGCTGTGGACCTTCAGAACCTCCTGGCTGTTCTGCAGGTTCTGACCTCACATGGAATGGTTCTGATTGATCCGTGATGAGACCGCTAAGACCCTCGCTGATCCCTCACCGTGGACCAGGAGAAGGTCCAAACATCTCCTGGTTCTGATCCTCAAACCGGGTTCCCTCAAATATCTACATCACTGCTGAGAAGACGTTGTTCTCTACTGGTCCTACTGGGTTTACTGCCAGTCTGACAGACAAACAGAACCATTCGGTCCAGTTCCCCATCCTTCCATCAGAGACCTTCAGCCTCGTCCGGTTCTGCGTCTCAGTTCAGACGAAACTTTGACGAAAAGTTTCCGTTCTTCATGATGTTTCTGTTAAAGCGGAGAAGAGGAGCCAGCAGAAGCACATGCAGGCGGTGGGAGAAGTCCTGGTACTTACAGTAGAAGGTGTAGGTGGTCTGGACCGAGGACGCCACAGCCAGAACCGCGCAGACTGAAACCCAGCAGCTCTTCATGTCGGGTCAATCCTGAACTCAGCTGTGAAGGAGAATCTGTTGGTTCCTCCGTGTCTCCAGGTTTTAACTGCTGCGCTGTCCTGCAGCAGGTCTGAGCACGCTGCACATTCTGCCTCCAGTTACTCACATGTGATTCACACACACACACACACACACAGTCAGAGGAAATGACGGCTGCAGGGTTCTACAGCACATTTACATTTCCACCCCACAGACAGAGAGCCACAGATCCATTTATCCGGAGAATAACGTCCAGATGTCTGTGCAGCTCTGCTCAAAGTTCTGATTAAATCTGCAGGATGGCTCCAATAAATCACCATAAAATTATAAAACTGTAATCACACTCTTTGGTTCCTTCCTTAAAGCCTCTTAAAGCTTCTGCAGGAAAACACACGAAGCATTAATTAACTGTAAAAAGATCAGGAAGAAATCCACCAAAAACATGAAAATCAGAGCAGAAACCTGAAATCACAATAAAAGATGAGATAAACGAGTGAAGAGGGGACATGACGACTGAATGGATTTCTCTGGACTTGATTGCTTTGGTCTGATCTGTACTTTTTATTCCCTGCAGCTCTGTGAGTTTTCACGTACAAACTGTGACCTACACGCCCTGAACTTCAGACACACTCTTACTCACACACACAGCGTCACGCTGTTTGTTCCTGTTGCCATGCCGACACCACACCTGAACACACACACAAACACACACACACACCTCATCAGCTGCTGAACCTGGAGTTCTGATGGACTCCTGTAATCTGGTTGCGTTGGTCACAAAGCTGCTTTCTTACTTTACTAAAGTAGAGATTTGGGGGATTTAGACTTTTCTAAAGTGGGCTACTTTTTACTTCTTACATTTTCACACAATCATCTGTACTTTCTACTCCCTACATTTTGAAAAACCGCCTTATTATTTCTGTTTCATTTGTCTTGTCGATTTATCAAAAACTACGCACACAGGAGTCGCGTTAACGGAATACTTTCCGTGTCTGTCCGGTTATTATCATAATCATCATAGAAAATACTTTAAAATGCTGATTTTATTTAGTGCAGCGGTTCTCCAGATGTGTATGAACCACTGCAGAGTCCAGCGAAAGAAGAGGATGGATGTAACCAAGTTCAAACATACCCATGGCAGACATATAAGCAAGTAGTCATCAGATTTTACACTCCATGGAACATTAATGCTCAGCTGTCCACATTTAGCTCTTTGATGTATTTGTATTGCACTAAATTGCATTAATTTTGATGCACATATGCAGCTGAAATAGAGTGCCTAATTTTAAATATTAAGATTTTTATACATTATAGTCATTATGGGCTTTAGTAAAAGTGTTTTTTGGGGGAGGTGTGGTAGCTTTGTGGTGCAGCTTGAGATTTAGTGTTAAAGTGTTTCGTTTTTTTAACTTACATTACTTTTACTCTGAGTCCCAAGCATTATGCCTTATTCCCCAGACGCCTTTGAGGAAAATGAGAGTGCACACTCAAGCTGCTGAACATGTGAGATGTGAGGTGGCCCCAATGCAGGTGTAGTTGCTCAAGTGGCAAGGCCTTGGTCCGATGGACATTTCTCCTGGGGTGGGAACCACAGTCCCGGCGACGGGAAACCTTTACTTTGCAGTATGCATGGCTTCCCTCGTTTGCCCCACTTTAACACAAGGAGGACTGAACCACACATTTATTCTAAACACACCCCTTGGCAAAAAGATTTAAAATGAAGTAATTCTAGGTAAAGCTGAGTTATAAATATTTTCATTATTCTTATCATAAGTGGACTCTCTCTCTGTCCACTTTTCCATATTTCCTGTCTCTGTCCGGTCGGCTCTAGCTGGGATCGTTAGCTGAAAGGCTAACTTCATATTTCTGTCTCGTTGTCTCCCCATGTGGACGCCCAAACTCCACACCATATTGTGAGCAGACCCTCAGAAGCTGTTGAAATCCCGGATTCATCACCATACATTACATATTCATATACATACTCATTAGGTCTATGGTCTTAACTCCTCATTGGTTTGGGACCAAATGATTGTTAACTTTCTCTATCAGAACCAGATGGAACTGAGGAATCAGCCTTGAGGAACGCCGTAGGTAATCGGGACATGTTCTGGTTCAATCTGGGTAAAAATTAAGTGGGACTGAAACAGGAAGGTGTGATTCATGTTAGAGGAGACGAGAAATCGGCTGTTTCTATAAAAAAAACATGGACGATAAAAAGTCACAGCTATCAAACACTGCCTCCTGCTGGTGATTCAGAGAACTTCACATCTAAAACAGATTTTTCTTGCTTCAGTAAATCTGTTCTGTGCTGCATCATGTTGCGTATTTGATCAGACACTCGTTACGTTAATTACTCAGAACCCGTTAATGGTTCTGATGATGATGAGATGCCTCGACGGTTTGAAACAGATTCAGGACGAAGCTTCAGGTTGAAACAAATCAGATTTATTGGAAATATTAATAAAAACACAAACTGACACCAGAGGAATGTTCACTCTGACTAAACTGCTCTACAACGGAAGGTGCCACCCCACCTAATACCCCCCTCTGAACCCCCCACCTCCTCCTCCATAACCACCACCTCCTCTATACCCTCCTCCTCCTCCTCCTCCCCTGTAGCCTCCTCCTCCACCCCTATAACCCCCTCCACCTCTGTAGCCGCCTCCTCCTCCATAACCACCTCCCCCTCTGTACCCTCCTCCTCCCCTGTAGCCTCCATATCCTCCCCCACCTCCTCTGTATCCCCCTCCTCCTCCCCCGTAGCCCCCTCTTCCTCCTCTGTACCCTCCCCCTCCTCCTTCTCCGTCGAAGCGCGCCATCTTCGGGGGTCTGGGTCCGTCTCCCATCCTGCAGAGACAGAGACGTTTTAGCCATCTGCTGCTGTTGGGTCTGTGGGAATCGTACCGGCAGCCTCTGTGGTACCTCTGGTTGGCGGCCATCAGGTTGATTCCGGCTGCAGACGGCTTGGACACCTGTCTGATGACGTTCAGCAGCTTCTCGTTACTCTGGTCCATCTGGTTGATGTATTCTGGATCTTTGGTGACCTCCACCACCAGCGCCTCCAGCCCGGCCCGCAGGGCGGCGATCCCGCCCGCCACCTCATGAGGAATCTTCAGCTTGATCCTGGAGAACACGGAAAGGGGGGATTTAACATCTCAAGAACGCACCTCTACTTCCTGGTTGGAGTCAAACCAGGAGGAACATCTGGGCTTCAGATTCTGGTTAATGGTCCTAAACTGGTTCCCAGTCTCTGAATGAATCCATACAGGTGAAGTTGGGTCAGTTTGACGGGCCTGAATCTGTTCGGACGGGTCCACAGAACCTCATTTAGAGCAAAAATTATGTTGGAATGTTTATAAGAACCTGGCGATAAGATATGTACGAACATTCAAGGCAGACGATATAATATATTGTGAAATATTCTAAATTTAACTGTAGTAAAACTGTCTGGAATCTAAATTAGAGGCAGACAGATTTGGGTTTTTCAAAGGCCGATACCGATAAAAAAAAAAAAAAAAATGTGGTTGCCGATATCTAAAGCAGATTATTAAAGGCACAGTGTGTAATTTTCGGCCAGTAGGGGGCAGAGCATACCTAAATTATTACAAGCATGCGGTATCTGTGTCTTCGAGTAAGAAACTCAACAACGGAGGTCCAACTAGTTCTGTTTGCCCTGAGAATTATCTATTTTCAGCAACATGACGAGCACATCAGTCTCTCTTTCATCGCTTGGAACTAGCTAAGAGGTAAAAATGTATTTATGGAGAAACTTTTTAGCATTTTGAGGGGAAATCGATGTTTTAATAGCGGGCGTGTTCCGTGCGCTTTGTCCGTCCGGGTTCTTGTAGAAGTAAAGACGTCATCTAATATGGCTTTTTAAAGAGCCCCTATGTATTTTAAAACTGATATTTAAAGTCATATTTTACACTATCGCCAATATTTTGCAATTAATGTGCTTTACGTAATTATTATTACATAATATTTAATTGCTATTTTCAAAGATTTACTGCAAAAACTACACACTGTCACTTTAAGGCAGATATCCAAGGCCGATACATATACTTTTTAGCAGCACGCATATTTAGGATTTAAAACCCAGATATGATCATATTTGGGTTTTTACCTTAGGGATGCACCGATCCGACTTTTTCAGTACCGATACCGATGGCTGGATTTTGTGTATCTGTCGATACCGATCCGATACTATTTGTGACAGTGTGGAGGTCCTGTCACCATGGCTACGATAGATGATGCCCTGGCTGCTTAGCAACAGGGATATCCCTTTGGCTGACTGGTTAGCGCACATGACCTTCACCTGGGAGTCGTGGGATCGAATCCCGCCTGGGTGTACCTTGCCACATATTGTTGAATTAATAAACTGCATAACATTTGGTGCCTTTCTTGAAGAGACTAAAGGCAGCAGACTTTACAAACTAAACGTAACTGAGAAAAAATAACAGATGTAAAATATAAAATTACCACAAAAATAAAATTTCAAGTGAAGAATTAATCTTTTTTGGTGAATTTGTTGCAGATTTCCCCCATTTTGAGTATCGGTTCATGGTATCGGTTAAGTTTAACCGATACCAGTACATTTGTCAGTATCGGGGCCGATACCCGATACCAGTATCGGTGCATCCCTAGTTTACATGGCTGGTCTGTGTGTTCTACATGATAAACGTGGTTCATGCCGACCCGGTTCCCCTGTAGAACCGAGCCTGGCATCGTGTGTCGGGTTCTCACCAGTCGTCCAGCTCCACGATTTCTCCGTTGGAGCTGATCTTCTTGCAGGCGAACAGCAGCAGCTGCAGAGGACTCACCAGGGTCATCCCTTTAGCCGAGATGGCTCTGGTCCGGATCTGGAACGGAACCAGACACCAGAATCAGAACCAGAACCAGAACCACGTCCCCACACCTTCAGAAAGCAGCGGCTCCTCCACCTTCTCTCCGAAGACGAAGAACGGCGAGGGGTACTTGATGTCGTGGCTGCTGAAGGGGCAGTTGACGGAGGACTTGTGGATGAGGGCGTTGCGCCCCTCGGTGGTCAGGATCTTCCTCTTCTCCTTGTGGTAGCAGACGTTGGGGTAGGAGCCGTAGGTCAGCAGGGACACCACCACGTCCAGGTTGTTGTCCGGCCCCACTGTGTTGAACATCTGGGTCAGCAGACAGCCTGCAGAGGGACGCACCATCAGCACTGAACCTCAGCTAGTACTGCGCGATAGAAACACCATCAGGTAGAAATGATAAAAACAGCCAACAGGAGAGGGTTTAAATTGTGATGTCATCAAACTGCGCCTACGTACTCTGTACCAGGTACGACTGATGATCAGAGTTTGTATTTATTCTAGATAATGAAACTTTAAAACTTTTCCAAACATTTCTGCAATTTCCACCATACATTTTTTGGAAAAACGCATCGGCAAATTAAAACCAAATCAGTTCCTGAACCATTATGAGCAGAGACAAGGCGGAGGTCTGTTTTTGTTAAGCAAACATTCTGAATTTCTCCCTGAACTGTGAGATAATATGTAAGTGATATTGTACTTAAAACACTGAAAAAGATCATGTTTTATGTCAGCCTCTTTATTTTCTATGACTAAATGCTCTAAAAGTGGCTTTAGGATGAAGTGGTGACCTAAAACACACTGTAGGTCTGGGGCCTGAATTATTACTTTTATCAAAAACAAATTTGAGATCTAAAAAAACAGAGAAAAATGATGATTAGTTTTTAAACTACAGGTGAAAGTTGCCCAAAACGTCGCCTCCTGGTGAATGAGTTAGTCTTCAATGCATGAAAATCATAGTCAGAATGTATCAGATTATAGCAAAATGATAAAATCATAGTTGTGTCTGCAGTTATGAGTTCCTACAGGTTTCTTTAAGTTAAATTCAAGTCTTTTTAAGACCTTTTATATAATAAAATTAACATCTAATTCACGGCCCATTTCACAGCTCTACTGGTAGAGAAAGAAAAATCAAACCTTGAACTTCTGTTCATGACAGAGAAATGTGTAAAAAACGACAGGAATATCAGAACATTTCAGCAGCTCACCAGATAATTAGCCTAACAATGTAAAGTTGGTAATGTGAAAATTCATATTTATTACGTTTTTTTTTTTATGTTAATCTTCATTTACTGAAAACGTCATGTTTGGAGTATCTTTGACCTTTGACATTAAATACAGAACAAAGACAAAGATCTCAAAATTCAAGGTATTTGTAAATTCAATATTTTTAACACCTTATAGGAACCTTGTTGATTGGCATCTATAATTGGAATCAAAAGACTCATACATAATAACTTCATACAAGTTAGAAGTCAGAGTTTCTTTCTGTCCAATATTAAAATTATAAATAAGTAATCAGGAAAGCAGAAAGAAAAGTTTTTTCTCTTCTGACATTTTACACTAAGCTGAAACTATTCTGATGTGTTTTCTAAGGATTTATTTTGTAGTTTATCTTAAAATATCTTCATCTTTAATAATAAAGTTCAAACTTTTGTGTTGTATTATTTAGAAAAAGATTTTTATATTTTTCAAATGCGCCATAAATGTTCTTTAAATTATGTTCTGTATTTGTCTGAAGTTGCTGTTCTGCTGCCGTGTATCTGGAAAGTGAGAATATTCTATTATTACAGCACATGCATTAGATTAAACGACGCTATAAACCAGAGGACACGTTGGTCCAGCCCTAGATACGGCAGACGGAGGCAGCGGGGCGTTCAGGTACCTTCAGGAAAGCCAGAGTTCACCAGGATGTCCTTCAGCTGCACTTTGGCCTCCCAGGTCATCCTCAGGGTGGACATGTTGAGGCGTTTGTGTTCGCAGAAACGAATCTCCGCGTCCTCGCCGTTCACCCTGAGCAGAACGATGAGAGGACAGTTAGGTCCTGGTTCTGATCCAGCCGCGTTTCTGACGGGCCGGTGCCGCTCACCTAACATCGTCCCAGGCCTGGAAGACCGCCAGCAGCGCCACGTGGTCCGAGAAGCGGTTCCCGGAGAAGTTCCTGTGGACGAAGCCGAGGCGCTTCCCGTCGTTGATGAACGGCTCCGGGAAACAGGAAGCGGCCGAGATGGTGCACATGGCGTCGCCGACACTAGGGGGAGACAGAGAGACGGTCAGCGGGACCTGAGGAACCTTCCGCTGACGAACCCAGGAGCAGAACTGACTGGAAGATGCAGCCCATGATCATCATCTTCCCCAGCCGAGGCTCGATGGGCAGCCGGGCCAGAATCCGACCCAGCGGGGTCAGCTCGTCGTTGGAGTCCAAAGCGTCCAGGTCTGGAAGACAGCAGGAGAACCAGTTAGAGACCCAACCGGGTCACCACGGAGGGAGGCGGTCTGGTCAGAGATCATCATTAAAACAAAACCACTGAAGAAAAAATACCTGTTAGACAGAAATAAAACTTTTTTCTCTTCCTTAAATCATCTTCACTTATTCAATTATTTTTATTGAAAGAATCATATTAGTTTATTTTTTCTCTTCCTTAAACAACCTGATTTAAATGATATGATTCATTGATTCAGTTTGACAGTGAAATTGAATTAATGGAAAGTTGCTGGTTTGACTTCTTCATAATACATCTTTTCCTTTTTATTTAAAAATAAGAGAAAATCATGATTTGGTTTCTTTTTTTTTTCAAATTTAAAATATTAATCTTCAACTTAAAATCTAGGTTCGTGACAAAAATCATAGCTCAACACATTTCACGTTAATCAAGAAAAATAAAAACAAATGTTATTTTTTACTTTTATCAGCATTAAACAAAAAAAACTTTTCTCCCCTGAATTTCTTCCTTTCTATTTCTTAAATTAATTTCTTTTTGCATGTTCAATAACTTAAAGTTCAGAAGTTTAGAACTGACTAATTATTTTATATTACCAAAAATCCAATAAAATCTCCAAACAGTACAAGCATACATAGCCAGAGTAGAAAACAATACAACCAGCTGAAAAACATCTATGCTAATGCTTAGTAATGTTTAAATGATACTTTGGCCATTTTTATGAATAAAACATGGTTAAAAAGTTTGATGTTATAATCTCCCAGCTGTACTTGAATCCAACTTGGGCAGCTGTTGGGAAAATCCCTTCCTAAAATCCCGAAAGACGCGTTCACTGACACAGTTTTGGTTTGGTCCACCTTTATCCCTCTACTGTAGCTGCATGAGAAACCATGAATGTTCCCAAATAGAGTTAAGTGATAGCTGGGAGTCCTTTCTGTTTTGTTTTGCTGTCACTTTTTAATGTTGCTCTGCCATCTGAGTTCTGGACATAAATATTCTGGATGTGTTCAGGTAGAAAACACCTGGATTTGTTCAACATTAAACAGTTACAGCCCTATTAAAATCTGAAACCAAAGATGAATCTCTCCTCTGACCCATCTTCAGTCCAGAGCCCCTCCCACCTCTCAACGTGAACTCGGCCTCGATGACGGCGTCCAGCGGCGGCGGTTCGATGGCCTTGGACAGGAAGTTTCCGATGCTGCCGAGCCTCAGCAGCTTGATGCTGAGCGCGACCTCGTGCAGCGGCGTCCTGAAGATCTCCGGGGTCATGTGGGTCTCCAGCCTGCGGGTAGCCAAGAACACGTTAACGCTCTGACCTCGCCGGGTTCTGAACGAGTTCGGGTCGGCGGGCCGTACTTGTCGAAGCGAGCGCGGCTGCAGAGGTGGAAGCAGAACCCGGCCCGGACTCTGCCGGCGCGGCCTTTCCTCTGCTCCAGGTTGGTCTTGGAGGCCCAGACGGTGGCGTAGTTGGTCATGTTGTTGTGGGAGGTGAACAGCTTCACCTTCTGCCTGTCAGGAGGAATTCAGGGGTTAACTGGGAACCAGAACCAGAACCAGAACCAGAAGCTCTGGTAGAAAATTCTCTTTAATCGTTTTAAACTGTTTGCCCTGTTTACAGCTAGAAAAGGAGGAAAGGTCTGGAGGGCATTTAAACGCCTCATTGACACCGGGGAAGGAACGGATGAGTCCAAATGAGAGCGTTCACACCGGATGCAGTGCAGATGTGGAGCTTCTCTATTTTTAAGAAGAATGATGGATGAAAATGAAAGAATCACACGAGCCCAGTGAGACGTGAGGATATCTAGTGTATGAAAGTTCATCTTATTTTTACATATTTAAAGGTTGTTGGGGAGAAGCCATTTTCCCTGGAATTAACTGAGTAGACTGCATTTCCCAGCATGCTTCGCTGCAGCCCAGAAGCGCTCAGCTATCTTCTCTTCTGACCACCAAATTATTTCATTTATAACTTAAGCTTGATTAAAATTTAGATTGAAATGAAAATGATTAAAATATTGATTCATATTGTAATTATTGACCGCACTCTGTGTTCCTCAACAACGTCTTATGTTACATTTTGTCATTGTTTTTTAAACATTTCCTTTTCGCTTTTACTCAGCGATTTCAGAAAGACGTACAGCACACAAACCACAGTCGGCATGAATTATGGTTATATTTTCTCCCGTGCGAATTAGGCATAAGGTTTAGGTTTTGGAAGCGTTGAAGAAGTTTCCCCCACCCAGCATTGTGTTAATTACCATCATGTAATTAGGGTAACAGCTTAAAAAAGATGTTAAATAGCACTGATCCGTATCAATGTCGGAGCAGATTGGATCGAACTGTGATGATCGATTCCGAGAATAGATTCTTGACATGTGTAATGGATGCCCAGCTGTAGAGGGCGTGGTTCTTACTTGCAGGAGTCGATGACGTAGACGACGTCGTTGATGGTGATGCTGGTCTCTGCGATGTTGGTGGAAAGGATCACCTGGAAGGTCAGACTACGAGTTAAACCCCTGACCAGGAAGCATTTGTACAAATACTTTGTTACCTTATTTAAGTAGAAATGTTGAGTATTTATACTTCACTGAGATATCATCTATTGGCCAACATTTTACTTTCTACTCCTAGCTTTTTAAAAGTAGCCTCGTTGCTCCCATTTCATTTAGTCGTGTCATTTTATGAAAAAGAAACCCATTGAAAAATACACCAAAGTGCAGCTGAAACAGGAAGCCGAGTGTTTCCTAAATATGTCAATGTTAAAATGTTTATTGCTTTTAGTTAAAGTGTTTCTGGAGGAGGTGTTGCAGTGCTGTGGTGCAGCGTAAGCTTTAGACTTTAAAACTTAAACTACTTTTACTTTTATACTTTAAGCAGTTTTCAATCCAGCACTATTTCTAAAAACAGTTAGTAGAGTAAAAATGATGATACTTCAAGCAGGGATGTCCTGATCTTTAGAATCAGGCCAATATTTTCCTATTTTTCAGCGATCAGAGATCGGCTATATTAGCTGACGAGTTGTGCCGATTTTTACCAAAGTCTCTCCTAGTTACGTTTGACGTGATTGGGTAATAATGTAAACCTCCGTATTGGTACAAACAAGGAATCTTAATTACCACAAAATCAGCATAGCAGATTAAACATAGTTCTAATATCGGTAAACTTTGACAGATATGCTTAACTACACTATAAGCTATATAATAAAATGTATAAAAACTCACCTTCTGGCATTTACACACAACATTAAACCCAAATAAAAAGAGAAAAACTTTAGCTCCAGCAGCGACGAGGAAGGAAAAAGTCAGACGCTGACCAGCACCTGTGGTGCATTCAAATACTGCTGGAAACCTATGCTGTGTTCAGGGGCATGGGATATTTCAGCGTATATAATAATTCTGAAGCTTAAACACTTGGAACGATAATAACTCTGGTATTTATTCAACAATAAAGAGTGAATAGGATACCATGACAGTAGAGGGCAGCATTGCGCACAACAACGTATCACCTGCCAAAAATACTTGTTTTATAATAACATACCAAGAATAAATGTTTTACTTGTCTGAAATAAAACTGAAGCTGATCTGTATTTCTCTGTAAGATTTGATGGGATTGACAACCATAGTGGTAATAATTATTCATGAATTTGGTCTCATAAAAAGTTGAGTTACTTGCTAAAATATATTTCAGTTTATAAATTTAAATACTAAAGTAAAAAATATGGGATTGGGACTCAATCTGAGGTTAGAAGATCGGATGGGAGTCCTAAAATGCTGATCAGGACGTCCCTAACTGAATTAATTTCATCTCTGACTGATGAATATGAACATGAACCTTGGTGATGCTCTCTGGAACCGGCTCAAACACCCTCCTCTGCTCCTCTCTGGGGATCTGGCTGTGCAGCGGCAGGATGCGGTACCGGCTACTTCCTGGAAACACACAGACGCTGCCACATTAGCTCGGGTCTGTCGGAGCGCCTGGGAGGCGGGGACGGGCGGGTTTCCGGTACCGAAGTGAGGGTTGGACTCCAGGTGCCTCTGCATGGAGTAGATGAGGTTCCAGCCGGGCAGGAAGACCAGCACGGCGCCGGAAACCTTCAGCGTCTCGATGTACCTCAGCAGAGCCTCCACCAGCTCGAAGGACGTCTCCTTCTCGTTGATCTGAGCCATGGAGCGCTTCGTCTCCGGCGTGTAGTCCGGACCGCAGATCAGGTTGCAGTTGGTCTACAGAGAGGAGAGGATGAGGAGAAGGAGGAGGAAGAACCGCTGGAGAACCTCAGGAACCGATGATACTCACATCGTCATCTCCTCCTTCCTCGTCCTTGTCCTTCTTCTTCCGGTCCATCGGCGGCGGGACAAAGTTGGTCATCTGGATGCAGTCCTCCAGGAAGTACTCTGAGACAGACCAAGGATCCTTTAACGCCCTTCAGGGGGAACCAGGGAGCTGCTGGACCTTCTGGGACTCACCTTGGACGGGGAAGGTGCGTCCGAACACCTCGATGATGGGGGAGCTGAAGAAGTATTCCCTGAACATGGTGGTGTCGATGGTGGCCGACATGAGGACGATGCGGACGTCCGGGAAGGCCTGGACCACGTCCCTGAGGACCACCAGGAGGAAGTCCGTCTGCAGGAGCAGAGACACGGTGAGGAACCTGAGAGCGGAGCCGCCTTCAGCCTCCAGGTGTGAGAACTCACGTTGATGTCTCTCTCGTGGATCTCGTCCACGATGACGTGGCTGATTCCTCGGATTCCTGCTTCCAGCTTCCGAAGGAGAACACCTGGAAAAACCGGGAACAGCGATTCCTCACAGGAACTTCATGTTTCAGCCATGTGTAAACAGCTACGGAGCTAAAGGACAAGTTAAGGAATGAAGAGGAACTTCTACAAGATCTAAAGTTCATATTTACTCAGGGTTTCTGCAGTAATCAGCTCTTTTCATTAAATGCCACTTTAAAGCCGTTTTTTTACATATTTAATGCCACAAAAAACACCAAGAAAAACTCCTGATGTGTACAGTAAAGAAAAAGTCTGGAAACAGTGTATTTCAAACTACCTTGAAGTAAATATTCATTGATGAATTGAGCTAGTTTGTCTTTTCCACATGTGAAACATTTTTTTCTGAATCTGGAAACTGACGGGAACAAATTGGATGATATGTTCAGACAGCAGAGCGCTACGCCGTTCACAGAGTCCGAATGATGATCCCCCTGATTCCATGAAGTTTGATGGTTTTCTGGTTTGATTGCTGATATTTCCTGTTTGCAGTTGCTGTGCTGCATCCAGTAGACTGATTTATCGTTAGTTTTCTTCTGTATTATTTCATAAAAAGCATTTCTTTAACACTAGATCCTGTTCCAGTGATTTAGTTGTTTCAATAATGGCTCAAGCTCTTCTGGTTTCAGCTGATCTGCAGTCAGTTTTTCCGTTTACCTAATAAACATTTATTCTAATCACTAGAAGTGCATCATTACGCTCTAAAGCCCAAACTTTTTCCCTCAGGGGGCCAAAATTAAAATTTATTCGAGGGACAAGGGCCAGATGTAACATTTTACTAAGAAATACCAATATTAAACAATAGTAAACTACTTTTATTAATTATAGTTAAGATTACTTTCTGTGTAATTACCATTAAAAACAACAACAAGTCATATTTATCAATTTAAAACATAACTTCCTTATTTGATAGATTTTTTTAGCATTGATTTCAGTGAAAACATATATTTCCTCACAGTATTTGTCTGTGTACCACTGATGATGTTGTACCACGCTCCATGTCGATACTAGCCGTTTCTGATAGCAGCAAGCACGGTAACAAAGGCTCATGGGATATTTAGTAAACTGATCAAATATGACAATTTGTGGTCTTATAAAGTGAGCAAATGTAAACGTGTGCATAAATCCACTCTACATGCACCTTCTAATTCATTTTAAACCTAATTTGTGATACTTCAATTATAATGTAATCCCTATGGCGTGAGGACTATATGCATCCCAATAAACACAAACAGTATCAGTAGTGAAAGAATAATCACATTGCAAATTTAGCTGATTGTTTGAACTTTTAAATAAGACCCAAAGCAACCCGTTTGGCTACAGTGAACGACTTGGGGGCCCAACTTTGGGAACCCCTGCTCTAAAGCCTGTGTGTGTGAGAGCGGGGCTCCCCCTGCTGGTGGCGCCGACGTACCGACGGTGCAGAAGAGGATGCTGGCGTGCGGCCGGGGCAGGACGGACTCGAAGCGGACGCTGTAGCCGCAGCTCTTCCCCACCTCCTCTCCTCTCTCGTAGGCGACCCGTTCGGCCACGGAGACGGCGCTGATTCGTCGGGGCTGCAGAGAGGGCCGGGTCAGAACCGCGCCGCCTCATGGCGACCTCAGAGGGAAGGAAAGTGGGCGGGGTCGTACCTGTGTGACCACGATGTTGCAGTCGGAGGCCCGGCCCGCCTTGATGAAGCGGTCCAGGATGTACTGGGGGACCTGCGTGGTTTTACCGCAGCCCGTCGCTCCTCTGATGATCACCACTGGGTTCCCGTCGATCGCCGCCATGATCTCCTCCTCAAACTGCTTGACAGGAAGCTGTACTCGCTCCGACAGGATCTGAGGGACGACAGGAAGTCGTGAGAGGGAAGCAGCGGAGGGAGGAGAGGAAGAGGAAGAGGAGGGAGACGGACATTCTGCAGGTTCTCGTCGTGGTCCAGCTGGTACATCAGCTCTCCATGGAGGTCCTCACTGATCTGCTCCGGCGTACACTGGACCGGGACAAGAGACAAGCTGTTAGGAGCCAGGAACGACCTCTGACCTCTACCGGCTGCTCCCAGTGGAGTCTTACGAAGGCCAGTGGTCCCTCGTCGATGTTGCTGCTGGTCCAGGGGTTCCAGTTGACCTGAGGAGGCGACCAGGGGACGACGCCGCTGATGCTCTGCTTCTGGGACGGCTCGAAGGTGGCCATCTTCCCCTGGATCAGAGACACGGGCGAGCTGGGGTCTGCAGGCTGCAAAAAAACACTCTAGTTACCAGCAGGAGGCGCCATCCAGCCACAGGCCTTTACTGCCCTCTGCAGCCCGTCAAGGAAACTACAAGCAGGTTCTGGTCCTGATCATCTAAAAACGTTATCTTCATTTAACAAGACCATTTTTTTTTATTTATTTATTAGAAAAGTTAAATCAGACTTAAAAACAGGTTAAATTTAGGAGATTTCATTGTAAAAGCATCAATTTGGTGCTTTTTTGTGAAAATAATAAATCAAGAGCAAGAGAGAAAAAGCCTTATTTATATATATATATATATATTTATATATATATTAAAAAGGATCACTAAATAACCACATAAAAATGTATAAAACATAAATGTTCTTAGCACTAGTGCTACAGATGCTGATGGTTTTGTGTCAAAGTAAAAAGTTTTGGCATCAGCATAAAATGTTAATTAATACAATCATAAACCAAATGTAGAACAGTTTAACACATTTAAACAATAAAAATTATCCTAACGCATAAACAATAAATGTATAGAATTACATATTCCCAAATATTAAACGTTATTAATAGCAAAATAAACCAGATTATCTCAGTAGTACATATAGTAATATATAGTTATGTATTTTATCATGTTTGTTCCGTACTAAAAAGATTTTTACTTCAGTTAATATAAATTTCAGTCCAAATAAATATAGACGCGTTATTAATAACTGATGGTTTTAATCAGGAGATTAGTAAACTAATTCATGGTATGAGAGCTGAAAACTCCCACATTGATTAGCCAGTAAAGGCATCAGCTGCGTCTTGTGGATAAAATTTGGGTTCAGAATCAGGTGGTTATTTTCTCTCTCGGGTTCTGACCCGATCCGGTCTCTGAGGTGGAACCGGACCGTAAGCGGACTCACCGGAGGTGGGATGTGGACGCCGAGGTCCTGGACCACGGCGGCCAGCTGCTGCTGCAGCTCCGGAGCAACGCTGACCTCGTATGTCTCCAGCTGGGGGCGGAAAAAGCAGATAGTCAGGTTCTGTTCTGGTACCGACCCGGGTGGCCGGCGGGTCGGGCCGTACCGTCTCGCCCTCCTTCTTCTTGGTGACCCCGGAGTACGCCTCGATGATGCCCAGGTGGTAGAGCTGCCGGACCACGGAGAGGGCGCAGGACTGGGCCGCCAGCTTCTTGTTGGAGCCGTGCTCCCGGGCCGTGATCTCTGGGGGGGAAACCGGACCAGAACCTGGTTAGTTACCAGCAGAACCACCCATTCTGACCTGAGTCTGAGGGCTTACTTCTGCCCAGCTGCCTCACAAACAGCTGCATCTCCGCGATGAAGCTCCTGCAACACAGACAACATGGCGTCACTTCCTGCGGCATCCTTTCAGAATAAAACCGGGCCGGTCGCCGTGGCGACCCGGCGAGGCGCCGGACTCACCCGTGGAGCTGCGGGCAGGAAGCCTGTACGTGTTTCTGCGGGACTTTCCGGGTGGTTTAACAGCAGCTCCGCCCTGCGGTGGACACCAGAAATCAGAACCAGGCCGCAGATAGCTCCGCCCCCTCAGCCCCGCCCATGGGACAGCTTTAGCCCGTCTAAACGCGGTCCCATGTCTTCCTTCGGGTCGGTTCTGAGTTCTGGTGTCACCTTGTTGTCCTTCAACAGAGCCGGGAGCTTTTAGAGGTCGACCAGCCGGACTTCTGGTACCGTCCCGGAACAGAACCCGGTCAGAGGTACCAGACGCTCGGCTCCGTTCACAGGAAACGTACCAGACGTCCGGCTGGTTCTGGTCTCTGGGTTCTGGTCAGATGTTCGGTGAGATCTCTCTGGTGTAGCCGACACACCCTGGAGGTCTCTGGGTTTCATCCGTCCAGCAGAAAAACATACAGGGACTTCCTGTCTGGTTCCAGCCCGGCATCAGAACCCGGCTGAAGAGGAGGACTCCAGTCGGGTTCTGATGCTGGAAACAACAAGATCAGAACCGGTTCTGGTTTCTAACACGTTTCCCTGCTGGAAAGTTCTCCTTGGGTCTCCTTTACGCTCCGCTGAGCCTGGTTCTGGTTCTGCTGCGGTCAGTTTTCACCTCCCTGCATGTTCTACCCTTTAATGCTTCTAAAAAAAAAAAAAAATCAGGCCTGATTTTTGTTTTGCTTCACATAAAGAACAGAAAATATTCTGAGATGAGAGAAACTCTTCAGACGACTTCATCATGAGGAGGCGACGATAAGCCAAGCAGAAGTGAGAAAAACTAGAGATCATTTCAGCAGAACACAAGAACGTGTTCCTAACAACGATAAAGTGTTTCTCTTTAACAGTTTATAGGGCCGGGTGGTATACCTTAAAGGTATACCTTTAAATTTATGACCGGTTCCGACATCATTTTGCCTGCGCCGGTAAATTTGGTTTGTAAAAAAAATCCGGAAAAGATGTGTTCTAGTTTAGCGATGTTCCTGCCCCTTTAAGAAATCAGCGTTGCCTTGAGTCATGTGACATACAGAGGCAATAACACCCAACTGGGGGGAAAGCGCTGCTAACACAGCTACTGTGTAGCTATATTTAGCAAGAGTTTAAACTCGTCTGCCGACTTTTTGCCAGAAAAATGCGACGAGCGACAAATAAAGTGACTTTTTAATCACGTTATTGGATACTTAAGACTCTAACGTGGAGCACGTATGTTTGCTACTGCAGCAACGGAGCTGCAGAGCGTTTCTAGCTCAACAGCGCCACCCGCCCAGATATTAACCCCGCTGAGTTGCTGCTTGAAGCCGCCGCCTGTCCCCACCTGTGCTCCGATGTATTAACATAAACGACTGCACACTAAAATCACTCATTTCACTCAGACCCCCGTCACTTCCTCACCTAATCTGGTCTGTTTGATCATTTCTGACTTTAACCTGAACTCTAAGAAATACAGAAAGAAGTGGGAATCAAACGCTGAATGAAAAAGCTGTTTGAAGCCATTAAATAGCAAGAAGTCATCATATTTTTAAGAATATTAATCAAATTTGGCCACTACCGGACATTGACTACAGAAAAGGATTTTAGCTCATATCGCCCAGCCTTACTTGGCTATATATATTTATATTTTTACGTTAATTTTTTATTATTTTTGTTGAATTCTCAGTCATTAGTTACACTACTCTTTTTATGCTACAATATTTAATCAAAATATTAGTTTTTTGACCAATTAAACTTTTGAAAAATAATTTTAAATACGACAAAATGATAAAACCCAGAAATCAAAATTCAAGCCTTTTAAGGTTTACGGTATTATTTCCAAATTCATAAATTCAATGCTTTTATTTGCCGACCCCAGTAGGAACCCTGTGCATGGATCGGACAATGAGGAAGCTGAAGGTTCTGGTTCTGACTGCAGACGGAGGAGAACCTGTGGATTCCTCCGGTTCCTCTACAGAAATATCCTGATTTCAGCACAGAGTAACAAACAGAACCTCCCACCAGAACCAGACTGAGGTAGAACACAGATTATTGGATTAAGTTCTGCTGCAGAGTTCTGTGATCCAGACCTGTTGTGGTCCGGTCCCACTTGGCTGTACTTATACTCAGCACTGGTTTTCTCCTTCTGGAAGAACTGGTTCAGTCGGGCCTTGGCGTTCTCCAGGGTCCAGTTCCCGTGCAGGTTGGCGTTCAGATCCACCTCCTCCGACTCCAGAGTCTGGGGAGGAGAACACGGCCGTCAGACCAGAACCGTTTACCCGTCGGAACCGCTCCGGTCGGGTTGTGGTACCGCCTGAGCCTCCTGCTCGTCCCGGCGGGCGTAGTACTCCTTCAGGTTGGCTCCTCGCTCCCACTCCGCTCCTCCTCCTCCTCCTGAGTAACCCAGCCCGGTTACTCCTGGAACCGGCCCGCTCACCGCCGGATCCCCTGAAACAAACACAATAATCAGAGCGAGAACTGCAGGCGGTTCTGTGTTCGGTTCTAAGCCGGATCGGGTCTAAACGTTACCTTGTTCCCCCTTAACGACCAGATGAGGAGGCAGCGGGCCGCTGGGAGGAAGGCTGCCGAAGCTCCCGTCTCCTCCTCCTCCTCCTCCGTTTGGCTGCTCTCCTTCAGGAGGACCAACCTGCAGAACCAGAACCTCTAATCAGCTCCGACTGGGACTGCTCCAAGAGAGAAGCGGGTCAGACAGAACCGGACTAGGAGGTAGGGCTGGGCGATATGGCCCAAAAATTAAATCTCAGGGGTTTTTTTTTTATACCAAATCCGATTTTTTTTTTAGCTGCGTTTTCTTAAAAAGAAATTGGAAATTTTATTTCAGTTGCCCTGTTGCTGACCTAAACTTAAAGTCCAACTAAAAACAAGCTGTAAAATATTCTTGTAAAACAAGATGTTTGGTCCTGGGCAATCTGACATCAATCTGCGCTACGGAAGTCAAAGTAGTGCATTAGTATAGAAAGAATACATAAATCTCAATTTTCCAAAAACTAAATCTGTAGAAACAGAAAATTCCATTAAGATTTATTCTACTTAAGCCTAGTTTATGCTTCTCCGTTTTGACGCAACGCCATTATCCGTCACCTACGCAAGGACGCACAGAGTAGAGGACCACATTTTAACTATCCGCCAACGGAGAGATTCTGCTTCTGATTGGTCAGCTCAGTAACAGCCAGAGATCGCTTTACGGGGCTCTATAGTCGCTGTAATCAGTAGTTAATGCAGCGTTTGGCCACTACATACTTTATATTGAAAGGATAATTCATCTAATCTGTTCCTTTAAAGAATTTTGAACACAAGGAGGTGTAGGAAAACAACAAAGGGCTGCTGTGTTTGTTTCCATGTGTTTCTAGAGGATTCTATGAGCTGCACTTCTAGTAAAAAGCTTTACAGCTTAATCAGAACTTACTTTCTGTCGTTCATTACTCCTTAAGGAAGAAATGTGTTCACAAGCCTAAAAAAAATGAAACCACGCTGTGATAGCAGGCAGAGACGCCATGAAAACTTAGCGCCCCCTGCTGTCTTGGTCGAGCAACGCTGAAAAAAAACCAATAGACAGCAGGGATGGGTACCGAGACCCGGTATTAAATCAGCTGATTCTGACGGTCCACCCAGCCCACATAGCTTCAGCCTTATCGATCCTCATAACGGTAAAATTTAAAGGAGATAAAAACAGAAGCCAAACAGTGTATTAGCAGCCCGCTCCTCCTTAATAAGCACACATGTCCCAGAGACTGAAGGTGGGAGGAGCTACTGCTGCGCTCTTACGTTTTCGCCTCGTTGTCTAACCAGTTACGATGGCAGAGCAAACGAAAAGACCCAAAATTGTGGAAAAGAGAGATGCAATCGCAGAATTTCACAACAAAAATCGACTACACAATCAAACGTTATTCCTGTAGTGACCTGGTGGCTACCGCTCCTGTAAGGAGAGGCTTTCAGTCCTCCTCTGTGCGTCGTCAGAATTACAACTAAAACACAGACGCACTCCACCCCCCAAAAAAAACAACAAAAAACTTGACTCTTAGTTTATGAATCGGGAGAACAATCCTTCTGCAAATGGTGATGACCAGTGAGAGTAAACGGACACATTAGAAACAAGGAGAAGAAACGAGCTCCGTCAGGAAAAAAAAACAGAACGCTGCGGGAACATAGAACACATTTATTTCACTGGAGTCTGGGAAGGAGTGGAAAAATAAAACAAAAAACATTTCTGTTCCTTAGGGGGGCGTGGCAGAAAATAATTGTGAAGCTCTGGCTAATATAGCGTTTTTATTAAGTTATTCATTTTGTACTTTTTATTTTTTAGTTATTTTCTGTGCGTTGCTGTTCCAATAGTTAAAAATAAAATAATTATAGTTCATTATTTGTTATTTTCCCCTTTTGTTAGAAGTACCGATAAGGATACTATAAAGTACCGGATCGATAAGGAGTACCGTTAAGAGTAGTATTATTGGTAAATCTTTAATGATACCCATCCCTACAGCGGAGTACTATAAACGAAAAACGTCTCCGTCAATACGTCTGCATCTGAATCAAAATTCGCAGTCAGAGAAGCATAAACTGGGCTTTACTCAGACGGTGAAGGGACCCACACACTCGGGTCAGCACACTTTGGACCTTCTACTGACATACGTCAAAGTAGTGCGTTGGTATAAAAAAATTATCTAGATTTTCCCAAATGAAAATCTTTATTAAAGGAACATTTGATTAATCGATTGCATCGATTTATCACCCAGTCCTGCTAGAAGCCGAACAGAACACTGACCCCGATGGCCGGGACCTCCGCCGCGTTGATCTCTCCGACCCGGACCAGGTAGTTGACGAAGTCACGCGCCGCGTTGGTCTGAGCGTCCTTCTTGCTGGTGGAGTTCCCCATCCCCATGTAGTTGAAGCCGTCCACTCGGACCTGCAGGAGGACAGAGCCGGGTCAGAACCTGGAGGGCGAACCGAGCTGGTGAGCGACAACGGAGGACTCACTTCACACATGAACTTCTGACGGTTCTTGTTCCCAGCAGCTCGGATGTCGTAGCTGGGAGTCAGCTTCTTCTTCCCGCACCAGGCATACAGGAAGTTCTTGATGTCCGCCATGGTGGACCGCCACGAAGGAGACGCTCTTCCTCTTACCAACCTTTAAAGCCAGAGAAACCAGTTTAAAATGCTTCCAGGGTATAAATAACAGTTCCTGATTGGTTGCTATGGCGGATTGATCCTGACTATGTTAACAGCAAATATATTTTAAAAATGTATGGCTTTATAAGCTTCTTATTAAACAAGCCACTGAAGTAAAAAAAACAAAAAAATATATATAAAAATCGGTACAGTAAAATAAAATATTAAAGAATGTGAAAAAAATGACAAAAATTTAATTAAAAAGGACATTAATAAAGCTAGAAATTGAACAGAAAGAAAAAAATATGATAGAATTAATATACTAGTGCTGAAAATGAAATATTTTATGCTGCACCTTTTAACCATATAAAGGAGAAAAGTTCTTATATAAAAATAAATCCAAACAATATGTAACAATGTCATTTTTGGCACATTAATTTCTTTAACAAGCCATATATTTTTTTATATTTTGGCAGGATCAGTCCTCCATAAGGTTTATAAACCTCATCATAAACCTAAAAAATAAAATACAATTTAGTGCAGATATTTTAACTAAGTTCCATGTTTAAATAGGAACTAGAAACAAATGGAACCATGAATCAGTGACTAAATATATCACATTTTTACCTTTTTTTTTAAAATTCTTTCTTAAATCTGAAATTATCTAATCCCTTTTTCCCACAAACAGAGTAAAGACAATTTGTGATAAAGCTCTTAGAAGTTATATTTTAACAAGTTCTAGTTGATAGTTGTTTGAATAAAATCTAACAAATTTGGCCAAACAGAAAATTTAACAGCCATTATGGATTTGTTTAAATTAACGGGAATATAAACAGCTACAGAAGTAGAAAATCTGATCATATTTTACTGAAACAGATTTTGTGGTTTGTTGGAATAACAATTCTGTTTTCTTCTCGAAATCTAATTTTAAAATGCTTTAAATACAACTTCATTGGGATTTTTTTAGCCTGTTTTTCCACCAGTTCCAGCACAAAAACCAGAAAAGTTGGACCAGTTACACTAACTGGACAATTTAGCTCAATTTTCATTACATTCTGCAGGAAACTGTTGGTGAAAATGGAAGCAAATGAAATGTTTAGCTGATTTTTGTCCGAACTTGTTAGGATATATGTTAAACCACGTGGTGCTGATTCTGTTTCAGACATTATATCTACTTATTCAAACGGATATATGTAGTTATATTAGATGAGCTTCTTCATCTTAACGATCAAACATTGAAAATGGATAAACCCTTCCACAAACTGGAACCAAGAAGGACTAGATAACAGCGGATGGGTCGGGCTACTGTTAGCATTTTACCTCTAATAGCTGTAACGTTTAAACATTACACACTCATATTATACTGCACCAAAAACCAATTTTCTTATTCATTTTAATTACAATAATATGTCGGCATTAGACATCAGTAGTAAAGCTAGCGGTAAATGCTAAGCTAACGTTAGCAACGTGCTACGTCTAATTTTGTCCTCTGGAGGCGCTTCTCTACCGTCAGAAAAATTGGTTAACAATAAATAAAACATACTAAAATCATCGTATTTACTTACAGTTAATACTGAAATTAAGAATGTTTCTCCAGAATCCCGAAACCTGAGAGAAAAGTATGAGAAGACTTCCCTTTCTAGTCTCTAATGAGTTCCGGTCGGTAATAATGGTATACCGCCACCATCTGTCCGGAGGTGGAACTACCCCTGGATAGGAGTTGTATTTTTCGGTCCTTCACACAAACAAAACAACAAACTTTTTTGGCACAAAAAAGATTTTATTTGAAAACAACTGTAAAAATGTGCGATTTAATGTAATATGTAAATAATACTCATTTTAAAAGAGATGAAAGAGTTTAAGAATATATATTTTCAGGAGTTACAATTGATCAAAAAATGTGTTGGTAAACCCATGAATAAACGACGAAGTACAACTTAGTATTAGGGCCATTGTAAACAAAACAAAAATATTTTGGAGTAAATTTCCGCCCCCCAAAACTCAAATATTTTCCAGGAAAAACTCTGAATTTTTCTGATATCAAAAAGTAGTATTATTCAGAGTAAAAACTCAGAATTTCAAAACGATGTTCAAGGGGAAAAAAAATTCACTGATGTAGAAAAGTATAACATTTGTGGAAAAAAAAGAAATTTCTATTATTAAAAACATAGTTTTTAATTTAATTGGTGATTGGTAATTTAACAATTTCTGACTTTATAATTGCACGAATACCTTATAGATATCGAAAATGTATCCCTTTAATTATCTAATTTTTTCTTGCAAATTTTCTACCTTTCTACATCAGAGAATTATTTATATTTATTTATATATTATTAATTTATATTTTTTCCCCCGGAAAATATCTTACATTAATTTAAAAATGGCGCTCTACAAACTTAAATGATTCCTTTATAACCTGGAAAAATAATCTACTACTTTATAAAAACGCCAACTATTTTCCATTCTCTCAGTAGTGATGACTTTATGGGATTATTCATAAATAAAATCATTGGTATTCTCCCAAACATGACTAACTCTCTCTCAGTAACTGAGGCAGTATCAGAGAGAACTGTAGAACCATGTTTATGTCTGTACCTTTTTGATTCTGTTGAACTTTCTGAATTATCACAAATATTAGTTTCATCTAAACCCTCAACTTGTATGTTAGACCCAATACCAACCAAATTATTTAAGGAAGTGTTCCCTCTGGTTACTGGCCCTATCCTAGACATGATGAATCTATTTTTAATAAATGGATATGTGCCTCAGGAATTTAAGGTTGCTGTAATTAAACCTTTACTTAAGAAACCCTCCCTGGATCAAGATGATTTAGCTAACTACAGACCTATATCTAACTTTCCTTTCTTATCCAAAATTACTGAGAAAATAGTTGCTAATCAAGTATGTGAGCATCTAAACAGCAACAACCTGTTTGATGAATTTCAGTCAGGTTTTAGAGCTCATCATAGCACTGAAACAGTACTGGTAAAAGTTACTAATGATATTCTAATGGCTCAGATAATGGATTTGTGACGGTTCTGGTCTTATTAGATCTTAGTGCTGCTTTTGACAAAGTCAATCATAATATTCTCTTAGAAAGGCTTTAACATGTCGTAGGTATAAAGGGAACAGCAATAGGCTGGTTTAAATCATATCTGTCTAACAGATTCCAGTTGGTTCATGTCAATGATAAATCTTCTTCACACTCAATAGTTACTTGTGGAGTACCACAGGGTTCTGTGCTTGGACCGATTCTTTTTACTATATATGTGCTTCCAATTGGTGAAATAATTAGACAACATGGTTTGAATTTTCACAGTTATGCTGATGATACACAATTATATTTATCCATGAAACCTGATTAAACCAATCAGTTAGGTAGATTACAAGTATGCCTGGAAGACATAAAAACCTGGATGACTCTGAATTTTCTACTTTTAAATTCAGACAGAAGTTGTTGTCTTTGGACCAGAACCTTTACAAAGGAAACTGCTCAATCACTTCATCTGGATGGCATTAATTTGGCCTCTGGTAATAATGTAAAGAACCTGATCCTGATCCTGAGTTATTTTTGTAGTTATGCTGCTATAGGTTTAGACTGTTGGAGGACATACTGACCACTTTTCCTCTCTCTGCTACTTTTCTCTCCTACTACTCTCCAGATATATTTTTTCTGCGGTTATTGTGATTGTTAACCCAGTTTTCTCTCAGTGTTTTTCTCCCCATAGAAGCTCTATCCGGTCTGGTACCCTGCTCAGCTACAGCGCCCCCTGCTGGATGGGGAACATCGGTCCAGATGATGCTCAAAGTCACCGAGCATTCTCCATGCTGTCTCTTCTTTTTCTTCTCAGACCCCCAGACGGTCGTGGCAGATAACCGCTTGTACTGATCCAGGTTCTGATGGAGGTTTCTTCCTGTTAAAGGGGAGTTTTTCCTCTCCACTGTCGCTAAATGCTTGCTCAGTATGAGGGATTGCTGAGGAATTGCTGTGGTTGGAGTCTACATGATCCGGGTACAACCTCACATCAATGACTCAGCACAATCTGCTGGGATTCCTTACATAGAAAACTTTTATCTGATTGGAATGTTTGTATAATTGTAAAGAAATGACTTTTGTTGTAAAGTGCCTTGAGATTACATGTGTTGTGAATTGGCGCTATATAAGTAAATATGAACTGAATTGAAAAAAAATTAAAATGCAAAAGGAGGAAATAATAGAAAAATGTGCATTTTTTTCATTAGATAGAGATATCAGATTTTCCTCACATCTACATCAGTTGCTCCTGTTCTTATTTAACCGTGGTGCTGCACAGGCACATGCAGAGTGGCCTGGGGCCCCTTTTCTCCATGATGCCCCAAGTGTCATTTACTGATAATGTTTGTTTGATTTTTTTTAAAGATTTTTGTTTGAGTTTATGTGCATGTGCAGGCCATCATTTGATGCCATTTATTTGATTTCTTAAAAAATTTAAAAGCTCTTACTAACACTACAACAACTACTACTAAAAAAACCAGAGCCAGCCCCTCTGAGATAGTTTGATCTTTTAAAGCTTTCCGGAGTTGAGTTGCTGTTGAGGTTAACCAGTCTGACATTAGGCATTATTCAGTGAGACACAGCATCATGTGAAATTATTCCATAATGTATTTTATAACTCTTGTTTAATCAGCTACTAGCTCATCTACGTTCACTTTAATGTCTATAGTCTTTGACCAACACAACGGAGAATCTTCTCAACAGCAACATTATTTGTCATCAAATACAAAAATGGCCTAATTTTGTTTTGCACGGTCCCCATTTGATGACGTTGATATATTTTGTTGACATTCCTTATTCGATTCTTGATAATGAATATTGGTTGTTATTATTTCAGATGGTTTACGATATGTCATGTTGTTTTAAGTCCTTTGAAAATCTTGCTCTGTGGACCCCATTTTAAATTTTAGCACCTGCCCCTCGAAAGATATTGGCCCAAGGATAAGGCACTGTTTTTACCCCCGATGTTGCCTGTCAGAATGAACACACCTTCCCTTCACTGTCCGAAGTTTTAGCTGAAGCAGTATGAAGACGTAGCAGGATTTAGATGGATGTGTCAATACACAATGGATAAAATGGTCCTCAAAACACAGAGCGGCTCTATGGCCGCTGGTCCAACCCTCTGTATGTTTAATGGGCTCCACAGAGATGATGCCCAGTGAGTGCACAAGAACCAGAACCAGCAGTGGAAACCAGCGGACCTGTGTGAGTCTAACTCTCTGGATTCTGCCAGGTTCAGAGCCGCAGAGTTCAACAGCCAAGCCCAAAAGTATTCACACTGCTTTCAGAATACGGTCTGAAGCAATTTCCATTCAACCAACAAGTTTGCTTCTGAGTGGACAAAAGATCAGTTAGAGACCATAAACAACAAGACCCATAAGACTTTATCTCTCCCTCTGACCCAGCTTAACGGGTAGGGATGAGTTCAGACGCTGGGAACAAGTTTAGGACCATTAACCAGAACCTGAAGTTCAGATGTTCCTCATAGTCTAAATAATCCATGTTCTCCAGGATCAGGCAAAGGATTAGTCATGAGGCGGCAGGCGGGATCGCCACCCTGCGGACTGGGCTGGAGGCTGAGAACAGGTAGGTTGTGTTTCCATTACCATCTCAGAAGTACAATAGTGGTTGAGGACATGAGCGGGCTCAGCTTCATGAAGGCTCCAGGAAAAAGATGTCGCAAAGTCATCATAACCACACATATCCTCTCAAAGTTAAAAGACTTTTGACTCACCTCACATCTCTCAGACATTGATCCGTTCATGGCTTAATCTCGTGATCTGTGTTCTTCACACCAGTATTGATCTAACCGGTGACCATCCAGTCTGCTGAGACTCCGATTCTGCAGCTTTCCCGCCACTCTAGCCGACTCCAGCTCATATCAAGCCATTTTCTCCCCTGCTGCAGGCAAAGCTGTAGCTTGTGTCGATGTAGATTCTCCCTGTCAGTTTTCAGCTTCAGCTTTATCAAGAACCACAGCCCTCCCTAAATGCTGTAAAACGCTGTATGAAGCACTATGAGTTTGTTTTTTTAATACGGAGCTACTTAAAGCAAAGAAAAATAAAACATTCTCTGAGACTTTTTCAAACTTTATGGAGAACTTTTCTGATTGTGGTGCAGTAACTATTATTACAACCTGAGACATCACTTCAGACATACAACTCCAGCCAATCAGCTGCTGCTAGGTAGGAGTGAGAGCGATATCACATTACCGGACCAGCATCTAAACGGGAGGATGTGTTGTGTCACTTCAGCACACTTTGGACCAAGGCAGAGTCCAAAAAAACGGGTCAGCTCGGACCGGACACAGGTAATTGAAACATCCCAGTACGGTTCTGAAGCTACCCGTTCCGTACCGTACTGACCTAGTGGAAAAGGGTCATCGGTGGAAGCTACTCAGCTTTATTCTCCAAATCAGAACCTCTCAGAGCCATAAACTGGTATTAGTAAGCAACAGAACAGCTGAGAGTCTGATCAAATCCGTAACACGATGCAGCACAGATGGACATAACATTTACTGAAGGAAGAATCACCATTTAGACGGGAAGTTTTCTAACACACCGGCAGGGGGCAGTGTTTGACTGCCGTCATTCTTAATAATTCCTTTTTTATTATTTTATTATAGAAACTGAAGATTTCTCTTTTCTAACCTGAATCCTCATCTAACAGAAACTCTGAATTATGAAATCTGGAGCAAATCTGAAACTTTTGGTAAAGTATTGATTTGAATTCAGGTTGAGGTCAGTTTAGCTTCATTTAATCAGTAAAAACTGTTCAGAGACGATATATCATCTCTTCTACCTGGTTTTCTGGAGCTTTTACTTCAGTGAATTCTGATGCCCTCAGAGCTGCTGTGTTTCACTCAGTCGCTCACTGATGAGGTGATAAATTGATTGGGTGGAGGCCTAAAGTTTGATCCGCAGGGGGTCACGGGGTGACGGGGGGGCTATCTCCAGCTTTCAACGGGCGAGAGGCAGGGTTCAGCCTGTACAGGTCGCCAGTCCATCACACATAGAGACACACATAGAGACAGACAGGACAAACACCCATTCACACACCTAAGGACAATTTAGAGAGATCAATTATCCTAAAAGTCATGTTTTTGGACTGTGGGAGGAAGCCAGAGTACCCGGAGGGAACCCACTAATGCACGGGGAGAACATGCAAACTCCACGCAGAAAGGACCTGGGCCGGGATACAAACCCACAACCTTCTGGCTGCAAGGCAACAGTGCAGCCCAAGAAGTAAACATTTTATTTCCAAAACTTAGGATATTTAAACTGAGGAAAAAACAATGTGCAAATTAAATCAGCAGCAAATGTTAATCCAATCAATCAAACTTTATTTATAAAGCGCTTTTCATACAAAAACATTCAGCTCAAAGTGCTTTACAGATTAAAATGACCCCACATAACCTACATTCCCAAACCCCTTTTTCCAAACAGACACAGACACACACTGGCACACATCCATAAACAAACACACATACACACAGACACCTTCCCAAAACGCATAAGACCATACATAGGTAGAGCTCAGATGGGAACCATCTGCCTCGACTGAAGCAGATCTAAGGTAGCAGCCGAGGCACTGACCCAGGGCGCCCAGGGAGGGAGGGCGGAAACCCCCACCATCCCCAGGCACTACCTGAGGAGCGCCCAGGCCGCCGCCGCCGCCCACCGAGGCAGAGGGCTCCACAGAGGAAACACTGGAAGGATTAAAATATGTAAAATGACAAAAGCTAGTATGGATAATAAAATAACTAATAATATGTGATAAAGGAGAAAGTAAAACTGTAAAACATAAACTGTGTATTAAAACTTAAAGGTCTCATTTACTGTTTTTATAAAATTTTAAGTGTTCTTTGGTACGAAAGAATGCCGTCTGAGTCGGTTTCTTTTAAAAAAAAGAATAAATTCCCAGTCTGTTTCAGTTTATCCCAGTTTAATGTGTGAGTGGGCGTGGAGACCCAACAAGATTCGGGGTCCCACACATTGAAATTAATGACATGCACGTTTCTGTCCTCTGATTGGCTAACTGCAACACAACTCTTATACTGTCTCTGTTTAATAAAATCTGTGACATGAGACAAAAATGGTGCCGGTTTTTATGCTTAGACGTAGTTTACCACCCAGTTTAGGCAGCATTACCAAACAAGACCTGACTCTGACGTGCCACTGGCCACAGGAGGACTCCACTACCACAGCTACCAGAGTTACAGTCTTCGGTACGCCACAGGCAGACAGGCATTCGGCGCCATGCTCTTCCCTCTCTGCCACTGATCTAATCCTTGATAATTTATTCTCCGTCGCTTAGCAATAGTCTGTTCAGAACGAGCGCTGATGATTATGACGATTAATCATGGCGAGGCCATGATTGCTAAGTTAGCATTATGACGTGTGTTGTTAGGCTTTTTCAAACTCGGTCGTTTTCTGGTCTCTTTTCGTCATGTAACTGATTCGTATAACATTTTCATATGCAACATGCTTTTAGAACACAGATCACAGATAGTAATGAAAAAAACGTTTTTAAGGATTTTCATTGAAGGAGAACTTAAATAATAAAGCTCCGCTACTTTTCTCTTCTACTACTCTCCAGATATATTTTTCTGCTGTTATTTTTTTGTTAAGGTTGTTTTCTCCCCATAAAAGCTCCACCTGGTCTGGTATCCTGATCAGCTACAGCGCCCCCTGCTGGATGGGGAACATCGGTTCAGATGATGCTCCCAGTGACCGAAAATCCCCCATATCCTCTTATCAGTTTTTTACTTTCTTCTCTTTCTTTTCAGACCCCCAGACGGTCGTGGCAGATGGCCGCTTGTACTGATCCAGGTTCTGGTTCTGGTTCTGCTGGAGGTTTCTTCCTGTTAAAGAGGAGTTTTTCCTCTCCACTGTCGCCACATGCTTGCTCAGTATGACGGATTACTGTGGTTGAAGTCTGAGTGTATAAGGTACAACCTCACATCCATGACTCAGCACAATCTGCTGGGATTCCTTACATAGAAAACTTTTAACTGATTGGAATATTTGTATAATTGGATTGAAATGAGTTTTTGGTAAAGTGCCTTGAGATGACGTTTGTTGTGAATTGTTGCTATATAAATAAACTGACTTGAATTTAACTGAATAAACAGCTTATGTCTTTATTTATATCACTGCTAAATTTTTCTTTAGATTTCCTCTGATTTACAGATACTTTACGTTTGATGTCAGAAGTCAAGGCCTCCATCACTCTGACGTAAGCTGGAAAGTTAAAAAAAAACGTCATATCCTATAGAGCAGAATTATTTAATGTATAATTTATATCCACTGAAATTCAGTTTTCAATTCCTCAGATTGCTTAAAATGCAGAAAGTGGGACATTTGTCTTCCAGGTCTTCTGATCCGGGGACATCCCTCCTCCTGTCCAGGAAGTGTAATCTGCTCTGGGATCATCTTAATGTTGAACAATCCAAAAGCAGGGAATACTTTCTCAGATTTGTTTAAATCCGTTAGTTTTTTTTTATCGGGGGGAACTTTAACTCTATCTAAATATTAAAAAATAGTTTTTAGGCAGATCTGACTTCAAAAAGTGTGCTGAATATTTTAGTTTGCGCAGTGATTGCGGGTGCGCGGCGGCTCTGCGGTGATTCGGTGACCCTGGAGGAAGAGGCGGACTCTTCTCCGCAGCCTTTGCGCCTCGGAGCTGCGCAGTAGCGGACTGGGTGTAGTCGGGACTCCTGTCTTTTCCTGCTGGAGTTCTGTGTGCATGGCGGCGGACACAAAGAGCTGAGATTGACCCTAGAGACCCAGAGAGCAGCAGCAGAGAGCCGCGGAGCCTGGAGCCACCAGTCGCTCCTAGTTTTCCAGGATCCTCCAGTCCAGGATTACATCTGCGGGAAACTGACGGGAAAAACTTTGGGAAAGTTTTGGGAGAGCTCTGATGGGAGTTTTGCGGCCGATCAGGGGGACGGAGCGGGCGGGTAGGATGCAGAACCTGATCCGGGCTCTGGTGGCCTGCAGCTGGGTGGCCGCGGTGTGCGTCCGCGGGGCCATGAATGAGTGCGCGGACGATCAGGGCCGAGCGCAGCGCTGCATGCCGGAGTTCGTGAACGCGGCCTTCAACGTGACGGTGGAGGCCACCAACACCTGCGGCTCCCCGCCGGAGGAGTACTGCGTCCAGACCGGGGCCACCGGGGTCACCAAGTCCTGCCACATCTGCGACGCGCGGGACCCACGGAACCACCACAACGCCGTCTACCTGACAGACTACAACAACCAGCAGGACGCCACCTGGTGGCAGAGCCAGACCATGCTGGCGGGGATCCAGTACCCCGGCTCCATCAACCTCACCCTGCACCTCGGTAAGAACCCCCGGCTCAGATTGGCCCCGCAGGGCCCCGCAGCACAACCCCAACACTCGCTGGTCCACTGAGCTGTTTGGAGACGTTGATCCTGTAAGATTAAACCCCGTAGCTGCAGTCTGGAGGGGTTTTGGTACAAAGCAGCAACTTTGGTGCAGATCGGAAAGTTTAGGGCATAAATACTTCTGGTTCTCTGATCCGCTGCAGACCTGAGATCCCCTTAATCTGTAGTCTGATGAGACTTTAGTCTTTCTGTGCAGAATCAAATGATAGAAGTCAAGTTTATGAAGAACTCAATAATAGAAAATTATAAGGCGGAGGTGGTATAAGTCAAAACTGTGAAGAAGTAGAAGAAGATGTTGTAAGCATCCAAACTGTGACCCAAAGACCTTCATCAGCTGCTGTCTTAGTGGTTCTAGTGTTGTCCACTTCTCCACAATGAGCTTTTGAGCTGGGACTGGTTGTTGGTGGAACTGGGCTGGATTTGGGTTTGACTTGAATGTGTTTTAATAAGATCTGAAGTTAAATATGGAGGGAAGTTCTGTCTACGTCCGTTTTCTCGTTTTCAAGCTTTCTTATGCACAAAACGGGTCCTGATAACCGTGTGAGTTATGTGTATATTTTTAAAACATCTGGCAGATAAATGTGCTCAACTAAGGACTTTGCTGCTTCCCACAGACAACACTGGCAGCACAGCTGGTTTGATTGCAACATTTTGAATTTGAGCAACATTTTCGGACTTGTAGAGCGTCACACACACGACCCCCTGCCCCCCCCCCCCATCCCCGTTTCTGAGAGTTAAAATGAGAACCTGAATGAAAATATGTTGCATTTAAAACATATATGTTCATAAGTATGTCTTTAGCTTGTACAGCAGTCGCACTCATTGGTGCATTAATTGTGATGCTCCAGCATAAGCCTGACCAATGGATGCTGGAGCTCATTTGAGATCAGCCACTGACAGAATCTGGATGAGGGGAGCAGATGCAGATTCCTTAAAGCATTCTGGTTTGATCTATGCGGTGAACGTGGCAGAGTGTTGGATCTACCATCCTGCTGGAACCGTCCATCACCACCACAGCTCATTCTGGCTGCAGCATGCCGGCTTCCTCTTTGCCTCCACCTTCCTTTTCATGTCAGACACACTGCTGCATCAACGCTGTGTCGCTTACAGCTCTTTTGCTTGTCTTTGAGCCCAAAATAATATTTTGCACGGATGATACTTTTTACTCTTGTTGTCTTGTTACATATTATTCATAACTATATGTGACGAACTTTAGTTGCTTTTTGTCTGAGTAAGGCTCTATATAGATAAATGTTTGATTTAGTGATGGATTGAGGTTTTCCGTTCCTCCACATCGTGCTTTCTACACATCTTGGTTGCCGTGGTCACCCATAAAATACCCCACCTAAACCAGCTTAAATCGATGCGGAATATTTCCCAGACATTTTGCACGTAGGAGGTGGATATGATCTAAAATCACCTCAGCACATTTCTAGGGAGAGTCTGATTAATGCAGCAGAAATTACGTGCAGCTGTTTTTACTCCAAGTTTGAAAGATCAGAAACTTACGAGGCATAAGCCCATTTTTTCCTGTTGAGCATAATCCCAGTTTTATTAAGGATTCTATGCAAACTTTTATAAATGAGACCCCTGGTTCTCTTCAGGTCCTCTTCAGATTCCTGTCTACAGATCTCATCTTTGTTTCTTTGGTCCTTTTATAAATACCTCCAAGGTCTATTTAGTGCAGCCGGAGGTTTTAAAGGGGCAGGACATTCCTGGGGACTTGGGTCATCCTGCTCCTCTGAGATCAGCTGTAACTTCAGGCCCCTAGGGGCCTCATCACTGTTTAGTCTGTTCCAGCAGAACCTGGAGCTTCAGATGTTTAAATATCCTGCAGGTTCTGAGTCTCACTGACGACAAGAAAACTAAACTTCTCAAGCATTTCCTCTTCTTTTCTTTGTTTCTTCTGTGGAGCTGACCTTGTGACCTTGTCTGACCTTGTTTCTCAGTCGTGACTCTGAGGCAGATTTATTGAACGTTGATGCGGTCGTTTAACTCGACGTTTGCAGCCTGAGGAGCTTGTTTCCTCCTGAATCCTGTTCAGGGACGTTTTTCCTCAGAACCTTCCAGCTATTTCCGACCAGAACCAGGAGAGAACCATCAACCTGAACATGAAGCTGGAGCAGAAGGAACCAGCTGCTGTCTGTTAGACATACACCATAAAGTTTGATCATTTATTGGTCCGTCCGTGGGGACGGCTGAGCGCAGAGCTGATGGAGTCAACCCTGCAGAGATCTCATCCGGTGTTGGACACCTGTCTCCGTCCTCTGAGGAGGAGGACGAAGCTTCGTCTTTAATCTCAGGAAACCCGCCATGAGCTCAGATCTCCCTGTAACTTGGTGTGTTTGGACTCTTTGAAGTGCAGCAGGAAGGAGACATGTTCTGACACGACTTTGCAGAGACGGGCCCCGGGGCCACATGAAAGAGGCACAAAGAAGAAAACCTGCAGGAGGAGGAGGAATGGAGGCCTGGAGCGCTGCAGCTGAGAGGTTTTTAATGCACAGGGACGATATCTGGCTGTTAGCTCAGGCAGGAAGGCAGACGAACAGAACCCAGAACCAGAACCTGGGTCATTCTGCAATGACAATGTTTGGAAACCAGAACTGGAGGAAAAAGCAGCTAAAGGAACTGGATTAGGAGTTCTGAACCAGTTTAAAGATCGTTTTAAGTCTGTGCTTTGTCATTCTGACGACTGATTGGTCAGAAAGTTTCACAGTTCCTCTCCTGCTGCAGGAGAACGTTTAATCAGATCTGCTTTAGCAGCTCTACAGACACCAAAATGATCCCCAGCTCTCCAGATTCCTCTCTGATGAGAAGCGTTGAATATTCATTGGGGCCCTGGAGGACGGGCCCCTCAAGGGTCCGCTCCTCCTGCTAATAAAGGAAGAGTGTGATGAGGAGTCCTGAGAACGCTTCAGAACAACAACGTCCTCTTTGTTGGACCTCTGAGGCTGTCGATGCAAACAGTCGTAGCAAACGGTCACTGATGGGGTCTGGAACCTCATCCTAAGGGTCGCTGAGGACCAGATCGTTCAGTCCGTCATCACAGTTCATTTCCAACAAGCAGAGGAGGAACCAAAAAGAGCGTCACAGTTTCATCCAACCTCTCCTGTTCCTGAGTTTCTTTTAGTTAAAAACAGTTAACAGTTCTTTTAGTTAAATGAGGCCTGGATCCGTTCTGAATCTGCAGCAGGACATTTTTTCCTCTGCTTCTCTGTTCCCTTTGTTTGCTAATGGTGGAACAGAGACGTGTCGTCAGCATAGAGGAGTGCCTCGAAATAATACAACTAGCAGAAGTGTTTCTATGGAAAAAATAAGGTTCAAGTAGCAGAAATGACACCTTGATTTCAACTTTTATGTCATAGCTTTGATATTTTTCTTTTCCTTGTTTTCTAGAACTGAAGATTTGAAACTATACATATAAGATTTGCCGTGATAAAAGTCTGGAGAAGGTCAAAGGTTGAACCTAAATTCGGTTTTGTTTGATGCTGTTTTTTAGTTTGTTTAACCAAATTTGTTGGTTATTATAGAATAGTTCAATCATCTGTGAAGAGAAGTGCCTTTAAAAATAACAGAGATGTTCTCAGGGTCAGATAGGACTACGTTGCTCTTTGTCCATGGACTATTGTGCTAAACTGAGTCATTGAAGCTAACTCCATGTTCTCAATCAACACTTTAGTTTGATATTTTGTTGCACAGGATTATTCTGCTGGTTAGAGCTGAATAGAGTTGTGTCGTCGGCGTAGAGGAGTACCTGACGAAATCAGAAACGTGAAGATACAGACGTTAACAAACAATGTTTGCTATGACACATTGATCTTCCAACATCATGATTAAAACATAACCTCTGTTAAAAGTTTTTAAGTCAAAGACAGAAACTTAATACATATCTAACAGTTGGTGAAACCCGGACTTTGTAGTTTATGATCAGCATCTACATTTTATTCGGTTTGATGCTGTTTTGATTTTCTCTGACCAGATTAAAATCTCTGTGGTTATGTTGGAACAGAGACACGTCATCAGTGAAGAGGAGGAGGAAACAAAAATCTGTGGATGTTTTATTAAACAGAATTTTAGTTTATATAGAAATGACCGTTTCTGCCTTAATGTTGAGCAGTTTTCTACAAATTTGTGTGAGCTTTTCCTCTTTAAGGCCAAACTTTGCTATTTAGCTTTTCTTCTACCCAAGAAGTTAAATAATTTTTAAATTTAACTCCCCTGACACTAATTTAGTTTCCTTTTGTCAGGAAGAGTTCTTCTTTTCTCCAGTTCTCCAGCTGGAACCTTAAAAACCCCCAAATGATTCTAACCTAAAAGTCTGATTTAAATTGGATCATCTGCTGCAAAGATTTGAGGTGTTTGAATGTTAAACAAATTCATTAGCACAGAACCTGAGAGGAACAGCAGAAAGGAAGGAACTGAAGCCATGTGTCGGATTAAAGGTGTTGGCTGTGAATCGACGGTTTAACGGGGAACAGAAACAGGTGTTTTTTCTGCATGTATCATGTGACCTCGT